>OX596288.1:22196491-22796491 GCA_951394225.1 Harpalus rufipes | reverse complement strand
GCTCAGCTTATACGATCACCGCAAAGATAAATCTAATTAAGAAATGTCACCAAAAATTAACCTAAAACTGAAACTAGAATAATAAACTGCGAAATAGACTATTTAATTTTGACAAATGAAGCTACCAAATTTAAAGAAACATTAAGTAAGTGAATTTAATAGAACTATGAAGTGTAAATAATATCATTACGGCATAAAATATTGTTTTTCAGGTCATGAATGGAAACGAAGGAACGGCAGGTATAAAATTAAGGAAATTGGAACAAAGGACCAAATTAGAACGTAACAATGTATCACAAAGAAATAAAAGATTCGTAGAGCGTTCGAAAAACTTGAATTCATTTTCCGCAAAATTTATGCAGAAAGGATGAAATGCTTTATTACATGAACCTTCGCAACGTATTAAACCCTTGATCTTTCCTTCTAAACTTACATTTAGCGCATTCCGACATATTCATACATAAGTAAAAATAATAATAATAAAAAAAAACTAAACCTAAGCTACAAATGATAATGACCGCCGCACGCAGGACACAAAGTAGGAAATAGGATAGCCAGTGGGGTCCTTCACGGCTTTAGATAAATTTACATACAGGAGTAGGACCACGGAAGGGTTTACACAAGAGAAAGGGTGTTACTGATTGCGAGGAAAATGATATGACACAAGCCTAACAGAGATATACTTAAAACTATTTGAAATGTTACGGTAAATTAATAATAAATACATAAAATAAATGCTGGGTTAAAAGTTTGAGAAGCACTGTAATTTTGACAAAATAATCAAGGTTGGCGTATAGGAATAAACATGCAAGACAGGCAATACTATATGATTTGAAGTATGGCTAAACTGAATTGAGAAAAAATGCAAAAAAAAACTCACATGAACGATGGTAAAATGAAGATACCTTTAAGCAGTTGCACTCATCTCAATATTACACACAAGTTGATATGCAACACGATAAATATTAACTATTAAAACACTCCAAATAAATACAGAAGTGAGGAGCGAAAAAAAAAACACTGTACACCTTGCCGAATTATTTGCAATAACCAAATTAAAAGTTTTCAAAATTATTATTTTTCGTCTACTATTGCTAAAATTAACGTAGTAACACACAGTTCTCGACATCTTCAAAGAATATAAACTTCTTATTAACAACAATAAATAATAAGGGAATTGTAATAACACGAAAACAGGCACCTTATTCGAACTATTCCGAACAAAAACGAATGAGTCTTATCTTGCTATGCATACTTTGCTGCCTCCATCTACTAGACCCGTCCATGAACTAAGAATCGATATTTAGCGCTACTAAGCAGAATTGTCCAGAACTACAAACACACGCGCTGCCATTTGAATACATTTAGTTAGCTGTCTGTATATATTGCGTCTGTGACACAACCAACTACGACGATAGATGCGACAATACTGGAATATGTCTATTTACCATAAAGTTGGTGGAAAGAAGGGGGCAAAATGTTAAACGACATAACGTCATCTAGTACTTTATTTTAAAACTATAAGTTATGACGTTTTGCTGGGTAAAAGTGTGAATTTTTATGATTATTTCTGTATATGTAACTTAAAAAATGCAAAATTTTGAGTTATGTCGGTTTGCTTTTAAAGCGACGAAATGTAGATAATGGAAAACCTTTACCTTTAAGGCAAGAACGATACAAATCCAAATGAGACCTTTTTCTATTAATAGTTAAGTATAGACCGTCATTGCACTAACTCAACTAGTGACACTTTTAACTACAGACCATCGCTGCGATCTTGGTAAATGTAAAAGCAACACTTCTGCCATCTAACGAAAATTTATGAGTACTACAAAAGTGTCGTTTTTCCACATAAATATATCTGTTTATTGGGAACATTTCGTACAATTATGTCGAGAATGTTAGTTTTTGACTTGTGTAACTTTTCTATCAACGGAGCGATATACACAAAAACAAGATTACTGCAGACACCACCATTTTCAGTACGTTTATAACTTTTAAACTGCAAAAAAATGAAGTGAATTCAGAATGTAAAACCTTTTTATATTGTCCAAAGAGTAATCACTGTTTAGTAAAGATAATCAAATTAGTAACTTCTTTTGTTAATGATACATTAATTGTAACTGTATTATGTTTATTTAAAAATCCATATACTTGTTTAATAAAAGCACGACGGTAACACTTTTGCAACTTATGGGAAGGTTTCTGTATTTTTTTCACTTTATGTTTATATAATATAATTTATAAAATTGATTTGTATTTAAAATTGCAACATATCTCAAGTATCTCTAAGCGGTTCTGATTAAATTTATTTGTTGGAATATTTTTTAATATATTATTCTCATGGCACAAATTCCCGTAAATTCTTATTCAACTTTCAATTGATATTAAAAAACTACAAATAAAATATAAATATATTTAAAATATAAGGTAACTATTAAAATAAAACAATAAAAAGTAGAAGTTAGGCCGAGCTGAATGGCACACGTCTATCTCTGTTGATTGACGAAATAAGTGTGCCTCAAAAACGATGGCGTGAAATTATATAAAAAATATATTCGAAGACGTATCTACCCCGGTCCTTATCAGTTCTAGTACTTGCGAGAGATAGACCACCACTGAAATAATCTCCCCTAAGATAAAATTAAGAAATATTCTACAAGCAGCCCAATTCTTTATAGACCCTTACGACGCTAAAGTTTGAATAAAAAGTTACTGACAACAAATTTAGTCACTTTTGTTATAACTTTTCTTAAAAGGTTATTCTCTATTCTGAAAGTTCTGATGAAAATAGTTACTTGTAACTATAAAAGTTCCTAATTATAGTGCTCAGAGGGTGTTATTACGCACATAGTAACTTACTAATCAAAATGATGGTTGGTTTTACTACAATTTTTATATAAATTATATGATTTGGAAAATGGATAATTATTAACATATTATAATTAGAATGTTTGTTATTTTATTTCATATTTCACGCAGCGATTAGAACTTCAAAGACGAAATTTGCTGGATAGTAGTAATTCGTTTAATTTACCAGTAAAACATTTAATAAATTGTTCAGGTTAACAAAGTTACTTGTCCATGAATTAATTAATGAAATAAGCAATCTTATATACAATCAACAAAGTATAACAGTAATTCCTGTACATTTAATAGTACATTAAAACAAAAGTATCATAAGGCAATCTGTTAACGTACGAGTCCAAGTTTGGACGAGTGCGTCAACAGCCCTTATGATACATGTTTTTTATACAATTTATTCTACTGAGTTAATATTACGATTAAATTTATTTAAACTGCGACGTCAAATTATGACTAGGTATTTTTTTGTTAGTTATGTTTATGTTGATAACGCTTCTCGCTAACAATTGAAATCTCATATTTTGTCAACTAGTGATTAATTAGTGTATTGCAAGGTGTATTGTATTTATAATTCAAGTTCTGATTCTGGTTGTGAAATTAATATTATATTGTATCAGATATAAATATGGAGGAAAACCAATATATACAATGTACTCCACCGGAACTGAGGGAAGTGGCGGAGAGTGCCGCAAACAAACTTGTGCTTACAAAGTCTAAAGAGGCATATGAAAAGGAATATAAACATTTTTTGCATTGGTGTGGGCAAAATCACGCTGCGATTATAAATGAAAATGTTTTATTAGCATATTTTTACATAATGGGAAAAACTAAGAAAAGTTCGACACTCTGGACATGTTACTCAATGTTACGGACAATGTTGCGTGTCCGACAGAATATTGATATTTCTAAATATATGAAACTTGTTGCACTACTAAAAAGAATGCCAGAAGGTTATGAGCCGAAAAAAATTAAAATTTTTAGAAACTGGTGATATAGACCAGTTTATTAATGAAGCACCTGATTTGACATATCTAGCAATGAAGGTAAATTTATGAAATAACGAACCGGGATGACTGGTTCGTGTTGGTTATTATTATAAATAAAACTTTTAAAAAATGAAAAACTTGAATGAACAATTTCTTGACTTTTGCACCTTTTCCATTCCACCATTTTGTGAACACATTCTTTCAACCACTGCTCAGCTTTCAGCTACAGCTGTTCTTACATACAATACAAAACATAGATGGCTCTCATAACGTTAAAATCATAAAAATTTAAATATTCAACAGTTCGCTACATGGAAGTGGACGTCAACTTTTGACAAGTACATTGTGCATATTTGCTTGCCAGTAGTCACAAATTGAGTAGACAATCGCGATCGCGTTATGGTATTTAACTGGTTGACGTTTTAATACATGTATCGAATGAACAATTTCGATTCCAACTCAGATGACAAACACTTATTTTTTTAAAATTTTAGATTGTGTTAATAATGGGTTACTCCGATGCGTGCAGACGCGAAGAATTGACTAATATGTCAATTAGTGACATCGAATATAAAACTGACACAATTCTCGTGTCGGTGCCCAAAACTAAAAATAATGTACCGAGATTATTCGCCATAACTAATCAACTGTGGTTGGATTTAGTTAAAAAAATATGCTAATTATAGACCAAGAAACACACCACATAAACGATTTTTTATTAGATATCGAAATGGACGTTGTACAGTTCAACCTATAGGAATAAATATAATTGGTCAGATGCCCAAAGCCATAGCCACTTTTTTAAAATTGTCAAATCCTGAATGTTATTCAGGACACTGTTTCAGACGTTCGTCAGCATCACATTTGGCTAATAATGGTGGAGATATCATGACAATTAAACGTCATGAAAGTTGGAAATCTTCAACCGTGGCTGCGGGCTATATAGAAGATTCATTAAAAAAAAAAAATTGAAGCTGCCCAAATGTTCACTAAGCTCACATCACATTCAGAGGCTTCCACTTCAAATTATGTTGGATGTACACAACCACAGGTAGAGCTGAATGAAGAAATTGAAATAGTTGAAAATGTGAATGTTTTAAGTAACTTGCCTGGAATAAGAATACAAACAGCATAAAATTGCAATATAACGATTAATATAAATTGTAGTAATTGCAATAAATAAAATTTACCGTTTTGACTTCTCCCTGGGGAAGATATAAATTTAAACGCCTACCATTTGGGTTAGCATCGACCCCAAAAAATTTTCAACAAATTATGAGTAAAATAATAGAAAACATGCCGGGAGTAGAGTGCTCTATGGATGATATATTAATTCATGCAAAAACTAAGGAAGAATTAATATTAAAAACAGAGAAGGTAATGGAAAGATTAAAAGCAGCTGGCTTAAAATCAAATGAAAACAAGTGCTAATTCGTAAAAAACGAAGTGAAGTTTTTAGGTCATATGTTGACTGATAAATGTATCAATCCAGATCCGGAGAAAATAGAAGCGGTGTCTAAATTAAAAGCTCCAACCAGTGTGAAGGAGATACAACGATTATTAGGTATGTCAACTTATCTTTCCAAATTCATAGAAAATTACTCAGATTTAACAGAACCACTATTATCGAAAAAAGTAGAATGGCACTGGGACGAACCTCAACAAAAAGCTTTTAGTAGGCTTATTGAAGAAATCAAAAAATTACCAACATTAAGTTATTATAATCCAAAAGAAAAAGTTGTACTGTCCGTAGATGCCAGTAGCAAGGCTGTGGGACCGGTTCTGTTGCAAAGGATAGACCGATCGCATACAGTGCGAAAGCGCTTACTCCAACTCAACAAAATTACAGCCACATCGAGAAAGAAATGCTAGCCATAGTAATAGCATGCAAGAAATTTCATGAGTACGTTTGGGGTAGCAAAGAATTAGAAGTCGAATCGGATCACAAGCCATTGGAAATAATTTTCAAGAAAAATATTCATGAAATTCCAGCAAGATTACAAAGAATGAGGTTGGAAGTTATGACATACAATCCAAAAGTAAAGTATAAAAAAAGGAACTGAGTTGTACGTAGCTGATACACTGAGTCGAGACTGCGAGTTAGAAGTTGAATCTGAAGAAGAAAACAAGGTTGAAGTACATGTAATAGTACCCTTCTCACCACAGAAAACAAAGCAACTCAAAGAAGAAACGGAAAATAGTATAGACTTAAAGTTACTGAAGGAACAAATAAAGAAGGGATGGCCAAACCAAATCGAGGACGTTCCGACAAATTTACAAAAATATTGGTCTTATAGGGAGCAACCCTCATGCTACGATGGTATAATATTTAAAAACAATAGATCATTTATACCGAAGTCGACGAAAGCTGAAGTAATCAAAAATTGTCATCTTAGTCATAAAGGTCTCAATAGAACACTGAGTTTAGCAAGAGATCATGTTTTTTGGCCCACTATGCGTGAAGATATATTTGAATATGTAAAAGCTTGTAAAACTTGTCAAAAATTCCAAAAAGATAAACCTGTGGAAGTAATTTACAAAGAAGCCCCAGATAGACTGTGGTCGACGGTAGCATCAGATTTATTTCAAATCAATGACGAACACTACATCATAATTGCTGATGCGTATTCAGGTTATTTTGATTTTATAAAACTTAAAAATATAACCAGTTTAGAAGTAATAAAAGTGATAAAATATTGGTTTGCAATTCATGGCATACCCGACGTCTTTTTAACAGATAACGGACGTCAGTACACCAGCGAAGAGTTCAAGAACTTCGCTGAAGAATGGAAATTTAAGCATCGTTTATCTAGTCCAGAATTTCCTCCTCAAACGGACTAGCAGAAAGGTACGTAAGAGAGGCTAAAACGTTACTGAAAAAATGTTCGGAAGAGAAATCAGACCTTTACTTAGTTCTTCACCATCGAAATACGCCAAGAGGTCCTTTAGGCTCCCCAGCACAGAGATTAATGGGCAGACGCACAAAAAATTTATTAACCACAAATAAAAAATTATTAAACCAAAATTAATAAATAAAGTTAAAGAAAATTTAGACTAATTTAAAATACAGGAAAAATATTACTCGGACAAAAATAAAGTATCCGAGCAAAAATTTGAAATAAATGAAGAAGTTTTGTACAGAAAGAAAAAGGGTGAATGGTTACAAGCAACAATCGTAAAACCAACAGACGATCCAAGATCATATATTATACAAAGGACGGAAACAAGTATAGAAGAAATTCGTGGTTTATTAAACATTCAGAAAGTTGAAATAAGGAAGAAGAAGTTAATCAGCCTGCGAACATTCAGACCACTGTGTGGCACATCAAATGGAACACATTTTAATTCGTTGAAAGTACACCAGATTGCGTCTGTATCAATATTTTTCTCTTTTTCACATTGTGTGCCTGAGTGTCTGGTCGCGAATCTGGGGACCCGGGTTCGATCCCGACCGACGCCAAAAATTACATCGTATTTTAATGGCACAAAATTGACCCCTGTGGCGCACTCTCCACGCCAGCAATGAGTGCCCGTGAGGTGACGCCTGGTAAGCGCCCACACGGTACAAATATTCCATCATTACCGATATCTGTGTAAGAAGCAGATTGGCACACCCAGCAATGGGTAATATGCCGTGATGAAATATTTATTTTTATTTTATTTATTTTAAATCTATAGCACATAATTAATAAATATTGTGGTATAAGGCTTTCATCATTTTCACATTTTGCATGTAAGTTCAAGTTCAGTTTAAATTATACAGTTTAATTAATATTGTTATTATAAATTCTATATAATTCTAGATGGATGAAGATAAAGCTAATGTATATTGTTGGAATCGGAAACATCATCAAGCAGTACTAATAGTACTGTAAGTAGTGATAATTGGAGTGAATGGAGCAGCCAAGGGAGTAGCATTTCTTCAAATGATTGTTGGATTCACAACAATGATAATGCAGACGTGTTATTGTTTCCTTTATTCAAATATTTAACAACTGGAAATAAGCGACATAAAGTTCAAGATTATTTGTCTGTAGTAGAATCTTTGTCAGATTTAGAATTTAAAGAACATTTAAGAATACCACGAAAATCGCGTACAAATTAATCGGTAATAATGATTAGCATATCAGTAGCGTAGCCAGAAATTTCTAATGGGGGGGGGGGGATTTAGAATTTTAAAATAAAATGTATACATGGGGTCTCGTGGCCGTGTGCCTGAGTGTTTGGTCGCGAATCTGGGGACCCGGGTTCGATCCCGACCGACGCCAAAAAATTACATCGCATTTTAATGGCACAAAATTGACCCCTGTGGCGCACTCTCCACGCCAGCAATGAGTGCCCGTGAGGTGACGCCTGGTAAGCGCCCACACGGTACAAATATTCCATCATTACCGATATCTGTGTACGAAGCAGATTGGCACACCCAGCAATGGGTAATATGCCGTGATGAAATATTTATTTTATTTTTTATTTATGTATACATTATGTAAGTAAGAGATAAATTATGTCAATATAAACATTGAAAGAACTGTGGGCAGTGAGCAGTCGAGGTAAACAGCAGTAGATTCATTTTACGCACTCACTTCATAGGTTATGATGCGCTATACGCTTGTACTACACCTAACGCTGACCGAACACCTGGCGCTAACTTCGCTTATCAAAGTGTAGCGGGAATTTAAGTTGTACATTCAGTATGAAAAGTAAAAATCATCACAATACTTTGTAATTTCGGCGTTTATTTGTGCCTAGATACAACTATGTACATATATTGTTTCTCAATGGGGGGGGGGATTGAACCCCATATCCCCCCCCCCTTGTGTACGCTATTGTAGCATATCATTTACAAACACAACTAATGAATATTCAAAATCTAAATAAATTGTGTTACCGTAACTTGCATATAAATAATTTTATTGTAACATTACAGATGATCTTGAAACTTCTGATTTCATTCCAAAGAACCGCCCATTATTGGAAAAATAAGTTTCTTAATATTTTCATGGTTCATGTCGAATACAGAACCACTGAGAACAATTTCAGACCGCTTTGATATCTCCATATCATCAGTATTTCGAGTGTTACGTCGAGTACTTGCGTGGATTTTAACTAAAAAAAAATTCTAACAGTGTGTGATGGTTTCTATAGTAAAAAACAGATTCCAAGTGTTTTAGGAGCGATTGATTGCAGTCACATTCGTATTGAAAAACCTTCAGTGAACCAAAATGATTATTGCAATCGTAAAAGTATTTTTCAATCAATTTACAAGCTGTTGTTGATTCACGCTGTAGATTTACTAATGTATATTGTGGAGAACCTGGTTCTCTATACGATGCTCGTGTATTCAGAAGATCACCATTATATGACACAGTAATTCAAAATAAAGAAGGTTTATTTCCTAGAGATACGTTCTTGATTGGCGACTGTGCCTACTCATCCTTGTCGTGGCAAATATGTATGTATATTTTATAATTCTATGGTTGCAGGGGTTGAGAAACTTGAAACTACGACCTGTTACACCCTCTATGTGCGCCACGAGAAGACATTTGAAAATATGTTCTGTCGGTCAGTCAACAAATACTAAATTAAATTTATAATTTATTATATACTTCTATGATTTTTTTTATCGTTTCGGGGCCGCCTGGCGCACGGGGCCCCAGGCGGCCGCCTCCACCGCCTGTGCGTAAATCCGCCACTGATTGTTGTACTAGTAATAAAATGAATATCTTCTATAGTGTGTGTATAGTAGTAGCATAATATGAATATTATTGTACACTTGAAGAAAAAAGAAGTTATAGGATGCTTTCCAATTAGACACAGAGAGACACTGTGTAACACAGTGTACGACACAGAGTGTTCCATTAACTACACAAGCGAACACTGCCTGACGCAAGAAAATGTTGAGTTGCAGCGTGTTGTGGTGTGATGTTTATATTTGTTAACCTATAAATTTATTTAAGTAAAGTACCAAATCGAAATCTACATCCGTATTTTCTGAAAATGTCTGGTAAGTAACATAGGTAATGTAAGTCATACTGATAATAATTACATTTATCGTAATCTATCTCTAAAAATATGTACTAAAATATTTTTTTACAAATAAATGACACTGGCTACGTTCATATCTTCATATATCGACGAGGATAGTGTCTTGTTTGCAATATTTACACAAATATCAAATTTTATATTTCTATTTTTGTTTTAGTATTTTATTTTAAAAATGCCTGCTTGTTAAGTTTAAATTTTAAATTTGTTTGGGAGAATGTATTTAACAAATATTGTTATTCCTCAAGATGGGCTCGTTTTAGTTCTTGTAAATTTTTAAGACAGGTTAACACGTCGATATACCTTATTTGTATCTTTCCACAGATGTTCAATGAGATATAAGTCTGGACTGTATATCTACTGGCCACTCCAGAGTTGAAATTCACACAGCGTTCAAATATTGCGTAATAATTCGTGCAACATGTATTACTCCGCATTACTGCATTAGCTGAAAATTGTCACCAATATATGCAACAAACGGAATTACAACCTCCTGGAATATTTCTTCAAAATACCGTTAAGTTGTTATGAAGATGAGATCTGTGTGATCATTAAAAAATATCTCCGCTCAAACCATAACTCCACCTTCTCCGTAGCTGGCTTTTGGATCCTGACCATTTGCGACATGCAATGGCCTCAAATTCGTCTTAAAAAGCTACATCACTTGGGGGTGTTGATTTAGCAAATAATAATTAGATGAAAAAATAAATAGAATTTCAGTCCAAAAATATTTTATTTAATCTGAAGCCAACGTTTCAGATTAAATATAAAAAAATTGACTGCAATCCTGTTTATTTTTTCGTCTAATCAACAACACAGTCGTTTATTCCATATTACAATAATAATAATTACAACAAAATAGTTGTCTCTAGTTATTGTACACCTTTTCTGATCTTCAACCAAATTACTCAGTCTCCAAAAACCATTTGTGTACTTTCTAAACTGTAGTTTTTGGTACTGCTAAAGCTCTCGCAACAGACCGGTAAATTCTAGACTGATTCTAGAATCTTCCAAAAACGCAATATGCGTGCATAATCTAGAGCAGAAATAAATAATAAAGCATTGCAAAAAAATGTAATTCATTTATCTAATGTCAATGTCCTACAATGCACAAATAAACATTTTTTTCCTTAAATGTTAACAATTGATCTCGGCAATAAATATTGAAAAAATCTTAGTTATTGATAACAAAATAGTATAACTAGACAAGATATAAAATAACAAATAAATACAGAACTACTTATTTTATGTCTTAAATAAGCTAATATTTTTGTTTTATATAAATATTTTTAGGTGGTCCGGTTTTTTTGCCGATCTATGTATATTGTGCATTTATTGGAGTAATTTTAAAATTATTGTACTATATTTAATATAAAAAGGGTAAATTACTAGTAATCATTCTTTATAAAGACATTTCTTTCGTATTTTATCATTTTCGTACTGTCTGAAATTTACATTAAATGTGATTTTTCTTGTGAAGGAGAATTACCTACATTATTATTAGGAACTCTTTGTTTCGAATTTGGTAAAGGTAGTGTTTCTTATGAATAATAGTGATTTTGAACATGAGACTATTTTTTATTATGATTCACGGTCTTACGATTTTCTCTCACGACTATTTGTCGTCGACTATCTGTATACAACAATACAGGTGGTTATTTAGAAGAAGTGGGGGGTGGCGACCCTCACTCATTCCTACAATTCTACGCAAAATATATAGAAACAAAAGAAAAAATATGAACACCTCTGAAAATAGAAATTATGTATCCATACGCATATGTTATATTCGACATCAAATAAGTATGGACTGATGCTTCTTCAGCATTTTCAAAATTGCCCGTGAATAGGCAAGTTAAACAAACGGATATTTTTTTACCAACGTTATTATAGAAACAGATAACCTTTGATTTGTATTCAAACAAATTATCAACCAAATAAGGTTGTTTTTGTTAAATGACAAATACATACGTTTCAAACATTCTATAATTATCTTTTATTCGTTACGAATATAACCTCGGCAGTAAGTACAAAGTGATACCACATACTTCTCAGATGATGTCATTTTCATAATAGTTTATTCCACATGATTGTCACTTCTTTGGAAAATAATTAATAATCCCTTTTTACTTCCCTGCCTATAGATACGGTAGTTATTTTGGTTAAAATATTCGACGAACCTTGTTCGTACAATACGATTTTACTAACTTTACGATAAAGTTTGCATGTGTATGTAACGATTTTTTCTTCCAGTAAGTCCAATATTACAACTCCAAAAATTCTATGTGGTATATAAGAGTTACGAATTAATAGGAAGAGCTGATTCATTTTGCATTATAATTGGTTAATCGTGCTACCTATGAATGGTTCTACAACCATGGCAATAGTTATTATTGTTTGACATACAATACGATTTTACTAGTTTTACAATGATTTGTGAGTGAATGCGTGCGTATGTGTGTGTGAGTGAGTGCGTATGTGTATGAGTGAGTGTGTATGTGTTATGTGTGTGTGCGTATGTGTATGAGTGAGTGTGTATGTGTTATGTGTGTGTGCGTATGTGTGTGTGTGTGTGTGTGCACGTGTGAATTTAATTTATAAATATCTGAACAATTGTCTGGATATCTGCTCTACAATTTGGGCAGGTATTATTAAAATATGGCAAAAGTGCCGAACATCCTCCGCACAAACACATATCCCTTACACTCCTGGCAGTGATAATATGTTGTTTTTAAATAAATTTTTATATTTCTTGCGTCATGGCTACATTAAATGCACATATAAATTTTTGTAATTTTTTTCCGCGACTCTAAATAGGACTTTGACGACACGCACGTTTGTGCATATGCGGAGTATAACCGGGATACTCACAATTGTGACGGTGTCACGTTTGTGTTATTACGGAGTATGTTATGTCAAATAATACATTATAAGAATAAATTTGTAATATACAATAACGATTTATTTCTTACTTTGGTACAAATAATACAAAAATAATCAGTATAATTCAGATAAAACTAAGGTAAATTATATTTTTATTTACAATGGAATTTTATAAAACAATTTTGGGCTTTGGAAAAACACAAATAAACGTCACATTTATTACATTTAATTCTTGATCCACTGGAACAACCTTCCAGGCGACAACAAAGAGGGTTTTTCATGTCCATGTGTACAGGCCAGTGATTGAACCCATCGTATCTTTTATCCTTACATGGCATTGGGGCTGGAAGTTTCTTTGCTTTTTTGTTAATTTAATTAACTTCTTCTTCGTCGGTATCAACAAATTCAGTATTACTGCTCTTAGTCCCTTGTAATAAATATTCTCCAATAGATAATCTGAATTCTAGAAGATCCATAATTTCGCTTGATTTGACTTTATTTAATTTACAATCTTGTTTATATTCAAGCCAACTATTAACAATTGCCAAGTCAAATAAGTGCAGGATTACTTTAAAAGTCCATTTTCGTGTTTTAAAGAAAGTTCGGTAACATTCAATCAGTTGGTCACAAATATCTACGCCACCCATATTTTGATTATATTTTTTAATTACTTGGGGTCATGTAATTTCAACAAATTTTTTATCTGTTTTACTCCATCTTTTCACAGAACATTCGGGCTGTACACCATATGCCGAAGACATGATAAGAATAGACTTATTATCCTTCCATTTTGTAACGCATAATTTACTGTCATTTCTAACAACTTCCTCATACTCGCCTCTTTCCATATTACTGTCTTTTGTAAAATTATATAGCTTAAATCGATTGTTCATAAACGTCCCGGTTCCATGAATTTTTAGCTCAGTTAATCTGTCCAATAAATTTACAGTTGTGAAATATCGATCAAAGAAAGCACTGCTATTGGGTGGCAGTGTTTCTACAAGATGCAGTACTACTGATGGCCCTAATCCTAAAGATTTGTCTTTAAATGGAGTTGTTGTGCCTTGGTAAATTTCAAAATCAAGCGCTATTCCACTTGAAGTTGTCACTACAAAGTTTTTCAGTCCTACAGGTCTTGGCTTATTTCGGACATACTGGAGCACTGAGCATCGTCCAAGGAACGGTATCATTTGCTCGTCTATTGAGTAATATTTATAATTACGATTGATGGCACGACAGCGATTTCTTACTAAGTCAATCATTGGTTGTACCTTCCAGAGACGATTCTCTTTTCTTTTTTCTTCTGAAATACTTAAATTATCTACTACGTGAAAATTTACACGTAGTAAATAAAATCTGTCTCGAGAGCAATTAATGGAAAACGAAATTTTTTACTCCAGTACATATGAATTCTAGGATATTTTACGCATCCCATTACTGCGTGAATACCAAAAAAATTCTTAATTTCTTCGGTTGTAATTGCAGGTTTCAGTTCTTTATTAATCTGCTGTAAATAGTACTGGGCAGTATGCAGAGCACCCATTTCAAAAAATTCTTCACTTAGATTTTTTTTAAAATATCCCCACGGCGATAAAATTTCATTTGGTTCAATTTCTTCGTCTTCTGATAAAACTACAGACATAAAATTTGTTTTCTTCCATTGTATTTGATAACTGCTGAGTGGGCGATTATCTTCAGAATCGTCACTGCTAATATCTTCATCACTTGTTGAAAAAATTTCTTGTCTTGTTTCCGGTGGATAAGATTCTTCGTCGCTCTCAATATTTAAATCAGATTCAACGCTATCCAGTAGTTCAAAAATTGCATCAGGATTCGCTTCCAATTTGTTTAAATATAATGTTCCTAAAAAAATAAAAACCCAATTAATGCCGCTGCTTACTCCCGCTACTCACAATTGCGATGTCTACTCTAAATACGTAATTTACTAAATTTTGCGCAATAATAATATATGAAATCTTTGATCCAAATTATTCTACAAGCGTTAGTTAAAAACAAAAGAGTATTTAATATATAATATTTTAAATAGTATTATTTATATAAATTACTTTTAGCAGCCAACGTAGACCGAGAAACGTCAAAATGTAACCTTATTCACAGTCAAGTTATAACTACCCTGACAACAAAGTTCATTTTATGTTGTTCTGCGCAGTACTCGCAATCATGTTGTACCGGAGTAAACGGTTTTGAATTGAATTTTAGCACTTATTTCACATATAAATAGGATACTCACAATTATGAGTACCTGGAGCGTAAGGGATATGTCCACACGGGACACATGTATGTGTTGGTGGCTAGTCGCGGCATACAGTACAATGATGTGGCTGTGAATAATGAAATTTTATTAAAATAATTTACAAAATCATTTATTATCAAATTTATTACTTCTTCTTCTGGCTCATAATCGTCTGCCTGTGGTATTGGTTCTGTTATATCTACCGTTTCGGTCAGTTGTTCATTATTTCTCTCTTCCTAGGAAAAAACAGAGATGTCACTTAAAATCAAATCTTAATACACGGCAGTGTAATATTTTCAACATTTTTCTGATAAATGAAATATATAAATAGTTTTATGAGTGTCAATAAAATAGCGAAGATAAGAACAAAAAACAGTGATGCCGGGAGCTTTTATACATACTATAAAAACAGTACAAAATTAATGAAGAACTTTGAAAGGGAAATAAACGTCCATAATTTTTGCGTTCTACATAATTTTAACCTAATAATATGTTAAAATAATTTATAGTATTTTCTGTATTATTCTGGTAATTTTTTAATGGAATATATGAGCCCAAAATCATAATATTTCGGCCGGTTTACATTTTCAACAAATTAGAAAATCTAGACAAATATTTCTATATAAAAAGATTCGGTTTCATATAAATTAGATACAAAATAAACAGTAATTATCAAATTTTTCGCTAGTTTATCTTCTTATGTTACCGAAGTACTACAATAAAAATACGCGACAGATGCCTTGCCTACAGAAATACCACATTATAAAATGATGCCGCTATATTATAAAAAAAAATACATATAAATTAAACATATTATTTATAATCTTGGTTGGTCAGTCTTTCTTCAGAGATAACGTCTATATTTGAATTTACATAAATAATATTTTCTAGCTGTTATAAATTAAAATTATAATATAATAACAATGATATGTATTTGCTATATAATTATCAGTATTTTTTAAAGAAAAAAATACTCTTATTTATATATGTATAAAAAGCATGAAATCAAATTACGTATAAAAGTTTTATACGCATATTATAGAATCATACATTAAAAGTGAAATGCAAGAGAAATGAGTGGTTTTCTGTTGCTGTGCCTCTGGTTATAAAAGCTTTTATTTAGCATTTATAAAACCCCAGGCTCTGGGTAATGCGGGCAGTACACTCTCGCCGAGGCCGCTCGCCGAATGTCTCGGCGAGACTTTTATTATGGCGAGGAAGCACGAGTGGAGTGCAGTACACTCTCGGTTTGCCTCGTCTCGGATTAGACAATACGCATGCGCAATAATCAATATTAACCGTCATGAACGACGTTGAGGTTGAAGTTGCTGCTGTTGCAGCTTATTGTGCAATTGCATATTATAATTATGTTAATATATATTACAAAAAGAAAATTCAAAAACCATGGAAACGAAGAAGATGGTGGATGAATACTATCAATAGAACAAGAACAAGGTTAGTGTTTAAATTTCTTAATTGTTAATAATATTGTAATGTGATTTACTAATTTTAATTATTTATTTATTTAATTAATCATTTAATTGTAATACGGAATTTTGTGTTGCAGACAAACCATGGAAAATCAGATTTTAGAATTGCAGAACCTTCTGGTGAATTTCAAAATTTCACGCGTATGTCACTTGCCGATTTCGATTATTTATTGAATAACATTTCACCAATTATTTCTAAACAAGATACTCAATTAAGGGAAGCGATACCGGCAAAAATTCGCCTTGCAATTACTTTGAGATATTTGGCTACCGGTGATAGTTTTAAGAGTCTTCATTTTTTATTCAAAGTCTCAAGTGAAATCATATCAAGAATTGTACCTGTAGTCTGCAGTGCTCTTAATGATGTTTTGAAGGATGAAATTAAGGTAAGATAAAATTATTTCTTAGCTTGTATAGTATTTACATGTTTATTAAGTATAAATTATTTTACATTTTGTATTTTATTAAATATAAAATTATTTTAAATTTTCCACATTTTAATTGAAATATATTGTATTAGATTGAAGTTGGGTAAAATTCGGAATATTCAGAAATATTAGATGGAGGTCGGTCTAGAGCTGCTTGATAAAGGAGTAACAGAAGGCGAAGGTCGATTTAAAAAATCTGTAGATGAGCTATAGGAGTAAGAATTAGTATTGACTGGTGTTGGTAAAGGATTATTACGACGCATTCTGTTAATAAACATTCCATCAATCTCATACATAAATAATTGTCGTTCATGTTCTGGCAGTTTTCTCATTTTTTTTGCTAACATTTTCGCAAATAAATCACATTCGTCTTCTTCTTTATCATGTGGCCTTTTAGAAATAACATTATGTAGCATATTGAATGCTTCTTTCATTTGATTGCCTGCTTCTTGAAGCTCAGAAGGGTTTCCACGACGTCGAATCGTCGTCCGCGTCACTTTCGGGGTAGATACTAAAGGCACTGTTGATGTATCTTCAGTTATCGCTCTTTCAGTTTCTTCATCATTATTATCAATAACCGAAGTTTCCGTCTGAACAAAACAAAAAAGCCTATTATATAAATTTATTTTTACAGATGCCATCGACTACAAAAGAATGGCTAGAAATAGAAAAAGGATTCAGCAATAATTTCCCACACGCCATCGGAGCTATTGACGGAAAACATATAGTAATTTTATGCCCTGCTCATACTGGATCGGAATATTACAATTACAAGAGGACTTTTAGTATTGTTTTGCTAGCCTTAGTTGATAGTAATTATCGCTTTATTTTTGCTGATATCGGAAGTCAAGGAAGAATAAGCGATGGTGGTGTTTTTCGAAACAGCGTATTATGGCAAAATATAAGTGAAAATAAACTGAATTTGCCAAAACCACGGCCTTTACCCGGATCAAACGTTGCCCTACCTTACGTTTTCTTAGGTGACGGTGCTTTTGCATTAAGTACACACATCATGAAGCCTTATCCAGGAGATCATGTATGTGGCTCTCCAAAACGCATATTTAATGAAAAATTAGCAAGATCACGCGTGTTAGTAGAAAATACTTTTGGAATATTTGCATCGAAATTCAGGGTTTTTAAGAAACCAATTGCATTAAATCCACAAAAAGTATCTCTCATAACAATGACCTGTATACTTTTACACAATTTTCTTAAAAGAAGTGAAACCTCTCAAAATATTTATGTTCCACCGGGTACCATAGACACCTGTAGTGACAATGGTATTTTAATTCAAGAAGGAGCATGGAGACAAGATGTAGCAGATTCTTGTGCAATTAGACCTTTGCAACATGTACCACGTAGACCAACAATGAATGCTATTCAGATTAGAGAAGAATTCGCTACATATTTTTGTAATAATTTGTAATCATTTAATAATATTAATAAAGAATATAATTAATAAAAAAATGTTCTTACCATATCTTGTGTATTTATAGTTGTAGTGCATTCATAAATTGGCGCTAAAATATCCTCCATAATTGCGTATGCAAACCATACGGGCTTATAAATTTCGTCTGCATCAGCTCCAGATTTAATTGACGCCTTCTTTTTCCGTAAATGCCCTCTAAATGTAGCCATTAGTGAATCTTTCTTTTTCTTTAATTCTAAAATTGGCCGCTCTAAAAGGTCACAAACGAATCCACGCATCATTAATCTTTTTTTATCTTTATGCAAAATATGCATAGGGTCCCACAAAATATGCTCGTTCTGATAAGCTTCCAAAAATTTTATAATGAATTCATTATTCCATTCTCCCATTTTTCACAATAAAATATTTTTTAATATTATTTTAGCTTACACGCTGATCGGCTGGTAAACACGACATGCGAGAGCGTACTCGTACTGTGTATGCTTGCGCACGCCACTCGGTTCCTTTGACTCGCGCCAGAAAAACCGACACGAAGGCGAGCGACTACGAGGCGAGGCGAGACACCACGAGGCGAGCCGAGTACTGCTAGTACACTCTCGCGCTCGTCTACGCTCGCCTTGCCTCGGCGAGAGTGTACTGCCGGCATAAAAGTTGACCTGAAGAGTCTCTATCTTTCTGTTTACATTCATCTCAAGCACAAACCTAAGTACGGACCAGAACCATCCAATTGTCCTCTGTTGGTTAATTTTATAAGAAAAAATAAAATAGTTCATGGCCAGGCCGATATTACTTCATATCGCTTTTTCGAAACCGCCTCCCTAAAATAGAGAGTTAAAACTGTGAGCCAAATGACTGATGATAATAGTTCGACTGGCGTTTTAAGGGACAAATTCAGTGCTTACAGTAAAACCTACATTGCAAGACATATGGGACAATACGAAGAAAAATATATAGGGCTTAAGTATACAATGCCTGTTTAGAATTAAAGCTGGTATTACTAATAAAGGCGATGTAATCCATTATTAAAAGGCGGAATACTTGAATAACATATTCAGTTATTGTATGTTTAAAATCCATATTTTAAACCATTCGAATGAAATTTGTACAAATTTCTCACCATTTGCATAGGTTTTATAATTTTTGGGGCTTGTATATGCTATACTTATTAGTTTATTGACTTCCAAAAAATAGATATTAACTGTACCGGTAATTCCCTATTTATTAAGTACTTACGTCATCTCTGATGCCAACCAAGTGTCCCTAGAAACAAAATATTTATATATATATATACATTTTAAAATAAAATTCTTTACTATTTTATTTTCGTTACCTCTCGCATATCTGTCGCCACATTTTCAAGTGCGTGTGCGCACACTTCTAAAAAATGAAAAGTTGTGTAATTTCCATTAATTAAATTAAAGTGCGCACGTTTTATTCGCTCATTATTTAATACGTATCTATTATTTGTACCTCTTCAGGTACGTAACCCATTATTTATAGTTTGATACTCTATAAAGGCTCGTTTTGTCAAACTAATTAATATATCTGTAAATAAAAAAAAAACAGTTTTCTACGTATTGCAAATCGAACTGAAATAATACCAAGGAAATGAAATACATGGGGGTGTATCCCCGTACGCCTAGAGAAGACTTTGTTGTACGCCTCCACGTTAGTATTTGTCCTCCTTGGTAAGCCGGATACACTTACGTGTTCCGGTCTTACCGACTGAATCCAATACCTGTAAATACATTCACAGTGAGATTATGTGTTTCAAATTTCATAATTTTGTTACCGTTCAACTTATTGATGTCTAATTTTAATAACTTATTTATAAAACAGTATAGTTTTAACCATAGCATCCGTATTCAATTTTGTCTTCTAGAAACTTTCTTGGCTAACTAAAGCGGATATTGGTTCCGCTCATATGTACAGGTGTCTCATTTTCGATGTTTTTTTTTATCCCATTTCGGGTAATATTAACGATATAGCAAAACCGTTTCGAGAAAAGTTTAATAGTCGCCACAGGAATTTTCGATCTTCTTTTGTTTTCGAGCTACAGACAAAAACTGGTTTTTCGCTAATTTCGAAAATGTCTCATATCTTACTTTATTATGATCGTTAGAGAAAAAATATTTAGACAAATTTTGTACCGTTTTTTACGTAAAATAAAATGGCGTAACTAGATTTTTTTTGAAAATTTAATTCTCATCTTTTTGCTAATTTTATAAGCTGATGATATATAACAAGTCCACATTCTTCTGTTTTTTAAAAAAATCGAATTACTCCGTTTAATTTAAATAGCGAAAAACGAGTTTTTACCTATAGCTTAAAAACAAAAAAAAATCGAAAATTCCTGTGGCGACTATTAAACATTTCTCGCAAAGTTGACCATGGAATGTGCAAACGGTTTTGCTCTATCGTTAATATTACCCGAAATACCTTTTAAAAAACATCACCTGTACAGATTGGTCAAAATAGTGATAGTCTTATTTCCATTTTCAAGAAAGGTACTTTTCATGTTAGAAGTATGTATATAAAAAGGATTAAAAAAGTTTTTTAGAATTAAAAATAAAACCAAAATTTAAATAATCGCTCAATTTTTCTTTTTAATTTAATTTTTCAAACGGAATATAAATCAACACTGTACAACATTGTCCATTTAACCAATTCTGTTTCTTTAATAATAAGAAAGATAACCATGGTATCTAAAATGTTTATTAAATTAAAATAATACCTTCTGATGTAACTGAAAATAGTATTTAATTGTATATTTTGCGCCCGACACAAATTTTCGATGTCATGTAAACCTGGCTCTATTAGATGGGCTGGCAGTAAGGGGAGAGCCATTAACATTTTTACCCCCTTTTTCATGGCCTCTATTTCAGCAATTTGCCGAATAAGTCCATGCCTGGACGCATATTTCCAAACAGCCTACAAGAAATTATATACAGTTCATATTAATGCATATTACTTAGGTCGCGAATCCTTGGGGACCCGAGTTCGATCCCGACCGACGCCAAAAATTACTTCGAATTTTAATGGCACAAAATTGACCCCTGTGGTGCACTCTCCACGCCATCAATGAGTGCCCGTGAGATGACGCCTGGTAAGCGCCCGCACGGTACAAATATTTCATCATTACCAATATCTGTGTAAAAAGCAGATTGGCACACCCAGCAATGGGTAATATACCCTGATGATATATTTATTTATTTTACTTTTGGAATGTATTATCAATTTAACAATAACTATTTACTTGTCGCTACTTTTGGTAAGGGAGATATAGAGATCGTACTGAAAATCACATATAGTGATTTTTGTGAATAAGCATAAGGTCCGCATAATCTAAATTTCACATTTTGAGAATGTGTATTTGTGTATTTTATACAGGAAGTACGAGACTAACATTGTAGTGATTTTGACGTGTATTTTTTAGTTTAAATCTAGCTTAACAAGTAGTCTTATTGCAGCTCGGGATTGTCTTACAGCCCACAACAGATTTTTTTTTTCTATGACCCACAATACAGTTTAACGCCTACAAGACGCAACCCACAATACACATGTACAGTTTAGCGTAGATTGCAAGTATAATATGAAAAGTATACTGTACAGTGTACACCATTAGATATATACTTAGGGTGACCATATTTTTTTCTTCGTACCTAGGACATATCCACAAAAAACTAGGACATTTACAATTTTTAAAAAGAGGACAAATCGAGGACATATCCACAATATATTCTATTAATATAAAATTAGAGGTAACAAAAATAAACTTACAAAAACTCGTACTTAAAAAGAAACATAAATTCTTTAATAGATAGAAATATAAAATACATGTTTAAAAAAATTAATATTTTGTTGAAGAACCTATTTGTTCCAAGATTTTTTGATCTTCCAGTAGATGGTCGTAAAATTCTTGGCACGTCATTTGCATATTATATGTTGTAAACAAAATGCCTTTAACAGCTTCTATTTCTAATTTATTTCTTTCCTTCGTCCATTGACTATTTATCAACGAGAATACTCGTTCAACATTTGCATTATGGCCAAAAATACAAAAAACGAACCGAACAATTTTTAACAATTCAGAAGTTAATTCTAAATTCGCGCATTGTTTTAAGAAAGTCGCCCATTTTTCATGGGCCGGTAATGTGTTCCATTCTTTATTATCTTTATTTTTCTCTGCAAATAATTTTAAATTGTGAAATTGGTTGAACAATTTTGAGTCATCAACTGACACTCCTTTCTGAGAAAGATATTGTAAGCAGAGTTGTACATTTTCCCAAACTGGTATTTCAGACAATCAAACCAATCTAATGTTTCAAACTCATCCATGGGCTTTAACCAGGATTCAATATAATTTAATGTACGGTCATAGAGTTTACTGATTTGGTCTCTAAATTGGGCAACTTTATGTTCTTCGCCATTATCTGTTAAGATTTTTAGTTTTGAGCCGACTTTAATTGGAATAAAATTGCTTGTCTTCCTCGCTCTCAGTGATTGACAAATATTTTTAAGAATTTTTCGTACTTCAATAACGGATATACCATTTTTTTCTATCCGTTTAATATTTTTTTGGAATATTGCCATGAATGAATGAGACATCCACAGATATGCCTCATTTATATCTTCTTCAAAATGTCGTTTTATAATTACTGGTGGTTCTTCTAGAGATAAAAAAATATGATTTTAGTCCTTCGTATATTTCCAAAATTCGATGTAAAGCCGGAAATAGTGATAACCATCTCGTTTTAGAATGGTATAAGGTTAGTTTATAATCTGTCTCCACAAAATTACAAAAATCTTTAAGAGATTCAACTCTTACAGTGTAAATTGAGAAATGGTTATGTATTACTGTAACCAAAACTTCGATATTTACTTCTCGTAGTCCATCGAAACCGTGATGCACAGTATTGTTCAAAATATGGGCTGGGCAACCAATACCAATTAATTTATCACTGATAGTTTCTTTTAATTTAAAATAAACGTTTCTTTTTCCTGCTCTTTTAATGCCACCGAAATTTGTGTTGCAGTTATCCCCCGAAAAGGCTACACACTTAGATACAATATTAAATTTATTTAATGTATCAAAAACCATACTTGATATTGTATCCGCTAATTCATTTGGTTGACTAACAATATCCAATAATTTGCATTTAGTCCCACCGTTTATATAATCAAAATATTGAATTAAAATGGGAAAATTTTTTAATGCCCCATGGTTGCTAGCATCTGTTGATACACTTATATATGGTATCTCATTTAATTCTTTCAGAATTAGTTCAATTGTATGTGGCCCAAAAATATTATTAACAATTGCCTCCGCTTTAGTTCTGCCACATGATATTTTTTGGCAAATGTTTGAATCAAAATACGTTTTTTTAATAAGAGGAATTGTGCAATCTAGCGATCGGTATGATTGGTGATGCATTACTGCGTGGTAAACAGTTGCTCCTTCTGCAGCTCTAATGGATTTTACATCTTTATTAGATACAAGAAAAGTTTCTAAAATATTTGACGTGTGAGATGAAGATCTGATGTTACGTTTATGTTTTTCGGTGTTAATATGTTCTTTTAATTCCAGTTTTTCCTTATTCGCAATCGAAATGTCGCTATTGCAAATTATACATGTTGCTTCATATTTAGTTTTTCCTCTTTTAAATGATGGATATTCTTTAAGAATTTCTTCCGTTAATAGACATTTTCTTTTCCCCATGCTGTCAGCATTAAATAATTAAATACGATTTTTCGCCGTCGTTGTCTAAAATGAGAAAATACGTGTCTTAAACTTTAAACTTAATAGTAGATAATAAACTAATTACTAATTCCAATTATAATTTATTACCATACGTACTTCTTACTGTATATAAAAAATAATTTGATGAAACAGGTTGACAATACTGATATAAATTAATAAAATATGCATCACAGACCGTCGCGAAGTGCGTTGTAGAGAGTAGTGCTGGAAGATGGATGCTAGAACGCTGAACTGGGGAATCACAGTATCATAGACCTAATTCTATAGACTGCAACTGGAATGCATCGCGCAACCGAAGCGCAAAGTCTTACTACATCAATTATTTTATTATTAGTTAGAGTATAAAGTTTATTAGATTAAAATTGAAATTCTTTAAAATTTTCGTATAGAAAGCTGTAAAATAAATTCAAAAAAAAATGGATCATGTGATTATAAAAAAACTAGGACACTTTGTAAAAAACCCCGAGGACGCCTCCAAAAAGAGGATATGTCCTCGTAAACTAGGACGTCTGGTCACCCTATATATACTGTACTGTTAATGCCTCTCTCCAATGGAAAACAGCAAGATTCAAGACCTTTGGTAACTGATGAGCGATTTTCCAAGCGGGAACAACGAATAAATTTTGTCTATTTATAAATAAATTTTCCAGTTTAATTTTTTTTTTTTTGTTGCACGTGCAATACTTTCAAGTTAAAGTATGTTTCTGTTCTACATATTGTGCGGCAAAACCAATACTAAATTTGTTATTATTTATGGATTTTTGATGTTATAACATTCTTTGTTTAAATTACCGGCGTGTATCAAATTGAATGTGACCCTTGTAATGGCCAAAGCGGAAAGTAATTCACACAAAGAATTAAAGAACATTAAAAGTCCATACTCCAATTGTTAAAATATGTTCACCAAGTGCAAATCAGAAATTCAATCCAGTATATACTAAACAATGCTACGCCACTGACTAGGAACAGGAACTAATTTTGTGAGCCATCTGGAGTAGGGGTAAGGTCGCAGTTTGATCTTCTGCGCATATCCTTTAGCTGTAGATTGTACGTATTTGTGATTGTGTATGTGTTACGTAGTGTTGAGTATTGTTTGCAAGTATATTGTACTATTAATTATAACAAAACAATTCTTACTTATTTATAATCATTAGAAGGAGCAGGTATTTCTGATTTTGTGATTTTTTGTGTTATTATTATATACAGGTTGGTGGCGGTCAGGGGTGAACATAGGAATTTAATATTTCTTCGTTTTATGCAATTTCGGCGAAAACTGTAGAGTGAAAAGTTTTAAAGAATTAAAGGGATACACAACTTTTTATATTTTTTATTACGTGTTTGGTTTCATTACAATTTTAAAAAGAAATTTAAAATGCTCGGTTAATTATTAGCAATAACCATGACACTTGTTTTCTTTTTTCTGGTTTCTATAAATGTCACACGTTAACCTAACTAAAGAAATCCCGTATTATTTTATAATTATTTCCACTGTAATATTTCTGATAAAACGAGGAACCCATATTAAATCCATGGCACCCTTAATCGCCACCATGTTTCATGTACGTGTGTACGATAATTTTTTGGCAAATACGATAATTTTGAACTTGTTTCTTTAGGGTTTCATTTTGATATTTTATACGTGTTAGTTTTAGTGCTCTAGTTTTTAAGTTTCTGGCTATATATATATATATATATATATATATATATATATATATATATATATATATATATATATATATATATATATATATATATGTTATAGGCAATAATATGAAATATTAGATACGATACCTTGTCGTTCACCACTACATGCATGGTAAATAACTGATAAGACGGAGGTGTAGATGGAACACACTCGAACGTGCCGTGCCGTCCACGTGAATTTCTTCTACGCCACCTACTACGGCGTCCAATAGAGGTTGAATACAAAATAAAACAGCACAGCCTTGGTCGTCATTGATCGTACATCTATACAGTGGGGCTTCTGTATCATTAATTATGCAATGGTATCTGCGACCTCACTGTTCATCTAGGAGATGTCCCAGTTCCTCCAATGTTTGGGGTACTGGGGGATTATTTTTCCTTCTAGCTGCATACATGCAGCTATGCCGACGGAAACGGATATTCCGCCGCAGCATTAGGAGAGCTATAATTGTTCGAAAATAATAGTAAAGCTGCCGTATTACTCGTATAAAACACTTACTGGGCGGCCTCCTCATCATAAATAAGGCGCAAGCTTTTTATTTCTTGTACCGCCCTTTGAATTAATGTATTCTTAAAAAGCTTTTGGGTATTGTTGGGAAGACCATGCCCATTATGGTCTCTAATTGGGATGACCAGACCACCAGTTGTCATTTTTATTGTAGCCGGACAAGCAGCATTTTTTTATATTTACAAAAATAATACCTGTGAACAAATTTTTTTATAAAACAACATACGGAAGGTGTCTGAATTCCTACAAGTGTTTTATATTTTTGTATTTTGAGATTTACAGGAATTCTAATGAAAAGAAAAGTTTAAATAGGTGTCCATCTGTTAAGATTTTTACTTACAAATTGATTACAACAATGGTAATTTTTACTACAGAAAACATAACACTGATTACAACAATGAATTTATATAATGATTTTTTTTGTAAGTTCACAAAACTGTAGAATATAATAGTAAAGTAACAGTATGACAAATGATTCCAAGATCATATAGTCTGGTGATTGTTATATATTTTTGTTAAATTCTGAATTATATACAGGGTGATTCTTCAGTCTGTCCTCTCTTTATAACTCTTTTATTTTAAGTCAGATAGAAAAACTCTTCAAATATAATTTATATAATATATTATTGTCTATCTACGTAAATTCGAAACAATTGATCAAATTATCCATAGCTTACTTTGTTAATAATAACATGATACAAAAATATCATACAACGAATAAAGGTAAATAACTTCTTAATTTATAATTTTAGACCCCTTATTACTTAATACTTTTTTAAAGGAAATCTAATTTACTATCAAAATAAATATATATAGGATGTTCCATTAAGAAATATAGTTACATATTGTTGCGCTTCAACGGAGCATCCTGTATGCAAGTGCATATAGTACGTAGATAGACAATAATATATCATATAAATTTTATCTGAAGAGTTTTTCTATCTGACTTAAAATAAAAGAGTTATAAAGAGAGGACAGACCGATGAATCAGCCTGTATACTCGTAACTATATATTTCTTGTTATCATGGCACATATGTGTAAATGGCTAAATATTACTATTAATTTTTAATTTATTATTTATGAGTATACTCAATAGAAACTAAATATTTTATCTACCTTTTAACTAATGTTGGATATTATAAATTACTACAAAAAATATACAGGATGATTCATAATTAGTATTCCAAAATGACACCAAAAATTGGGTAAGTCATTTTGCGTAAAAAATGGTATACGAAGGTATGTTTGGAAAAGTTTCGTTACAGTTTTACAGCCTTTAGTAAGTGCACCACACCAGACAATTTTTTATTAATAACTCTTGTACTAGCTGCACTAAAACTTTGTAACTTGGTATGATAATACTACTTATTTCGATGCATATTTATATTATTTTTTTGTTTCTCAACTAGAGGCACCTTATATGGGGAAGCCTTGTACGTTGAATATTACATACAATGCATACACATAAAACGTACTCTTACTAAAACTTGATAAACGCAGTAATTTTTGAGATATTTAAATTTTTATAAAAAATACTTTAAGAACTGTATTAATTTATGAAATAAATTGGATTTTGCAACTGATGTCTAAACATCAGTTTCCACTATAGTTTATAATTTTAGTACTTTAATTGTATATTTTTACTTTTATATTGTCCGAATTCGCCCCACGTTCTGGGGTGACTTCCGACGGTCATTTAAAGCACACAGTGAACTGAAATCGTACCTTTCTATGACTGAATTCGGACACTACATTGTCAAAAAAAATTGTATTTAAAGTTTTATATTAATTTTTACACCTCTTTTACTTGAAAATAGGTAAATATATTTCAAATTAAATGCATTCTACATAAAATACCTTATTTTATGTACCTTAAATTTCTTCACACAAAGTGTTTGTATAAATGTATAAACATTGTTTCTATTATAAAAAAATCTGATGGGGCCAGCACAATACCTTCCGTCAAACCTTTTTTTTTTTTTGCAAAAGATTCTAAATTTCCAGTAAAATTATTTCATAAACAAACTATGCAAATTGTACTTGACACAGACATCTTCTTCTTGTCTAGCTTCTCCCATTCGTTAGGGGTCGCTATTTTTATTTTCTTCTTCCACTCATTTCTGTTTTGTGTGTCGTTCTTATTCAGTTCCTTTTCTCTCAAGTCTCGCAATACAGTCCTTTATCTTATCTTTTGTCTTCTTCTATTTCTTCAACCTTCTATTACTAAGCTATTCATTCTGCCAATATATTCATCTCTCCTCATGACATGTTCAAACCAATGTAATCGTCTCTCTTGTATCTTTCTAGAAACTTGTAACACTAGAGTTATTTCCTTTATTCTTCATTCCTTACCGTATCTTTCCGCCTCTTCCCCAACATCTACTACAACATCCTCATCTCTGCAACATTTATTTAATTTTCGTTGATACTGACATCTGTCAATTTGAATTATCTGAATATATTAGCAGTTTGCATGGTTAGCATAGCTGGCTGATTTGAAGTATAATATGCCATCAAATCGTATAGAGAATAATATATTCATTAAGTTATAATAATAACGTTAAATGTCAATAAATCATAGTTAACTGTTAAAATCTTCAAATGAGGCTACTTCCGGTTGACTAATTATAACCAAATTAAAATCTAATCACTTGTTCTTCTGGATGTAAACTTGAGGAATGCGAAAAATTTATAATTTTTGGAATCGTGGTATTTAAGTTGTGCGATCCGAAACTTTCGTCACACACACACACAGACACACATTCATACAGACATCATCGTAAAAATGGTAAAATCGAACCCTACAACATGTTTATTCACTAAAAACTCATCATTGAATTTTTTGACTAAAGATAATACCTTCCTTACCCAAAGGTGACGGAAGGTAAAAAAACAACTCTTTAATTAGGTATATAAACACAGTTCGGTTATAAGTGAATCACATTTTAATTAGGTACCTGAGTAGCTAGCGACACGGAAGCCTTCAACGTTGATTATTACATAAAATGGAAAAATACAGACACATAAAATGTACTCTTGCTAAAACTTGAGATTTTTGGGATATTTTAATTTTTATAAAAAATCTCTGGTATTTTTTTGATATAAATAAATAAACATGGATACATATAATGTTGAGTCTAATGGCCGGTTGCACCAACGTAACTTAAATATTAAACTTGGCTTCAACTGACAATAATGCATCGAAATGAAATTTCAAGTGAATTATAAAATATTGCTGTAAAATTTTCGATTAGCATTTTTTTGTTTAAGCCTAGCTTAAATTTAAGCCTTTTTGATGTAACTGGGCGTAAGGTGCCTTAAACGCGTTCCCAAAACTTCCGTGTATATTATTATTATTATTTTATTGCGATGAAATACGAAATAAATAAATAAACAACTGATCGCCATGGAAACATTCATGTAGGGACTATAAAGTTACTTTCCGATCCCTTGTAGACAAATTTCCGAGCTAGTTCAGGAAATAAGGATTTTCCTGTCTAAAAAGTGACCAAAAGCGGCTTATTTTCTGGACGATCGCGAAAAAATAAACTAAAGAATATAAATTTAAACAATGGAAAAATAAAATCGCCTGTATCAAAAAACAATTATTTTTCGAATAAATGTATATTAAGATTTTTTATTTCTTTTTTGGTGATAATATGCTCTTTAAATATTTAAACGTTATTTTTAACACCCTGTATATTTTAGTGAAGTGATAAATAACTGGGGTATGCTACTATATAATACTTGTATCATATGTAAAATGGTAATAAAAAAAACTACCTTAAATTATTATATTATTAATTGCCATGAAGACATATGTAACAATGATAAGAAATTTACAGGTATATAAGCAAGAATTTAACAGAAATCAACTAATCTCTTCAGGAAATAACGATTTTATCATATTTCAAAGGTAAGTTAAGTACATGTTTAATTTATTTTTTCTTGTGTTATAAATTAATTAGGTATTTGGTCCCAGCAGCAGAAATTTATCAATACATCTAAAAGTCCCGGCAGCAGACGAGCAGCTTGCTTAGTTTGTACATTTTTCTAAAAACAACAACAATAACCTAACGCATAAAATTCGGCTCGAGTTTTCCAAGCCCATCTTTTGTGGATTAGGTTAGGTTATTTTAGAGAAACATACAAACTAAATTGGCTGTTCGTCGGTTGCCGAACTTTCTGATGTATATTGATAAATCCCGGCATTCCCATTCAGTAGTTTTCTTATTCTTATGAAAAATGCTTAAAACTCATCCTACAAGTGATAATTCAATTAAAAAATTGTTTCAAAAGTGCGAATTGAACAATTTGATAATATTTCCCGTTGTCAGTTAAACTGCCAGGACCTGGTCCATTGCCAAATAATATGATTATTTCATGTTAATTTTATAGAACTGTTTAAAAACAGATTTGCTACAATCAAATATAGTTGTGTAATTACATTTTTATACTCCGATGTATAAAAGTAAGCGATTTTCGTATTTTATTTAATTTACACATTACAGAGCTACCACCATCAATATACTTTTGGCATTTAAGTTGTCTTACCTAAATTTAGTTTTTTCTATTATATTAATGTTGGTAATACTGACAGAAACTGCAATATTCAACTTCAGATCTGTTAAATGTGAACTCGGTATTTGGTGTGTTCAAATTGTCGTCTGCTCGTCTGTCAAATTTCTAATTTGTTTCAGGAATTTTATTTAAGGTCATATAAAATATATTGTATGCAATTTAAGTGTAAACAATCTTGTTGCATAAATAATTATTTTTATTTGTTTCAGATGAATTTTTCTGGGTTGCTAATGATTGTTGCCATGTTCATTTTGACTGCACAAGAACAACACATTTGGCCATTGATTCATGATAATATATAAATAGAAATTCTAATTCGAACAGTAATTTCTAAGGTCCGTAAGAAACATGATTTACAAAACTAAATGTGGGTTTATTTAGATAATTTTTTGTGTTAAGGTATGATCCATTATCTGTAAAATAACATCAGAAAATAAAAAAAGTTTAGCAAACACTTTATTTATTCATTATTTAGTGTCTCCTGATTTGTTGTTTATTGGTTTCCAGACTTGTTTATATTTATAGTTACGTTGATAGTATAGTATTTAAGGAGCATATAATGTAGCATATATGCTATATAGAGTTTTTATTTTACCAGTAAACATAAAGTAGTTTCATTACCATAGTTACAAAATGACAGCAATGTATTGAAGCGTTTATTTTATAAGTAAACATAGGGAATAGTTGTCAGACTCGTCAAACTATCACATTTCAAAATAGTTTTTTATACAATTGAAGAAAAAGTGCAGCTTATATAATTTAATAACCAAGTTTCAGATGTATTTGTTGTTACATTTAATAATCAACCCAGACCCTGCCCAGCAACAATTCGAAAAATCTATAATAATTATAGCTTACCCCTAAATTATTTTTTCTACAGTCTACATAGAAAGTAGCCATTTGCGCTCTCTTTTGTCAACGCAAAATGTCACTTTGTCGCTCTAGCGCGACAAAGTAGAAAAAACGCTCGCTGTCCAAATTTCTAACTATACACAATGTTGAGAAACGTCATTGTTAATGGAAACGTTTAGTCAGGAACTAATGGCACTGTAGTGACACATTTACCACCTTTACAAAACAATCTGACATAATTGCTTTGTCGGTATGTTACATAACCAAAAAAAAATGCCGCACTATTGTGAAAATAAAATAGGGCATTCATTTACAAAAACGAAAGTATAAAATGTTTAGAATAGATTGAAGCAATAGGTCAAGAAGAATGGGAAATAACGATAAATTAAAATTAAATAAAAAAAAACGTTTTTTCTTTATATTAATCCTTATTAATTGAGTAGTAGTGTAAGTACAAAGTGTACATCTTATTTTTTTTTGTTATGGTAGCGACTGTAGAAAAAATCTTGTGTGTGTTTCGAGCGCAAATGGACATTGTCTATTTTTACAATGTCCTATTTTGCGCTCTTAATACACAAATAGCTATTTTTCTTTGGGAACACGTAAAAAATGTGTACACTGGTGAGAGAATGAACATTGAACAATTAAAAAACAGAATTAGTGTAACGTCACGAATATCTCCAAATCTATAGAAGATATAATGAAATTTTTAAATGTATGAGATTGACTAACTAAATTTTCAAAAAATAATATTTAGAAGATTTTTTTAAGAAACTACCAATTCCGGTTGGCCAATTGTTACCAAAACCTATTCAACGCTTCCCATTAATGTTAGATTGAGGAATTCGTAATTAAACAGGTCTTTAGTTGTACAGAATTAGAGAAATCGTATCTCCAACATCCTAACACACACAGACATCGTAAAATGTTAAAATCGTATTCTAGGGACCTTAAAACATGCTTATCCAATAAAATGTGGATGTGCGATTTTTAGCATGAATCCAATACCTTTCTTAGCGAGAGATAAAAATTAAAATGATCTATCAGAATTACTTTTACATAAATATCAAATTGTTAAATAACTGTTACGCAGTAATACAATAATAAAAATATACAAAACCTACCTTGAGTAGATTTTGAAATTGAAAGATATCTACCTGGGATAATTTTTGTTCACAGGGATTCGGTTTCACATAGACATACGAGTAATATCTGCTTTAAATATAATTTTGACCAAACCCCGTCCAAGAACATTTACGTTCATTATAATTATGACTATATAAAAAAGAAAAAAAAATGTTAAACAATAATCACATTTTTTCAAAATAATAAACCTAAGTATACATACAATAACATTAATCTTTAGGATAATTTAAATTTTGTCAAAACAGCGCTTTTTATTTCCGAGAAACTCAGGTATTATGTCTTATATATGTCTTCAATATTAATTGTAGAACTATATACACTTGCCAGTGACTTTAATCTTGTCTGAGATATGGTGCTACATAAATAAGATTTAATTAGGTTCAATTTTGAAAAAGTTCTTTCGGCTGTTGCTGACGTTAGAGGTGATGTTAAATATAACTGCAAAGCTGCAGTCAATATCTGACGTATAATATTACAAACTGTTAAAAATAAAATACACAACACTTTAACCCAGGCAATATGATGACTAGTAACTAGTAAGCGTGCATGTGTACCCTTCTCTCCCAACCATTTCGCTTACTTTACTCTTCGTATAACGCTACGCTTGGATGCGTGTAAATCCGCGCCAGTTTTTGAATTATTATATCTTAAATATTCGTTTGACCTTATTTCCGGAACAAATGGCGTCCCGCAAATATTTTGGGCGGAACCTTAGACCAGGAATAGAGGGAGACAGGGCACGCTATGTGTTTCGCCGTAAGCAGACTTTCCAAATCATCATAGCGATTTTCGACCTTATTGTAACGCCAGAATCAGTTGTATCCGTATAGTCCGCCAGATGTGTTATGTATGTGTGCAGTCGGACGAATAAGTTTTCAATATCACAAGCGTGGCGTCACCCACCGCTTTTGTTACCATTTTGTCTTGACGTCCTCGTGTACGCATTTATTTTGATTCAGTTTTCTTTGTTGTAGTTTTAATATATTAGTTTTATTAGTTTAGTTTTTTACACTTTAGTTTTGTTTAGTTTATTTTTTATGCTTTTGTTTTTAAGTTTATTTTTTTATACTTTAGTTTTATTTAGTTTATTTTTTATGCTATTGTTTTATTTAGTTTACTTTTTTATACTTTAGTTTCATATATACGTATTTAGTTTTATTTATAGTTTTCTTAGTATTAAATTTTCATTTTTGATAAATTAGTTTTATTTAGTTTACTTTTTTATACTTCATTCATTTAAACCAAATTATTTACGAGTGACGAGTGTTTTGTTTATTAAATTTCAATATGGGTAATAGATGTTGGTTGTGTAAAGAACAAGACCCGAAATATGTATATGAATACTTCTTTCGTATTTATTTTACATTTATAAAACGAAATCAAGAAAATTTGTTCTTATCAATAATTAAGTATTTATTTAAATTTGGAAATCGTATGTTTTAATCATGTTTACTAAAGCTTGTAAAATATATTCTTTATACATGAATATTTGCAATTTATTTTTAGTGTATAATTCATAATATACCTTTGATTTATAATTGTAGTGTATTCTTTAAATATAATTACTTACAATATATTTTCATTCTTGTTATGCAGTTCATAATCTACTTTTGAATTTAAAATATGTAATATATTCTTTATATATAATTACATATTTGCAATATATTTTTGATAATATAAAATATCTAATTAATTATATCTTTCATATATAAAACTTGCATGATATTTCTTTGTGTACAATAATGCATAATTTGTAAAACTATACATTTAAATCATAATTATGTAATTTGTATAAAGCTATAAGCTAAACTTTACAACAAATAAAGTATTATTATTATTAAAAGTCAACGAATACGGCATAAAAACAAAAATAATCAATTTTGAAAACCAAGAAAATATTTGAAATATGTTGTATATATTTTATTTAACTTGTCCGTTATTGATATTATGTTTTTTTTTTTAATGAATATTACTTCTTTCGTATTTATTTTACATTTATAAAACAGAATCAAGAAAATTTGTATTTGTGAATCAAGTATTTATTTAGATTTGGTCAACTGTAACATAACAGTATTTAACTGGTCGACTATACGGATACAGCTGATTCTGGCGTTGCAATAAGGTCGAAAATCGCTAAGATGATTTGGAAACCTACCCGTAACTATGCCTTGTCTCCCCTCTATTCCTGGTCTAAGGGCGGAACGGATCAAAAAATCTCGAAAAGGAGGGACGTCCCGGAAAATCCGGAACAGTTGGCAAGCTACTTCTCAAAATATCCAAAATAAAATATTTAAATGTTTTCGTGACTAGTCATGAAAATGCAACTTTCATGCCGCATTTTTGGTGCGTAAATAGTATTTTCGCTCCGGTTTCAGGAAACAATAATTTTAACGTAACTATTACTGAGTTTACATGCGGTTTTAAAATCGTTTTCAAAACGTTTTTAGTTTTGTAAACGCCATGTACAAAAGTCTGTTCAAAAAATAACCGAACATTTTGAATTATGTGCCAACGGAAATATTTAGTGATATGAGGTTGGCATCATTACGTTACGCATAACTTCCTCTGTAACCACATTTTCTTGGATTGTTGATATCTCGTTTACGTTTCATGATATGGTTATTTGAGTGTAACGTGTTTAAGTGTTAGTCGCGATTTTTAAAATGTGCGATTTTCTGGAGTAAATATGCAACGTAATTTTTTGCGTGAAACTAGGGAAAACTTTCACAGAAACGTTTCAACTTTTGAAACAAACTTACGAACATGATGCTCTGTTGGAACGCAATGTTACGAATTGTTTTCACGATTTAAAAGTGGTCGTCGGTCAATTGAAGATGATCCTCGACCTCGAACAGGAAGGCTTTCGACTTCAATTAATGACTCCCATATTCGGAAAATCAATGATCTGGTGCGTGCCAATCGCCGATTGACTGCTGAAGAGGTTAGTATCTCAACTGGGTCATGCCATGAAATTTTGACTGAAAAAATCTGATGTGACCAACATAATATACCTACCGCCATTTACCTATGGGGTATCGTTGCCGCGTGCCTGGTCGCGAATCTGGGGAATCCGATTCGATCCCGATCAACGCCAAATAATTCTAATTTTAAATGGCATAAAATTAACCCTTGTAAACGCCAACACAATACAAATATGTCATCGTCATTACCAAAATGTGTGTACAAATCAGATTAGCACACCCAGCAATGGATAATATGCCGTGTTAGTATATTTATTTATTTTTTTATTTAAATACAATACCTACATATTTACTAATGCTAGAAATTATGTATATTAAGTTCCTTTCCATAAAATTATTTTTCTATTTACAATTTTCTTTTGAGACGTTACTATTATTAATTTGAAATGATTATTTTTTTGACAGTGACATATATGTCTCAGTTACATACATTTGAGCTGAACTATGTAACCATTGAGGTGTGTTTAAAACATAAGCCCCGAGCGCCGAATGACCGCGTGTAGCAGACATGTTAGGACAGGTCGCGGTGACGTGATCTATTGCGCATGCTGTTTACCTCGCGAAGTGTTCTAGTAGGATCGAGAACAAAAGTCGCCGGGTATATAACCCGTCACCGGGGCTAGCGAACACAGTCTGTGATATAAAAGCAACGAGTAAAGAAGTCTGATATAAATAAGCGTCGTGTTGGTGATATAAACAAACAGTCGACAAGAAGTGAACGTAAATAAATGTAATTAGTGACATAAATAGTAGTGTTAATTGTTGAAATAAATCATCTTAGTGTTTAAGTGTCTTATAATATTCTTAGTCTTTAAATAAGTGTTAATATTTGTTTATCTTAGTGTTAGTTAAGTTTATTATCTTTTAATTATCTTTTTAATATTTATTTTTCCTTTAATAAACGTATTCTTTTAATTAATGATATTTCTGTTATTTGTACACTTCACCCATATAAATAAAAACGTTACAATATTTAAAGATATTTTTTGAAGAAAACTATCTTGAGCTTCAAGTAAACTGCCATTTCCGGTTATCCGATTGCCACCAAAATCTTCTTCTTTCCATATTAGAATAAGGATAGTATTTGAGTTAGAGCGTAAACGGGATCCACACCCACGCACACACACACATACACGTTCTTGTATTAACTGTGGCATCCAAGTGTGTGACCAACATGTGGCATCTTTCAAACTGTGTACGCTACGATATTCTAGGGGTGTGAGGGATTGCTGCATTTCGACCCTTTTTGACGTACACACCGTAGAAACCCCGTATGAACTATGGCAACTGTGCCATAAATATAGCGTATCAGAAATGTGTATGCAAGATGCCACAAATGTATTCAGAAGCAGAAATTGTGTGAACAAGTAGCCATAAATATAGGAAGTGTGTCAAAGATGTTACAAATATTATACAATATTCGAAATTCACACACAAGATGTTACAAATATTATAAAACATAAAAAAATAAGCACTCTTTAAATGTTTATTGTATAAAACATCAAAATTAAACTGTCTTTACATATTTATTGTACAAGAAAATACAAGCTGAACAAAAGCAATTGTTTCAGTTGGCAATACAAATTTGGGCATTTTTTATTCCACAGTTTGCATAACGCAAATTAAGGGCGGAAATACTATTTGACATGTCATAGTATAAATATATAGGTTTGGCATTTAATGTCACCGTGAATAACAGGAAGTAAATGTATGTGTCAGTATTATCAATTCCAATTAAATTTTATGCAAACTGCGGAATAAAAAATACCCAGAATTTTATTGTCAACTGAAACAGTTATTTCTGCTCAACCTGTAAAAAAATCTGTTATTAACATCTAAAATAACGAAATAAACAAAAACATAAACATTTAAATATATACGTTGCTATTACATAAGTATACCTATGCAATAATTATATTAACATTACATATACAGCTTCCCACAGCGAGTTGGTTGCCAGCATTCAAATAATACTTAGCAAGCACAAAAGATGTAATCTTGAATTTAACACCATTATAATTTTAACCTGAGTTATTAATGAAATAATTTTGACTGTTCTTTATGAATTTGAATGTTTTATTTCTTAGTTATTTTTTTATTAATCTTGGTTATGTGATTTTTTATGTAAAATTTCACATCTGTCCATTTTCTTGATTTTAAAGTATTAATATTTGTTTTTATACAGTCTTCACATTCTTGTTTCCTCGGTACCCGTTTTTGTTTGACTGCCAGTTTAAAATATTTTAAAACTGCAGCACTTTCCATACTCGTCCAACTAGACTTTTTCACGGCTGAGCATTTTGACTTTTTAGCTGTAATAAAAATGATTTTATATAATAATTGCGGGTAAGCAATGAAAAAGAAATACCTGGCGTTTTAGAACTACTTTCTTGTGCTTCAATATTAGTACTTTGATCTTCCCCGTCGCTTTCGTCCTCTAATTCTGAATTTTCAATCTCTTCTTCATAGTTTGGCAAATCTGTAAAGATACATTAATTTAAAGTTTTGGATTGCGTTTCCAGTATTTCCGGAACCGATATTAATTCAGATTTTTTAAATCAATACCCGTATCAATATGTATATTCTGAAAGTACATCAAATTAGCTTTCATGATATATTAACCTAGTTTACAGTTCATTTTTCTTAAGAATTCTCTGTGTGTGAAATAAATGGTTTATTTTTCCTTGTTCTGTTATTGATTTAAATCGTGGTCAAATTTGAACAAAAAATACCTATTTATTTGAGTAGAGAAAAGATTGAGATGGACTCAATCTTTTCTCTACTCAGGTACAAAATACAGTTCGTGTATAAGAGATACAATATCCTATGTTAACATTAGCAAATTAGCAAAATATTTGATTTTTAAGGAAATTATTACAATTATTTATGAAATTAAACTTTTTTATATGATTCATATAGAAAACAAATTATGTGAAATATGTAATATTAACTTTTATATTTACAATTTAAAATTGTAATGTGTGGATAAGAAGAATAGTTTACTGAAAATTGTACATACCAGATATATCAATGTCTTCTAGTTTCTTTCCTGCGAATTGATTTGCTTCACCTTTATCAATAGTCAGTAGTAACCTACTAACTTTAGTTAACTCTACAGCACTTTCATGTAGTCTGTAAAATTCTCTGTGGACTCGGACGTCGTGACCCAAATGTTTGGCTAACCAGTCGGTCTCATTTTCAGATAAATTAAATACCTGACAAACAGTAGCCACATATTTTCTGAGCTTTGTACCAGTTATGAAATTAGGACTTTGTAGTTCAGCGTCTGAGCAAAATTTTCGTAAACAATCATGTCCTCGAACAGGTGCTAATGAGTTAAGTCGTGCAAATATGTATGGGTTTTTAGAGTCTACTCCAGCTTTACTTCTAAATTGAATAATTAAGTCAACACATGACTTCATATCTACTGTCAATAGCACCGGTACTTTTCTACCGCGCTTTCCTTCTATTTCAACTATTGTCAGTCGTGAGGCTAATTCTAACTCAAATTTAGAAAAAGATTTTTTTAACTCTTCAGTTCCCTGTTCAGACCACGCTGGTCTCATTGCATACGCTTCAATTGTCATTTTTGCAGATTCACCTGATCTTCTTTTATTAAATAATATAATTCTAGTAAGTGTTACAGCCACTAATTTGCTCCATGATTGTGATTTAAAATTTTGGATTACTTCATATTTTAGTCTCTTCATTTCGGTATCTAAATATTGGCTTAGTTTAACTAAATCACTCGTTAGTGGTAAAAGCTGTGTTGAATTAATTTTTCTTTTGTACAGAGTTGATAATGCATTTGATGAAATTCGAACATTCCATTCTAATTCCATTAAGTTTAAAAATGAAGTCAGACTTTGATTCCTGGTTAAATCTTCTCGCCTTAAAGCAATGCCGCGCTCAATACCAATACATTTTTTCAAGGCATAACCTATTTTTAAGGCCAGCGAAGGGACTTGAAATTCTGGTCTTTTTCCAATTGCTGTTTGTGAGACGCATATATTTTTTGTTGCCTGTATAATTATATCAAATTTGTCAGGTATAAAACAAGTTGATAAATTTTTTATGTCTTTATCCAAATTTTTAAGTTCTATTAATAATCTTCCCATCTGGCGCATATATTGTCGTATTAACTCATTTTGTGTGGAATTATACTTTTCGAATAAAAATGCTCCAAAATGCATAATAAGTCTATCTTCGCGACAAATTTGTCCTATATCATCATTTCTAAGTTTTGTTATTATATTATTTTTATAATCATTTGAAAATTCATTACCGAAAATGCCATTTAATAGGGCGGCGCTTTCCACGGCTGGATTCCTTTTATCTTCCGCTTTATTAAAAGTTTGTTTCTTGGTGCAATTATATTTCATGTGATGCCATAAATGTTTTTTCAACATAAAACCTAAACAATCAGGACATGGTCCATAATCCGAATAATTCACTAGTATTTTATCTGCTTCCGACGGTCTTCTTACCAATATTAATTCTCCTTTTTTAGTGGTAAGAACTTCACAATTATGATAAAAGTCGCCCGCTCTAAGTAAACTTCCAAATGCTTTTTTGCGTCTATCGGAATTTTTCGGCATTGCCAGTATTTTAGCAACAGTACTTTCATTTTCATGCATTACTTCCAAATGTCTTGCTAAATTAATTATTAATTTATGACAAAAATAACATGAATGTCCTTTATCTCTAATTCTTTTTCCATTCTGCTTTTTTGCATAATGTACATTAATTTCATACTCTGACTCTGAACTAGATGTATGATTAACCATTATAAGTCTATCTCTTATTCTTTTTTCGTTCTGCTTTTCTCCAGAAAAATTAGAAATTATTTTTGATTCCGTTTTTTCATTTAATGTCTTTTTTGAGTCGGAAACTGTCTTAATAGGTACATTTTCTAGTAGTACTTGTGAATCATCTGAGTTGCTAGTTGGTAAATATTCACTTCCAGAAGATTGATATGGTTCTGAGAAAGAGTTTGATGAATTATTCACATAGTCATTTTCTTTTGATGCGCCGGAAAATTTCACGTTTTCAAGTTTGGTCCAACCTTAAAAATTACTTTATTCGTTAACACTAATGAAAAATGTAAAATATCTATACCGGTTGAAACTGAAAATGAATTTTTATTTATAATAATAATTACGTTCATACATTTATAAATTAGGCTCAGGGGCTAACAAACCATGGTATTTGGCATAATGTAACGCTTCCGCTTTAATCGGAAGTGACATTATAGTAGAGTGCTCAGCGCTACGAAAGTCGTCAAAAAATGGACTTTGTGAGGGAATCGGTGTTACAAGCTGAAATTTTCACACATGAAAGTTAATGGCCTAACAAACTAAAATTTCGAATTTGTTAAACTATAAGCTTGGCAAAAGGGCACTAGAATCAAAATTTGAGTTATACACATAACTGTAAAGAGAAGAAAATTCTGAATTTGATCAAATTAAAAAAATGACAACTTTCGTGGCCGGTCTATTTTTAATTATTTTTTGAAATATACGCAATACATTGTGGCTTACGTGTTTAAGAAACTTTAAATCGAAGTTACTCCAAAAGAATGATTGAAAAATCAAGCAAAATTGAGCAATTTTTATGTTTACACGAGATTATATCAAAAACTAAAGCGAATATCAAAAAATTGTATTCTTTATAAAATTTTATTTCATCTTTTACGGATGCGGTGGTATATGATTATGGAGTTATGATATTCGAATTATTTAATGAATTATAAAATAACACGTTTTCATGCATTGTCTCAATAATTCTGCGTTACGCGATCCCCACTCTTCCAGTGATATCACCGACTCTGTCTTCCCTATAGCACCGTCTCTTTCTATCTCAAGGTTCTTCGCGCTGAATTCACTTGCAAATTTTTTTAAAAAATAAATATTTGGGGTGTATTGTTTATATGAATAGTGCAATACATAATGTAGTGATTAAGATTTAAAAACTATAAGATGTATGTATAAATTATACACCTTTATTTCAACTTCTTGGCTACAAATTTTTAGAAAAAGTAATCATAAATAATAGTAATTTTTTTATATGAAGATTAGGTACATTAATACATATTCAAACATAAATTAGTTTATTTGTTAGACAATATTAGATTAATATTTATACTTAATATAAAATTTCCAAAAATCTGCTTGTCTTGTACACTAATAGTAGATACCTATTAAATAAACTGTCCGCAATTTTGAAAATGACATTGCTACAAAATAAAAAATAATACAAAAAGAAAAGTATTATCTCAAATTGAGTGACCGAAGCCATTTTTTTTAAATACATAATTAGGGTTTATTGTTTATATGAAAAGTGTTTCTATTACAATAGTAGTTTTTTAATACAGTGCTCTTGTGATTGAAAAGAAAAACTAATTTTAACATATTGAAATAAGAAAAAACGAAAAACAAAATAATAATAATATATTTTTTTTTTTTTACTTTAATTTGATTTCACGATTTTAACTAAATAAATATGGAAAGCATTGAACGTACAGATTCTAGCTGTGAAGAAGTCAGTAATAAAACTCAATGTACAACAAGGACCTTGTTGTATATTTTGTAAGTAATCAGGTGGTACGATTTATTTGATAGAGAAAACTTGCGTTACATTTAAAAGTTTTAAATTGCGAAATGATATTACTAATATAATTGATCCGGGAATTGAAAGAATCATATCCGAAATAGGCAACTTGGCACAATTTTAAATGGCATAACAAATGTTATGCAAGTTACGCCAGTAAGCAAAACATAATTTTTTTACAAAAACAAATAAAAGTATAGCAAGAATATGAAGAACTAGGTATTACGTTACCTTCTCCTGAGGGGAAGTTTTTGAGAAAAGGCATTTTTAACATTAACAAATGTGTGTTTTATCAGAAAAAAATATTTAGAAAAGGTTTATCATAGGTCACGTCCAGAAATATTGAGAAAAAAATTTGGGATATAGCTAATAAGAAAATACACATGTTAAAGAGAATTCGTGGCAATCATTTAATTACAATGTCAAGTACCATCTAGGACGTATAGTTGTTGAAACAAGAAATGCAAGTAAAAATATATCGTCAAAACCAGAATCACATACATACCCTGATGTAGGTATATATGTGCCACAATTAAGGAAATATGAAAGAGCAAAGGAAAGGATCATGCTTAAGATATTAATATGGCTGGTTTAATTTCATTGTATATTTTATTATCCCCTTCGGGTTCAAGTTATAATAGTATTGCGTAGAGATAAAAACAATGTATTCGTAAAATAAGGATCATACAATTTGAGAGAATACTTTTCTTTCTGTACTATTTATTATTTTTTATTTTGTAGCAATGTAATTTGCAAAATTACGGACAGTTTATTTAGAAGGTACTATTGGAGTACAAGACAAGCAGTTTTTTTGGAAATGTTATATTAAATATAAATATTAATCTAATATTGTCTAACAAATAAAATAATTTATGTTTGAATATGTATTAATGTACCTAATCTTCATATAAAAAATACTATTATTTATGATTACTTTTTCTAAAGATTTGTAGCCAAGAAGTTGAAATAAAGGTGTATAATTTATACATACATCTTATAGTTTTTAAATCTTAATCACTACATTATGTATTGCACTATTCATATAAACAATACACCCCAAATATTTATTTTTTAAAAAAATTTGCAAGTGAATTCAGCGCGAAGAACCTTGAGATAGAAAGAGACGGTGCTATAGGGAAGACAGAGTCGGTGATATCACTGGAAGAGTGGGGATCGCGTAACGCAGAATTATTGAGACAATGCATGAAACGTGTTATTTTACAATTCATTAAATAATTCCAATATCATAACTCCAAAAATTATAAAACATATACCACCACATCCGTAAAAGATGAAATCAAATTTTATAAAGAATACAATTTTTTGATATTCGCCTTAGTTTTTGATATAATCTCGTGTAAACATAAAAATTGCTTAATTTTGCTTGATTTTTCAATCATTCTTTTGGAGTAAATTCGATTTAAAGTTTCTTAAACACATAAGCCACAATGTATTACGTATATTTCAAAAAATAATTAAAAATAGACCGGCCACGAAAGTTGTCATTTTTTTAATTTGATCAAATTCAGAATTTTCTTCTCTTTACAGTTATATGTATAACTCAAATTTTGATTCTAGTGCCCTTTTGCCAAGCTTATAGTTTAACAAATTCGAAATTTTGGTTTGTTAAGCCATTAGCTTTCATGTGTGAAAATTTCAGCTTGTAACACCAATTCCCCCACAAAAGTGATAATTATTGTTCTCTAGCACTCTACTATAACTTACACATTTCAAATGAGACACTCAACATACATAATTGTATATATTTGGAACATAAAATTACGAATTTAACAATATTCTTGAAGTGAATTTTTATTGAAAAAATAAATTACAAACACGTAAGTGAAAAATGTATATAATTAATTTGGTAAGCTGTATCAGGTAGGCTCTGAAAACAATTTGATCAGTTTATGTAATATTAAAGTTAAATGTTTAAATAGTGAGTTATTTTTATGAGATTCTACATTTTGTTATTAAAACAGATTAATTATATAATTTTCTATTACTACGTTTTAGTAATTTATTTTTTCAATAAAAATTCACTTCAAGCATATCGTTGAATTCGTAATTTTAGATAAATTCCAAATAAAAATAAATAAGATATCCCATTTGAAATATGAAAGAAAATGTCACGCGCTATCATCATGCCAAATACCTTCAATTGTGAGCCCTTACGCTTAGTTTACAAATAGGTATATAAAGAAAAGTATAAAGTAATTATAAGTAATTGTTATTTTGAGTGGCCCATTTTTCAGTGTCACCCGATATAATACAACTTAAATAATTTTTTTAAAAGATTCGAAAGTATACAACGTGTTCTTGATCCCGGCCGCATTTTACATTCCGGTATGTATTTCAGCTCCTCCTAAAATATTATTGGTTATGACGAAATTGTTCAACCAATGAGAGCCAGAGTGCACTTAACCTATAATTTTTATTACTAAACCGAGTTACGAGTATACAGCTCTTAGGTGGGAACAATTGGAGGTGTCTGCGTATAATCGTTCTTAGGATAGATATATTAGAAGGCAAGCGAAGCGAGCTATACCTATGAGTAAATTATATGCGTATGTGCTTGAACATTCGTATCTGGACTTCAACACCATTCAACATTATGGCAGCAAAATAAAACAATTTTTGAAAACAAACAAAACAACGTATGAAAAATGTCATTGTTTGACATTTCATGTCATAATATAACATGTGTATAACATGACTTGTATCAAGGAATGCATGAACCACGAATTGGCGACGGGTAATGTGCTGGCCACATTATTTTATTTATAACGTTCTTTATGATTTTTTACCTCCCGTCATACTCAGTGGCGGCTCGTGGTATTTTTGAGCGGGGGGGGGGGCAGTGGCGGCTCGTGGTATTTTTGAGCGGGGGGGGGGCAGTGGCGGCTCGTGGTATTTTTGAGCGGGGGGGGGGCAAATTAATCTGTGGTCATGGAACAAGAACTAGTGGGGAGGTCCGGAGTTATTTCTCTTGTTAGGAAGAGAAACAATAGTAAAACAAAAGAGTAGAGTTAAAGAAGAAAGTGTATGAGAGATTGTTAGGTAATAATAAACAAATCATATCCTAGAATAATTCTTAAATATAATATAAATAAAATGAAACATACAAACTCTCAACAACGCAAGTTATATACGACTGGTCTGCTCCTCTTGCTACGCGAAACGCGAGGTACGAAGTGCTCCGAGTACGTCCGATTGTTTCCGAATCACAACGTGGGCTAGCCACCTCTGGGGTTTCACTCATTCAAATATTGGGATTATTTTTATGAATTAATTTACATTCATTTAGAAATTAAAAAATCAATTTTGTTAAAAAAATTCATCGATGATTTTTTTTAAATACATGCATATTTATTTATTAAAATTCGTAAATATTTTTTTTTGAAAACACATGTATGTTATTACATAATATCAGTTTACAGAATGTTTACTTTCAATTATTATTTTGTTTTACACAAATTAATTCTGTATAACTCCATATTAATCATCAATATCATACAATTTACTTTAAGTATAATATATGTATAATTGTATACATATTTATTATTTAAATAATAAATCCAATGTTTAAATGCGAACAAACCGGTAACTAGATTTCATATTTTCATGAAAAGAAAAAGAATACTGAAAATATAGTGTACCTATTAGCACGGGTAATTATTTGCTGTAGTACATAAGTAAAGAATTCAGTATTATAGATAGGCAGAGGGGGCTTGCCGCCTCTGTATGCTGCGAGACCCGACGGACGCCTCACTTGTGCATTCACTTGTGAGCGCTGTACTAGGACTGCACATGTTTGGAACGTATCGCTGAATATAATGTCATAATTCTTCTCTGAAGGGGGCATGCCCCCTCAAGCAGAATTTGATGTATATTGCGCTGCTGAGCGATACAGCGCTAATTTCAATTTAAATAGTACATTGTTTTATGCTAATTATAGAATCAAATGTTTTATGATAATTAATTTATAATATATTGACGTAAAATAATCTGAAATAATCTGAGGGGGCACTGCCCCCTCTGCCACCCTGGACGACCCGCCACTGGTCATATTATTGGCAAGGGAAGGTAATGTTTTCGGAAAATTAAAGTAATATAAGTTTTGTGAACGCAGAAACTACAGTCCATTTCGTTAAAATTTTAATCTTACAAATTCAGATTTGCCTAACCCAAAAAGTTTGCGTGTCTAACCCAAAAGCCTTGAGAAGCCTTTTTCACTTTGGTAGCATTATTCTATTTAAATAAACTTATGTGGCCAACACATTACCTATCGCTAATTCGTGGTTCATGCAGTCCAATGCAGAACTTATATTAATCATGACACATGTCATCAGGGCATGTCATTTTGAAATGTCAAAAGATGACATTTTTCATACGTTGTTTTGTTTCTTTTCAATTAGCACAGGTCAACTGATTTAAACCAAAATGTTAAAATTCAATATTTCTTTAACGTATTGTAATTTATGAATGATGCTAGTAAGAGAAAAAAAATATATAATAAAATTATGTTCGCATATAAATAATTTTGGTTCTTATAATAAGTTGAAATAAATAGAAGAACTTACCCTTAATAGCAATGTCTCTCTCATAATTTGATGTGGTTTTAGTAGACTCATAATATGGTAAATCTAATAATCGGTCTTGTAATTCTTTTTTAGCAGCTTCTGTCACCAAACGTAACAATTTTTCTGTTCTAGATGACATTTTTTTATATCTAAAACTAAAAGTTTTAATAGTACACAGAACGCGAATTTTCTCCACTTTTCAATTCTCAGAGGTTACGATCACAACTTGCGAGCCGTGTGAGATGGTAGAACGTTTAGTACAATAACAAGCCGCGGTGTTGCCAGATGACGATAATGAAATTATAGTACCAACATATCAAAATTATAGTATGTTCAGAAAAACTATCGTACAAAATTACAGTATTTCACAAAATATTATCGTATCCCGTACATGACTTTGAACCAATTTCCCGAAGTTTTATGATTTTTGGTGGTCACTGTGTCATTTTAAATCAAGCTTTCGACTTCTACGTATTATGAACCAATCTTACCTGTGTGAATTCTCGATCACTTTATACACGAAAGTTCTCAACTTACACGTGTCGTACCGACATCTTCTATTACAAATTTTTGAATATTAAATCAGTAGTTTCGGCACTAACGTTGTAGGTATAAAACCTAAACTTGATTTTGTTTTAATTTAGATTTAGCATTTCACGTATCACACCATAATTTTTGCACACACATCACCGTTTTCGAATCTACCGAAATCGACACACATCACCGTTTACTAATTTATCATAATTAAAAAGTAAACTATGAATAACAATAAAATAATAATAAAATTTAATCTTTTAATACATGTCTCTTGTCCCATACTCTGATCGTCTCGCGAAGCCCAGGACTCCGCTTCACTAGTGATACCGCATAATCTCGTCTCGAATTGATCTCGTCTCGTTTAGTCTCGAGAGTAGTATGATTAATTCTACTCGAAATTAAGCAATTTCCCGAGACTCTCGAAATAAAATAAAATACTGAAATATTATGTACGATGTAACATATTCATATGCAAAATCCTGAATTGAAATTTCTTAAAACTACTTAAAATAAAAACGAAACCTTTGTCAAAACTCGTATCTTAAGAGGGAAGGATACAGCGATACATTTTGTTCGAGTAACAATAACACGACTGTATTCTTTCTCTTTCTGACATGTACGAATAACCTGTTTTACAGTATTGTACCTACGTTAAGCCTACTTTTGTTTTCACGTGAAAATGGAATTTATTTATTAAAATATTTTTATAATTCTTTTTTTTTAATTCGTAGAGGGAGATTGATTGTATCACGGAAGTTGCAACATGGCAAAGTTGGCAAAGTTTAAAACGTTATTAATTAAAAATTAGGCAAATATTTAAAATTTTAATACTGAAATGTCATACAATCAGTCTCTTTTTATGAAATGAAAAAAGAATTATAAAAATATTTGAATAAATATGGTACTCATTCCTCTTAAATATAACAATAATTCAAGAAAATTGAGCACACACATACTAAATTATTGTGATACTATAATAATAACATGAAATAAAAAATATTTAACGTAGATTTACTCAATTATAAAATTGTTAGCCCTTATCTCCAGGTTTCTTCATTTCAAATTAACTTTATCAAATTTTCAAAAACAATGCTTTTTCTTATGAAATGTCGAGACAAATTGTATAAACAAGACGGTTTTATCAAATAGCTACATAAAACTAATGATCTAATAGGTAGTTATGCAAACTAACATGTTCACTCCATGTCGAGACTTGGTGATAATTTGAGTGTAGAGACGAGAGTCTCTGCCGTCGAGATTTAAAAATTCGAAACGTAACGGGAGCAAGTATAATCTCGACAATTCGACAAATCTAGTCCGCGGCACTACTACGCGCCACTTGTGACTCCTACATATATGTATCTTGAAAATAATAAGTGTTAGTCATAACCTCATTTAGCACAATTTGTACAAAATAAAAAAAAATCCTTGTAGTATAATTTCAAAACAGTGAATTAGTTAACATAGAAGAATGGATATACAAAAAGAATAAATATGAAAGAATTCACAATTAAATCATTAATGTTAAGAAACAATAAAACAGGAAAAGTATGTATTAATAAATTAAAATTTCGTATTCATCAATACACAACACTCATATAGAAAACAAGTACGAATTCTGTCCCAGCATCAATTATTAGCGGAGTTTACTAAAATAGCTCGCGAGACGCATGATAAGTTCGAGGCGGTAGTTTGAAATACAGGACTAGCAAAGAAAATATTACCATCGATCGTTTGAATACTTATTGCACACTCATATTAACTGTGGCAATTTCGGTAGTACAAGTTTATTCTGTAAGAGGCGCCACCATCCTCTACATAGCTAGGATGCCACAGTTAATACAAGTGCTTCAACCGTCTAGGGGACCGAATAAAGGCATTTTTTACACGGATTTTTTAATTCGAAGTTTAATACCTAATTTGGACACGCTGAGTCGCTAGGAACTAAGAAAAAATTGTGGCATCTTGTGTAAGATGCCATAATTCGAACGGATGCCATAGCTTAGTGATATGCATACACAAGTTGCCGTAATTATAGTGAAACCAAAACACACACACACACACACACACACACACACACATATACACACACATATACATACATACACACAGACATCATCGTGAAAATGTTAAAATTGGATTCTAGGGACCTTAAAACGTGGTCATTTACCAAAATCTCGATATGCGATTTTTAGCACGATCCCTATACCTCCCTTACCAAGGGTAGCGGGAGGTAAAAATGAACATACATCCAGTTGAAGTAAAATTTGTTCCCCGTTTGATGACCGAACAACAGAAAGAAAATTGAATGAACGTTTGTTGAACAAGCCAATGATGATGAAACATTCATGCGAAGGGTCATAACGGGGGGCGAAAGTTGGGTTTACCCCGTTTTCATACTATTGATGACATCATAGCAAATTCGTCGCAGACCTTATAAGCCATTTCAAATGAAGCTATCTAGGTCTGCTTCCTAAAGTGGAAACATCGGTGGGAAAAGTGTGTGAATAGGAGAGGACAGTACTTTAAAGGGAACATGGACCAATAATCTGTAAAATTAATAATAAAGTTTAAAAAAATAAAATTTTATTATTTTCTGAACATATCTCGTACAGTGTCAAAACGGTTTTAAGTTATGTATCTCAAACCAAAACTAAAATTCATGGGTTTGACTTGGAAAGTAGTATCAAAACTACTCATGTAAACACTTAAATTTCAGTTTCGATATTACGCATGCGTACATAGAATAACATGTCATAGTACTAACTCACAATTAAAGTAGCGGTTGAGTAGTTTTAGTGCGTATTGGTACGAAAAAAAAAATGGAATAATGGCAAAACGAAGTATTTGGAGTGAAGAGGATATGGAAATAGTTTCGCGTAATTTTGATTTCAAAACTCCATGTAAACGTTGTAAAAAAATATGTAAAAACAAGTCTGAAAAATATAGGAAAATGAGTCAACAGCGCGAAAAAAAAAACAAACCTCGAGTCACTAACCAATGAGAAAATACGTTTGCTATTTTTTTTTATTTTCTGATGTTACTTTACATATAATGGGTAATATCTTAACAAAAAAATTCTAAACAAATCCTAATTTGGGTATATACATCATGTTTCTTAAGGGCCATAGAAATTATTATTTACATCCCTTTTGATATTTAGTTTTGGAACAGGTGGCCAAATGTGATGATCTTCTAAACTCAAAATGAACATGACAACAATCATTAGCAGCCAAGAGAAATTCATCTGAAACAAATAAAATTTTCAAATACACAACATCTGATTGTAGCAAATCTGTTTTTAAAGTTCTATAAAAATAACATGAAATAATCATATTAATTGGCAGTGTATCCGATCCTGGTAGCCGGGATTTATCAATACACCTGAATTCCCGGCATTGTGACTGAAGACGGCATATACCTCCAAATCAAGAGCATAAACGAAACACATAATCAACCTTTATATACAGAGTAAGAACAATTTTTCTGTTCCCACTTCTGAAATTGAATTGTAGGAAGAGTTTTAAGGTACTTTTCATAAGAATACGAAAATTACTGCATGGGAATGCTGGAATTTATCAATATATACCTGCTGGCAGCCGACAAATAGCTTAATTATTTTAGTATATATTTCTCTAAAAACAACACTAACCTAACACACGAGACACGCTTGGAAAACTTTAGCCGAGTTTTGTGCGTTAGGTTATTGTTGTATTTAGAGAAATATACAAACTAAATAAGCTGTTCGTCGGCTACCGGAACTTTTCACGTGTATTGATAAATTCCGACTTCTGAGACCATATCTGCCTAATGCATTTATAACACAAGAAAAGCAAGTTAAACATGTATCTAACTTACCTTTGAAAAATGATAAAACCGTTATTTCCTGATGAGATAAGTTGATTTCTGTGAAATTCTTGCTTATATACCTGTAAATTTCTTGTTATCATTGTTACATATGTATTAATGGCAATTAATAATATGATAATTTAAGGTTGGTTTTTTTTATTACCTTTTTAAATATGATATAAATATTGCATAGTAGTTTACCCCAGTTATTCAGTTCACTATTCACTAAAATATACAGGCTGTTAAAAATATTTAAAGGGCATATAATATCATCAAAAAGAATAGAGTCTTAATATACAGGGGCCCAAAAATTAATTGTTTTTTTTTTAGAAACGGGCGATTTTATTTTTCCATGGCTTGATTAGTTTATGTTGCTTAGTTTATATTTTTCGCGATCGCCCAGAAAATGAGCTGTTTTTGATCACTATTTAGACCGGAAAATCCTTCTTTACTGAGCTAGCTCGGAATTTTTTTTATAAGGAGTCGAAATAGTATATTCTACAACTAGTAATAGAATGGCCCATATTCCACACGAGCAAAGAGTTTGTGGTTCTAGCCGAAGGCGAGGACTACTGTTTATGAGTGTGGATTATGCCATTTCAAACGTATTGTAGATATAGACTATACTTTCTCTAATAAGATTTTATAAAAAAATGTGTTGCGGCCATTACAATACCAATCGCCCTTTCCATTGTGATATGAATGTTTGACACTGACATTAGTGACATTTATCTGTCAATTACAGACATTTTAATTTCTCAAGTAGTTGGAGATGTTTGGCCTGTGAGATTTATTAAAAGAAGATTATTTTATAGATTATATATCTATATCTTTAAATCTATAGAAGGTATAATAATTTTTTTAAATGTGCCGGATATAGAATTTTGTTTTTTTGATATTTGTAATAACATAAATTTTCCAAAAATAATATTTAGAAGATTTTTGTTAAAATACTACTACTTCCGGTTGTCCAATTGTTACCAGAATCTATTCAACTCTTCCCATTACTGTTGAATTGAGGAATCCGTAGTTACACAGGTCTTAAGTCTTATAGAAATCGTACCTACAACAACCTAACACACACACAGACATCAACGTAAAAATATTATCGGATAATAGGGACCTTAAAACGTGCTTATTCACTAAAATTTGGATATGCGATTTTTAGCATGATTCCAATACCTGTCTTAGCGAGAGGTAATTATAAATTATTAAATAATGACATAAGTGATAAGGACAATTTGTTATTTTTGTCAAGTTCAGAGGACAGTACTTCAGATTTCTTACAGGCAGTTCTACGGAATTTGTTGTTCTTTTTACTTCACAAAAATCTGAACTTAGCTCATGTCAAATTCATCTCTCTCTGCGCTGAGGTAAGGCTTCAAATGTTAAAAAGAACGCGCCTTTTACATATCATAGATTATATTTTAATAAACAGACAACATCGAAAATTAATCCAAGATGTGAGAGTCCGAAGAGGAGCAGAAATCTACAGTGATCACTTTCTGCTTATGGCAAAAACATATTTAGATATTACTCACGAACTTGACACAGTCAAGGAAGAAGGCAAACAAAACCCAAAAGTACCAGTTAAGGAAGCACTAAAGACGCACAAACTGTCAGAAGAAGAAACAGCAGTAAAATTCACCATGAGAACAGAGACATTATTAAACAGTAGAGACATGAAGGAAAGGAACCTAGAAAAAATCTGGAATTATTTTAAGAATGTAGTAACCGAAGTAACAAGGGAAGTCTGCGGCGTTAAGAAGATAAATAAAAATAGGAAAGAGACAGCCTGGTGGAATGAGAACATAAAGAAAGAGGTAAATAAGAAGAAACAACTGTGGAAACGATATCTCACAGAAAAGACTACTCAAAGATACATAGAATATAAAGAGCAGAGAAATAGGGTGAAAGAAGTAATGAAAGAGGCCAAGGAAAAATACAACAACCTAACACACACACAGACATCATCGTAAAAATATTATCGGATAATAGGGACCTTAAAACGTGCTTATTCACTAAAATTTGGATATGCGATTTTTAGCATGATTCCAATACCTGTCTTAGCGAGAGGTAATTATACAAAAAATGTTGATTGATTACAATATATTATCATATATTGTCAAATAATTTTTGGACGCCAGTCCATAAACTGCTTACAATAACACCATTCATATGTATGTTTATTTTGATTTATTTGGTAATAATTGGCCCACTATCATTAGCAAGTACCCTTATTTCTGGTGGTGTACATTCCACATCTATACCTTAATTGCTACTTGATATTTTTCTCTACAAAATTGTATTTACTTAATTTTCTCAGTAATATATTATTATTAAGATTAACTTCCTACACTAGAGATCGCCAAAAACCAGTAAAAATTAACAGAAAACTCCAAAACTTGAAAACGTCAAACGCGAATTCAAAAATAAATAAATATGGAACAAAGAATTATAACTATAGCAACAGAACTAAGATATTTGATATACCGCGCTAATATGCGGCTAAACAGATTCTGATTTATCGAAAGTCGTGCGGAATTATTCCAAACGGCATACGGTATTATTCCAAACGGTTTGTTGGAATAATATTGATTCCAACATAATATTTAGTTGTGGAAATTGTAGTTTCCAAAATAGTGTTGAAGAAAGTAATTTCCAGATCCTTATATGAATGTTTCCATGGAAATTTGTTGTTTATTTTGTGACAATGTGAATCTGTCACAAGTTTTGCGGATTAAATAGTTCAAAGCCGTGTAACTCAGCCCTTATTAATCCGCGAACCGTGAAAACTTTTCTTCCCGACAATTGGGAGAAGGCGCGAAATTTGACCGGGAAATAAACCACATAAAGAGTCGACAACATCGTGTTCCATTTTTATCCTATTTGCCCTGTTCTTTTATGCAGTTTTTGCTATTAGTAAACAAACATAAGCTGGTTTAATTAGTAGGGCTGTATAAAAGAAGGGCCCGCGTTTGCAGAAGACAGTTGTTGACTGCGAGTATTCCTCTCAACAACTAAAGCCGATTGCGAGTATTCCATCGACTCTTGATTGCGAGTAATCCGTCAAAACATCGAAACCGATCACCAGGTGAGCAAAATTTCCATTTTCTTTAAAACCCGTACCGTGAGCTCTCCGTCCGAGTTGTTCAGTTGTTTATTCAGTCAGTCTTAGTGTCTCGTTGTGAGCTTCAGACGCTCAACGTCGCAACGCTTGTAAGCGTAAGCCAAAGCATCTTCGAAGGGCGTATTTGAAAACATCCAGAGACACTACGACTGACACCGGCCGTAATCATCTCCGTGGATTAAGTTCACCAGTTGCGCGTGTCTAGCCATTTTACAGTGACTCGTTGCGAGTTTTACCGACTTGACGTTTCGCCGCCGCCAGCGTGTAAACCCGGGTGTTACAGACGTCAAGTCCGTGTGTTTATCCAGAGTTACTGTAAAACGGCCAGTTATTCCAAGTCGAGTATTTTAGCGTCCATCGGCCCAAGTGCGTTTTTCCGACTCTGCGTCGCGACGCCCCAGTGCGTAAGCCGGGGAACTAGAGTCTGTGAGGTTTACCTGGGTCGACTTTCTCGTCGTATGCCGTATCTATAATCGATCTCCACGTACTCCGCGAACAACCGGTGTCGATCTGCCAATTATTGCAGAAACGCATAGCTACACCTCGTCCGTCATTACTGCCGTTTACCACCGAACCAAACGCGACATCAGCGTCGCGACGCCCGGCGTCGATTTTCCGATTATTACAGAAACGCATAGCTACACCTCATCCGTCATTACTGCCGTTAACCGCCGAACCAACGCATCAGCGTCGCGACGCCCGGCGTCGATCTACCAATTATTGCAGAAACGCATAGCTACACCTCGTCCGTCATTACTACCTTTAACCGCCGAACCAACGCGACATCAGCGTCGCGACGCCTGGCATCGATTACACCAAAACCATCCGAATACCGTTCTAGACAGATCCTTAAGATCACCGTACCTACTGCTTGCCCTCCACCGTCACCGCCGTCGCGACGCCCGGTGTCGTTTTTCCGAAAACCAGTAAATCGTCTAATTCGCACACCCAGCATCGTATTGTACCCATCAGCGACCACCATACTCTTTTGTACAGCGAGTTATCATTTAATATAGTTGTCTTGTACCTTTTATTGTAATTGTGTTCTTCATATTTCACCCTATCTCCAAACCTGCTATCCGACCGTTGGCGCCCGAGCAATCTCACGCCAACTTTCTGACCGCTATTCCCAAAATAGCGTTACAATTTATATATTTCCTCGCAATAAAATAATGTATGGCTATAGATTTTTATATATTCTTCTTTTTTAGTTTTGCGAAAATAAAATTGTACCCAACATGTCTTGAAAGTAACTTTCCGATCCTTTATAGACAATTTTCCGAGCCAGCAGTAAACAAGGATTTTCCGGTCTAAAAAGTGATCAGAAACAGTACGTTTTCTGGATGATCGCGATAAAATTACTATTGGACAGTGATAGAAAATGGGAGGCCTGCGTTTCTGTAACAACTGTCCTAAAGAAGTGTTTTGTTCCATGGGTGCCAAGATAGCCTGAATATTGAAGTAAACATTTACTAGTCTTTATCACTTCAACAAAATTCAAGAACAATAAATAACTTTTTTGGACTTCGGTATATGGTATTACTTACAAAGTTTAGGGTACTCAACACCCGTAAAAATAATTTTGCAAAGTTGCGACAAAGAAATGAACAAAGTCAAATAATTCGAGCTAGGCCGGGCTTTTTGGATAGACTGCGGAGTTCCTTCTTGAGATAATGTGATACTATATTTAAATGGAGGACATTTCAAACATACAGGTATCCCAAATTCAGTGAATTGCCATTGGGATCTCGGAAACTTTAAGAGAAACGTAGTTAAATGAACAATGTTGTACAGTTTCGAGTGCTGATTTAGATTCGGTTAAGAAAAATTTAAAGTTCCGAAGTTTGAAAGTTAATAAAAAATAATTTAAAAGATATTAAATAACTGCGTAATTATAAAAGAATAAAAAATGTTTCATATAAAAGTTACATAATTTGATGAGAAAATTTAAAAGTGATGCCAGAATAAAATTCAATATGACAGTTTCCAAGATATGAATAGCAACTTTCTTATTTTAAATAGTCGCTATATTGGATTTTTATTTCAAAAAATTCTGATGTGACCAACACGATGCCTCCCGCCATTTAATTTTTATTAATTTAAATACATATAACTATGGGGTCTCGTGGCCGCGTGCCTGAGTGTCTTGACGTGAATCTGGGGAACCGGATTCAATCCCTACTAACACCAAATATTTAGAATCTTAAATGCCACAAAATTGACCCCTGTCGTGCACTCTCCAAGCCAGAAATGAGTACCCGTGAGGCAACGCTTAGTAAACGCCCACATGGTACAAATATATCATCATCATTACCGAAATCTGTGTACAAAGCAGATTAGCACACCCAGCAATGCGTAATATGCCGTGATGATTTATTTATTTATTTTTGTGATTTAAATAAATACCTACATATTTACTAATACTGGAAACTATATTACGTTCCTTTCCATATAACTATTGTATTTACATTTTTAAAACGTTACTATTATTAATTTTATATGATTATTTTTTTGACAGTGACATATATGTGTCAGTTGCATACATTTGAGCTGAACTGTGTAACCATGGAGTTGTGTTTAAAGCGTAGACTCCGAGATATAATTTTTATATTATTTAATAAATTTATCCATAAAATGTATAGAAAAAGTATTAATGCAAACCTGTAGAAAATTTAACAATCTTTAATTTTTATAATAACATAAATTGCGAAAAATGACATTTGAAGGTATTTATTTTGAGCTTCAAGTAAAGTGTCATTAGAATAAGATAGAAATACGTATGGTTTCAAAATTATCTGAATGATAGTATTTGAGTTAGAGCGCCCAGAAGATTCACCCACACACATACACAGACATCATTGTGAAAATGTTAAAATTGGATTCTAGAGACCATAAACGTGGTCATTTACAACAATCTCGATATGCGATTTTTAGCATGATCCCTATACCTCTCTTATCAAGGGTAGCGGGAGGTAAGCATTTTAATCACTAATACTATACACAGAAGCTATGAGAAGCTTACACCTCCACACATCAGACTTAGATTTCTATATATCCATATGTATTTCTTTTATTTATATTGTTATCAAAGAAAAGTAACAGATTTTTTATAAAAATTAAAATATCTCAAAGATTACTGCGTTTATCAGTAGAGTATTTTTTTGTGTATTTTTGCATTGTATGTAATATTAAACGTTCCAGGCTTTACCATATAAGACGCCTCTGGTTGAAATACAAAAACAAAATTAAACATGCATTGAAATAAGTAGTATTCTCATGCCAAATTTCAAAATTTCAGTGTAACTAGTATCAGTTATTAAAATAAAATTGTGCATCTTCAAAGGGCTCTAACTCTGTAACGAAACGTTTCCGCACATACCTTCATATACCATTTTTTACTCAAAATGACAACTCCAATATATGGTTTCAATTTGACACATCCGTTATGAAACATCCTGTATATTTGTTGTAGTGATTTATAATATGCAACATTAGTAGTTAAAATGTAGGTAAAATATTTAGTTTCTAATGAGTATAGTCATTAATTATAATTAATAGTAATATTTAGCCATTAACACATATGTATGTGGCCATGATAACAAGAAATGTATCAGTATATGTATAAGCGAGAAAAATATATAATGGTCACCAGACTATATGATCTTGGAATCATTTGTCATATATTGTTTTAATAATTAATTGTTGACAATTTAGATAATTAATTGTATTTGCTCTAATTATCAAGAACGTGTAATTTAATTATTCTTTTAAGGTATGATTCATCTATTTACTTATAATTACATTATTGTTTTATTTTGTGATTCTTATATATATATATATATATATATATATATATATATATATATATATATATATATATATATATATATATATATATTTGAATAAAATCAAATATCTAACTATACATAGTTAACTTATTTCTTTGAGGGATAAGAATCTTCTTATTTTTCAAAGGTATAAGTTTCAGTACAGGCTGGGACCTAGAAACTTTCTTTTTTGAAAGCAAATAAAATAAACAGTATTGCTAATAGACAATAGTTATTTCTTCAACTAGGCACTAAAATATCAGATTTACAGCAGAGACTGCCTTGTTGAACATTTTTTTTTGTCGACTTTTGAATTAATATTAATTTAGTGACTATTTTTAATACCTATTTTAAAAGTTATAGCTATCATATGTTGCTATGCCTTTATTGATCGGTTGCTATTCGTGTAAAAATATTTTTACTGCCTAGGTAGTAAAAGTGACATTTTACAAACTGTTAGCTGTCAAAGAAATCTCACTTTTAATATCACTCGACAATATATATATATATATATATATGTTACTGTAAATGCCCGAAAATCGGTAAATCCTAGGATTGATGTGCAAAACCTAGGATTAACCAATTTTATGTGGTAAATTAAATGACATGGCATATTTCTCTACATATAACAATAACCTAACGAACAAAACTGTGCTCCAGTTTTCAAGGGTGACTTTTGTGCGTTAGGTTAGGTTATTGTTGTAGTATTTAGAGAAATATACTAGCCAGATTGTAAAACATTGCTGTCTTTGAAGGTTTGACAATCTGGCCGCGTTTCACCAACCTTTAATGAAAAGTCGGGTTTTACAACATGGCTACGGCATTTAAAAATGCAATACCAATTTGCAATTGCACTACTACATTTTAACACCCGAAATTATATAAATTATCTAATTGTTTGTAGATTTACCTCATAAAATTGGTAAATCCTGGGTTTTGTACATCAATCTTAGGATTTACCGATTTTCGGGCATTTACAGTAACATATGTTATATATATATATATATATATATATATATATATATATATATATATATATATAACATATTATTACTCTGCAACGTAAAATACAGAAAAATTATATCTCATCGAATAATAAATTACATATATATATATATATATATATATATATATATATATATATATATATATATATATATATATATATATATATATTCGATTTTTCTTAAGGAAACATTTTTTACTGCTGTTTTAATTAATATTTCATTAAAAATATGGTTATTAAAAATACATTCAAAATTAGTTGTATAAGATATTATTCTTAATAATTAAATTAAACAGCATTTTTGACGAAAATAATTGTGTAATAGATAAAATAATACAAATGCGTTGCCAGTGATCCAGTGGTACCAAAAATGTTAGTTTAATGAAAACTACCCTTAAATATGCGAATTTTTTAAAAATTCTTTCTGTTTCGTAATCTACACATGTCATAATACTCACCCTTAAATTTATGACATTAAGTTCGTTTCCACCCTGTATATATATATATATATATATATATATATATATATATATATATATATATATACAGGGTGGAAACGAACTTAATGTCATAAATTTAAGGGTGAGTAGTATGACATGTGTAGATTACGAAACTGAAAGAATTTTTTTAAAATTCGAAAAACGAAAATTCGACTTTTCTTAAAGAAACTTTTTTTACTGCTGTTTTAATTCATATTTCATTAAAAATATGGTTATCAAAAATACATTCAAAATTAGTTGTATAAGATATTATTCTTAATAATTAAATTAAATAGTGTTTTTAACGAAAATAATTGTGTAATAGATAAAATAATGCAAATGCGTTGCCAGTGGTTCAGTGGTACCAAAAATGTTAGTTTCATGAAAACTACCCTTAAATATGCGAATTTTTAAAAAATTCTTTTTGTTTCGTAATCTACACATGTCATACTACTCACCCTTCAATTTATGACATTAAGTTCGTTTCCATCCTGTATATATATATATATATATATATATATATATATATATATATATATATATATATATATATATATATATAACGGTGTATCAGGATAAAGGAACAGTGCCTTTTATTCATGTATATGAAAAGTTACACAAAAAAGTGATTATGATATTTTGTAAGGCATAGAGGGGGACACATTTTGACATAACCATTATTATTTTAAAGCCAGTGCTACTCAACTTATGGATCAATGTTACATTTTTTTAAATGGCATATATTTTTTATTAACTGAATTGACCGATATAATAATATCATACCCTTATATTGTGAAAAATTTGATAAAAAATAATTCAAAGTTAGTATTTTATTTCTATTTTAAATTATAGGTTTTGTTTAATCATTAGAATAAAAGAAAATTATCTCTCATTTTCCTATTTCATTGTTATCCATTATTATAAAGAAGGTAATTTTCGTTACGTTTTTAATAATTAATTTAATAATGGCAGCACATTCAACAAATACTGATTTTATATATTGATGCAAGACCCCATCTAAATGCATTCCTAGCATGCAATTTATTTGCAGAAAGTTATCCTAATTACTCAAGACTAAATAGTAATTACGCGAAATAAAAAAAAATAACGAAATTTGGAACATTTCGAAAAAATAATATAATACGAAACAATGACATACAAGAATGACAGATAATTTTCTTTTAATCGTTGAATGTTTGCTTGGCCTATTTAAAAAAAATTAAATACTAACTTTGGATTAGTTTTTATCAAATTTTTCACTATGTAAGGGTATGATGTTATTATATTATTGAATTTAGAAGAAAATTCGCAATTTAATGAGTTAATAAAAAATATATAATGCCATTTACAAAAATATAACATTGATTCATAAGTTGAGTACCTCTGGCTCTAACATAATAATATTTATGCCAAAATGTATCTCCCTCTATGCTTTACAAAATATCTTAATCACTTTTTGTATAACTTTTCATATTCGCGAATAAATGGCGCTGTTCCATTATATATATATATATATATATATATATATATATATATATATATATATATATATATATATATATATATATATATATATATATATATATATATATATATATATGTGAAAATTGTTTTGTGTTGAGACATCCTCCTATTACGTCATAGACATATATGAATATATTATTTGTATAAATATTCTTTGCTCTATGCATACGGCGAGAGGTTATGTGCTGACATCAGATTTTTTTTAAACAGCGCCTGCGCTCTAAGTTTAATAAAAGAATACGGTTTAGTACGCATCTAGCGCTAATTTTCGCTAGGTTAGCGCTATCCCGGTTGAACGCGAGCACAATTATTATAAACATACATAGTGTTATTTTGGCCATCGATTTTTATAGTACCTATGTATGTATTTTAAGGTAGTATATTTCAAAACTTATCTTCAAAACTCCTCAAAATCAATAGATATGTTATTGCATTATCAATCATCTGAAAATTAAATTAAAGAGTGGATAAAATATTCTTAAACTATATAAATTGCGCCTACTGCGTGTATTAAGGTATTATCAATATTCATCATATGGAAAATTGTGAATTTCACAGGTTTTAACTTCAGCCTTAATGAGAAAATTGATATCTGAAATCAATAATAAACATTAATTATATTAAAATAGTCATATATAAACAATTTGAATTTAGATCTTTCCTTATCATAAAACGAATATTGTGGAAGTAATTACTACATTCTTTTGCCTGAAAATAAATAATTCATTAAAAATAAGTACAAATATACATTAAATGACGTATATTAATAAGTTAAGGTGCGATCTATACAATTATTTTTTGAATAAAATAATTTATAATGAATGAGCTATCTTAGTTTACTTGTAACGTATTAAATGCCAAAATTTGTATGCAATACATTTTTTTAAAAGACCTTGCAAGCGACATGATTTAATCAGTATAAAATTTATTATTAAATGAAAATCATTTTTTTGTCATACTATGAAAACATGACATTACTTATTATTTTGTTGACAGTAAGTGACAATTTACAAGCTAATTACCTAGGCAACAAATAGAAATATATTATTCGGTGTCAAGGGTAAAAAAGTATATTGTCTACAATAGTTATTTATGCACCAAGAGCCGTAGGTAGAGTTGCCATCTTTTAAAATTGAAATGGGGGACATAAAGAATCACAAAAAAATATGAGCATAAAGTTACAATAAACAATTATTATAATAAAATGATACAACCTTTTTTGTATCATTTTAATTGAAATATGAGTCAAGGGCGGATCCAGAAATTGTCTAAGGGGGGGGCCAACAACCTTTTTTTTTTTTTTTTTTTGGTACAAGACTTTTCTCATTGAAATTACTCAACTGAATCAGATTTTCAGGTATATTTATGAATAGAATAGTTAAATAATTATGTTACAACGTCGATTTCTTGACTTCGCGAATCTAGCTAATACCATTTCAGGTATAAGTGGAATGTCTTGATGCAAATGCATTAACGCGAGTCCCACAAGACGATCTTGGGACATGTGGCTTCTGAGCCACGATTTCAGCCGACGCAGGGCTGAGAAACTTCGTTCTGCTGAAGCCACGCTAATTGGCAAACTCAAGAAAATGTGTAACAGTAGTTTACAGTTGGGATAAATTTCTGCGTCGCACATTCTAAATATTTCCGCAACAGATAGATCGTCGCTATGTTTCAATTCGCGATCACAGTGCGCCTTCCACAACTTCAACTCTGATCTCACGCAATCTTCGGTGTTGTACGGTTTGCAGCTTGCTATCAATTCCTTGTATTTGCTCCACAGTTTGGTAACTGACACATTTAGTTGCTCCTCGTCAAGTTTCAACAAATAATCTGGTAGCACGATATTGAGTACCAGTGCATCCAGCGTATTCTCGTTGAACCTGCTTTTCAAATCGGACAATATTTGATCAAGCATTGGAACAAATGTACTCATCCGATAGAAGTCTTCTGGCGTATCACACGAATAATTTGCCCTATTTCTTTGTCTGCCAACTATCCTCGGTTTCACAAGTTCCACATCTAGATCAGACGCAGTTTTCGCAGCTTTCTGATAAATTGTTGAAAACACTTTATCAGCATTCTCCCTGTCCGTATTCAGCACACGTAAAATATCAGATACCAAATCTTTCGCAGTTTTCAAATCGATATTTCTTTTTTGAAACAAATTACTCAGAGGAAGTGTCAAACTGAAGAAATGACTGATGCATTTGAGAGAAATCAAAAATTGACTGGTGAGCAACGACTGCACCAATAAAGAAGCTTTCGTTGATGTCGTTGCGTCTTTCCAATTCGCAATGATCTGCAGCGTATCTATTATTGACGAGATGTTCTGGTCAAAAAATATAGACGTGTCATGTCTTTCCACCCAACGAGTATCACATAGACTTTGTAATTTCGCGCTTACAATCTTTTGCATGACATGAGTTCTCTTCGCTGACATGTGAAAGAACGCTATGACTTCACGCATGACGCCAAAACAGTTCCGCACAGATTGTACATCCATACACTTGGACAACGACAAATTCAACGAGTGATTAAAACAAGGTATTCTTACAGCATTGTGTGCGACTTTCTGAATTTCGGTCACTGCTCCACAAACTTCAGAAGTCATAACACTACATGTATCAGTGCAAATTCCCACACAGGACACAATATCAATGTTACTTTTCTGTAAAACGCTCAACACGGACTGACCCAAAACTTTTCCATCTATTTTTGGTTCAGTTTCAGTGTTCGATTCGTGAGAGAAATTCATTGCATGCAAATCAAAAAAACCAACGAAATCTTCTCTCACATCATCATCGTGAACATATCGCAGAATAACACTCATTTGAGACGATGTTGAAAGATCCGTGGTTTCGTCGAACATAACAGAATAAAATTTCCCCTTATCAACACGCTTTTGTATGGTATCCAGTATCTCTTCACCGCAACATTGGATGATGTCGTTCTGGATAGTTTTTGAGGTGTAAGTTGCATTCGCTCCAGCCGTTGTTAAATGGTCTTTCAGAATTGTGTCTCCTGCACGTATCCTCATCTTCAATATCTCACGGAAGTTTCCCTCATTGCCGTCTTTGGACGTAGTCAGTAAATTTCCGTCGTCTCTGTGTCCTCGAAGAGCAATATTCTGCCTCCCTAACGTTATAATCGTATCGATTATTGGGATCAGCTTCTTGCGATTTTCTTCTATCTGCTTTGCTCGTTCTGTAGATAGCAGGTTTACCACTTCCTTTTCTGGCCTCGCAAAATTAGTCCGAAACTCGTTTGCTGCGGCGACTGCTTCCCGGTGGTATTTGGCGTTGTGGTGCTTTTCTAAGACACCGTCTTTTCCAGTCAGCTTCGCAAATTTTGTGAGTGCGTGCTGAACCAGAGTTCCCGCTTCTATGTTGCATTTTGTAGCGCCGACAAATCTTGATGAAAATAAAGAACAGTATTTGCAAAACACGCCCTCCTTTGAAGGAGAAAAAACTGCCCAAGGATACTGATCCAAATGATGTTGATTCAAGTATCTTTTGACAACTTTGTTGTTTTTGTTGTGTTCCGAATAAGGAAACTGAAAGTTTTTAGGTGTCTGAAACGGATTATCCAGAAGCTCCTTCTTCTGAAAATCACTCAGTGAGTCGATCTCGGAAATGTAGCGCCCAATATCATTCGCACGAGTATAACATGTTTTAAAAGCTGCGTCCATTTCAACGCCTGCAATGTAAAAATATAAATTAAATATCAATGCATGTAAGATAACATTACGCTGCATCATTTATTTAATAATTTACATGTAAACTATAATACTATAATACTACTCAAAACAGATTAAATCAGAAATGGACCCTCATTATATTTCATCATAGACAAACATTATTTTAAATAAAAAAAGTATTATTAACAACCTGGAATCGAAGATGTAGAGGTACTTTGTGTTGGTTTCGGCGCAATATCGCACTCGAAAATTTGGTACAAGTTGGAAGTCTCTGCAATACAGAATAAACATAATTTAAATATAAATCCTTATTAAGTTAGTTGTGCTTTTTTTAATTAGCAACACATTTTACTTAATCAGTCGGTTAATACAATTCTAAACAAATTTAATCATAAATTTACTTCTCATGAAATTGCATCACCGACAAACAGTATTTAAATAGAAAAAGAATATTATTAATAACCTGGATTCTGGGATGTAGAAGTATTTTGTTGTGGGTTCGTAGTAACATCACGCAGAGACATTTGAATCAAGTGGGAAGTTTCTGCATTACAAAACAAACATAATTTCAATATAAATCATCTATCTTTTTATTGAATTACATGATCGACATTAATTGTTCACATTTAGAAAAAGCAGTATTAATCACCTGGGGTTTGGAGTAACGAGCTGTTTTCGGGGTTTGGAGGAACGTGCGACTCTCGAGATTTTCTCGCCGCTGTCGTCGACGACGGCGGGTTGAAGAACTCATGCATTGTTTTTTGTCGTTTGTTAGGCTGTGATGCATTTTTCGCCATCCTAACTAGAAATCTTGTAGTAGTAAACTTCAGATCGTCGATTGTAGGTAACGTAATTAACATTTATTTCAAAACTGAACTCGATGTACAAACCTTGATAAAATCACACCAACCGCGAAGTTGGCCGGAAAATAAATGTCACTACAGGCGATTCGCGCACACTTACTTAGACTATGACTTTAAGGCATATTCACATGACACCAGACGGCGTTATTCAGATATTAGTTTTTTCAGTTTTTTTGGGTTGGCAACCGCGTACAAATATTTCGTTGGCATTTTAAAACGATATCCACATGACGAAGTGCGTAATTCGAATATATATATATTCGAATATATCGTTCGTTACAAATTAGAATTTACATAAAACCTGTCAATTGCGAAACCAGAATTTCCACAACAAAAACACAAAAAAGTAAACAATAGAAATAAACAAAGATAACTAAAGGTCCATGGTGCCTGTAATTGTCTTTGTCTGTTTCTAATGTTTTTATAGATCCTTATTTTGCAAAATTCTGGAGCAAAATTCTGGATCCAATTCCTCCTCTGTTTGATCATAACTTAATGGTTTATTGTAAAATAAAAAATGCATGGCGTTAGTTAAATAAAATATATGTAAAATTTATATCAATTTTAAAACATATAACGACATAAATTAATCCAAATTTTTTCACAAATTGTGTATAAATCTGTTTATCTGTAGTTGGACAGAAATGTACATTTAAAAAAAATGATAACATAAAATAAAATAGAATAATTACATTTTCACAGTCGATTTTCAGTTTTGCTAACAGGTCTGTCAGAATAATCACTATTTTTATTTTTTGCTAAAGTCAAATGAAATCATGAATCTTATTTAACATCCCCACTACGAAAGATGACCCAAGGGGGGGCCATGGCCCCCATGGCCCCCCCCGTGGATCCGCCCTTGATATGAGTTCTGAAAGATTTTTTAATAATTAATCCTATTTATCGATTGAGTACTTACTCGCTCTCGCATAAAATTTAGAAATAAAATAGAAATATAATTGTGCGCTTAACGGCTTAATTCAGTCTTACATAGTAGTGTCTACGCAGAGTACAGCGCATACTAAAATATAGGGATGTAACCGATATCGATATTTCGGCGATAATGTCTTTTACCAAATATCAGGATCGGTAATATTTATTTGGCGGCAAAATAATAATGTGTTCAACACGGCACTAAAAACAAATTTACAGCTTTACAGCAGCCTCTGCTGTAAATCTGATATTTTAGTACCTAGTTAAACAATAGTATATTGTGTTATTAGGAGTGAAAGTGATACCTTGTGTGGCAAGCGTGGAAGTTTAAACGACGAGCGAAGCGAGTCGGATATAAATGCACGCGAGGCACACTAAAGACACCTTTACTCCGAATGACACATTATATTTTTTCTTCAAACGTAGATATTTAAAGAAAAATATCTACTACTGACGTTACATTTTACGTAATTACGTTTGGGATTTCAATTGCCTTGTAGCTATAGATACTTATTTGTTCACTTTTTGTTATAAACATTGAAGTGAAATTTTTCACGTTTTGACGTTTAAATAAAAACTGTGCAATTTTATATCCTCATTGTGTGCAATTATGTCGGAATTTGAATTATTATAATGTACGTCGCCTGAAATTGTTCAATTGGATGGAAATCTAACAGTATGGCTGAAAGATATGTCCAGGAATTACTGCAAAACAATATAAACTTTTGTTATCACTTTAATTCTAAGTATTCTTATGCTCATTATCGTCCCTGTAATTGTAATCTGTAAGTCTGCTATTCTTTAATATGTTATTTCCTCAAAAGTAAATTCTGTTTATATTTCAATTCATGGGTTATGTATTTAAATTTTACAGCTACTGATGGTATTTAGTAACTTTATTCTTAGGTTACCTGGTGTGTTATAGTGACATTTAGGGCGGTATTACAGGTTTCTTTTATTAAAGTTACTTAGTTATTCGTTGATTTTGTATAGTTTCTATGGATATTTATTTATTTTATTTCTACGCCGGCGACGTAGAAATTAGCTACTTCTACTCCGGTGGCTTAGAAATTAGACTTCTACCTTGTCACAAAAGATGCTACTTTTATGACTTGAAGAAAAATAACTATTTTTGGCAATTTATGTTATTATAAAAATTAAAGATTATTATACATTTGACAGATAAATTTAAGAAATAATCTATTTTATAAATCCCGGAGCCTATGTATTAAAGATAAACATAATTCATTAGTTACACATTTCAGCTCAAATGTATGTAACTGACAGATAAATGTCACTGCCAAAAAACTAATCATTTCAAATTAATAATGGTGAAGTTTTAAAAAGAAAATAGTAAATAGAGCAGTAGTTATGTTACTTGCAAAGGATCTTAATTTAGTTTGCAGGATTAGTAAATACATAGGTATGTATTTAAATTAATAAAAATTAAATGGCGGGAGGTTTTGTATTGACAACATTGATTTTTTTGTCTTAAGACAGTTAATGAAATATTTCAACCCGTTGGTTATGGGAACTAACTCTTTAATGCAAACTGTCACTTACTGACAACAAAACAATGACATAATGTGTACTTAAATAATATACTTAATTTTATTTCTTGTAAAATGAACATAACATTTTTTAAAGATGTCCGATCAAAGTCATCTACGAATTGTATGTATTATGAATTAAGATTTTAGCTCCGCCCATTTTGTCAAATTCAGTAATGTCGTTTACATACTTTTTATGATGGTACATAAGATACTACTGTTATTTTATTATTATAAATATATGTTACAGTCATTCAAAATTCAAAAATACGTCAACTGGTAAGTTTATTATCAAATGTAAAACCAAATATATGAAAAATTAGATACTGACAGAAAATAACGTTATTCGTACGGCTATGAATCAAAGTAATATATCTGAATTTATAAATAAAGTTACGTTACAGCGAAGGTATTGTTAACGAGCAATATGAATTTTTGAAAGACAGGCATCCTTATCGCACAAGTGTAGTCTTTGCAAAAGAGAGAGATACATGTAATGCTAATTAGTGCACGGTTGGACATTTTTAAAAAAAATACTATATAAGATATGACGAAAAATCTCATGTGTGCCTCAAGTCGTACAGTACAATTATCGGTCTCGAAGGCTTGCAACATCTCGGCCCTACAGGCCTTGGTTGCAAACTACATTTTTGGCCGAAAAACTGCACCTATGAATCTTGGAACCTACATAAATATGATGGCCATTCTACACAATGGTTATATATGAATCAAGGTTGTAAAAGTGATATTTTTTGGCCGAATTTGAAATCTGTAATGGAGGCCAACAAATCAGGCTATGCTAAAAAGAACTTTTAAACCGAGGTACACACAATATTTTTTAGACTATTATAACAAAGTTATAAATTTTTATTTAAAATATATTTAATAAATGATTGATTCATGTCACTTATAGTCATCTTAATAACTCACAAAACAATCTGCTTACTGTAAAAATATACGTATTAGAACGTAAAAATGAAGATAAAATAACCACAATAATTAATTTATTGAGTAAGGAAATGTGCGATAACGATAAAATTGATGAAGCTACAACAGGGTACGTAAAACAAATATGTATGTAATAGCAACCTAAAATTACTATTTCGTAATACCATACCGTTACTACGATTTAACAGAACTAAACACGTAAGTGAAAAGGGATCTATAATCGACGCCGGCCGTTAAGGATTATAACGGACGCATGAACGAAAAACAAAAGTGAAAAGGCGTCTAACGGCCATAGGCCGTCAAGGTTTATAACAGGCGCCTACAATGAAAGGTAAAGTATTTCTACAAAATATCACAGTATCGTGAAGAGCTTTAAGGTATTACGAAAAATTTTGAACGCCCCACGGCCTATATGTAAATAACGGACTCGGATGATTACAAACTTCAGCCGCGTCCGTTTTTTGCTTCATATCGGCCTAATGATATTAATAACTATTATTAAAAGAACTTGCCAAAGTAGTAATTGAATTAAAATAATATAATAAGTAGAACAATCCACCAATATTAATGCTAATTGTTACTGAGACATAGCTATTTAGATTTATTTTATAGTTTTAGTTAATTTTTCCATGGTTACCAAAAAAATAATAATAATAATGACATGACATATTTATATATAAAATAATAAGTTGTATATTTAATTTTGAAATAAATTGAAATTTGGTCATTCAGAGCCGGATTCTTTATTGTCTTTCTATTAAAGGTACGTCAGATCGTCATAACATTGGTCATTCAGAGCCGGATTCTTTATTGTCTTTCTATTAAAGGTACGTCAGATCGTCATAACATTGGTCTTTCGAAGCCATTAAAAATCAACTTGTGGTAATTATGTCTACTGTTCGACGGAGTCAGCGACTGAAAAATAAAAATATGTCTGAAGAAAAGAAGAATGAAGGCAGTATAGCGCAGTCCGTAAAATCAAAACAATCTTCGAAAAAAAAATATTCAAAACATTCAAAGAACACTTGTGCTAAAGAGAAATTGAAACTACAATTAGAATATGAACAAAAAAAGCAACAGCTAGAATTTGAAAAAGAACAGAAATTACTCGATTTAGAATTGGCCTTAAAACTAGCAGAAATTGACAATAATACACTAGATAGCGTAAAATTATCCATATGTGATGAAGCCGACAAAAATCAACGAACTCTTGAATGGGTTAATTCTACTTGTAATGAATGTACAAAGCAAGAAGTGTTACCTGCGGACGGAACAAATTTGACAGTTCCTGATGTTTCAAAGATTTTGTCAAGGCAGTCTATGTCAAAAGAATTGCCAATTTTCAATGGAAATCCATTAGAATGGCCAAACTTTATTGCGCAGTACAATAATTCTACGAAGATTTGTGGGTATTCTGCAGAAGAGAATCTAAATCGACTTCAGAAATGTTTGAAGGGAAAAGCGAAGGAGATAGTTCATTCCTTGTTGATACTACCAAGAAATATAGATAAAGTTATTGAGACACTTGAAAGAAGATTTGGTCGTCCAGAATACATTATATTGACACAACTAGAAAATATTAAAAGAATTCCTACTGTAAAAGAAAACAATTTGGATAGTTTGATTGACTTTTCCGATGCAGTAAAGAATCTTGTTTACACAATAGATGCTTTAAATGAAGAAACTCATATGAGAAACCCAGTGTTACTTCAAGAGTTAGTCAACAAATTACCCGTCAATTATAAGATGATGTGGACTAAACACATCAGGAAATTAGAGTCACCATTATGTAAACTAAAAGAATTTCAGTTATGGCTAGAAGAACAAGCAGAAGCAGCATGTGATCTACAAATTCCAACATACACTGAATATGAAGATACCAAGAACAAAACTAATAAAAATTTGAAAACTACTGTACTGATTACGTCTTCACAGTCAAAGCCAAAATGTTTACTTTGTAATACTGATTTTCATCATTTAAGCAAATGTACAATGTTCAAGAAATTAGAAGTCGACAAGAGATGGGAATTCGTAACGAAGAATAAACTATGTTTTTCTTGTTTAATTCCACAACACGGAGTTACAAATTGTAAGAACAGGAAAAGCTGTAGTGTAAATGGTTGTACAAAACCCCATCATTTTCTGTTACATAAAGAACCGAAATCTGAATCAAATGTCACCTGTCAATCAAGAAATGAAATGTCAAATGTCAACTGTCATATATCTTCACAGATGGAAAATAAAGTCCTTTTGAAAATTTTACCAGTGACACTTACAAATAAAGAATATTCAGTTGATACGTACGCCTTATTAGACGATGCATCTACGATTACTTTAATAGACGAAAAAATAGCGGAAGGATTAAAATTAAATGGTCCTAAACAGTCACTACACATTCAATGGACGAATGAAGAATTCGAAAAGCATGAAGATTCGAAAATTGTCAGTGTGAAAATTACTGGAATTCATTCAAGAACATTTAATTTACGACGTGTTCGAACGATGAAAGGATTGTCATTACCAGAACAAACTGTCGATATGAAACAATTATCACAACAATATTTCTACTTAAAAAATACACAATTTCCGACAATTATAAATGCTAAGCCAACGATACTTATTGGACAAGATAATTGGCCGCTTTTAATAAATAGAAAATCAATATATGGACCATGGAATGGACCAGTACTTAGTAAGACCTTACTAGGTTGGGTACTTCATGGTAATTCAAATTCGAAGTCTTCTACTAAACAGTTCACATTCCATATACATGAAAAATCAAAAGACGACATTGACATCATTCATGATATGGTAAAAGAACAGTGGAAGATTGACAACTTTGGTTTGAATTGTTATACTAAATCTCTTTCACGACAAGATAAAAGAGCGCAAGAAATACTTGATACTCATATGAAGAGAATTGGCGACAGATATGAAACTTCATTGCTATGGAAGTATGACGACATCAGATTTCCAGAAAGTAAATCGAATGCAATGAAACGACTAAAATTAATTGAAAAGAAAATGGACAAAGATACTGTTTACGCCAAAGCATATTGTGAAAAAATGAACGATTTATTGACTAAAGGATATATCACAAAATTATCAGACAAAGAGAAATTAATTCCAAGTGACAAGACATGGTATCTCCCGCATTTTGGTGTAGTGAATCCTAACAAATCAAATAAATTAAGAATAGTTTTCGATGCAGCTGCGAAGTCAAATGGCTCAAGTTTCAATGACTTTCTTTTATCTGGACCGGATTTATATAATTCATTATTAACAATATTAATGAATTTTCGAATAAATAAAATTGCATTTGTTGCTGACATTCGGGAAATGTTTCTACAAGTGAAAATCCGTGAAGAAGATCAAAGCGCTCAACGATTCCTTTGGCGAGGTATGGAACGAAGTAAGGAACCAGATGAATATAAGATCCAAGTCGTGTTTTTTGGTTCTACGTGTGGTCCTTGTTTAGCACAGGAAGCAAAAAATAAGAATGCGAAATATTTTGAAGACCAGTATTCCAAAGCAGCCAAAGCAATATTAGAAGACCATTATATGGATGATTATCTTGGAGGAGCACGCAATGAAAATGAAGCAATTGAATTAATTACAGATATTATAAACATTTACAAGAGAGGAGGATTTACCATTTGTAATTGGAAATGTTCTTCGACATATTGATACGGAATTACAAGCAAATAATGACAGTACTGAAGTTATTTCTGTAACAAAAACGGAGCGTATTCTAGGTTTATGGTGGAATCCGAAAGAAGACAATTTTAGATTTTTAATAAAGTTCCACAAAGTGCCTCGAGAAATATTGACAGGAGAGAGGCGACCGACGAAAAGAGAAGTTTTAAAAACTGTCATGTCTATTTATGATCCTCTCGGCTTTTTGACACCCTTTACAATACAAGGTAAAATTCTTTTACAAGAAATATGGAGGAGTGGAATCGATTGGGACGACGAAATTACAGACATAATGAACAAACAATGGCAATGTTGGCTAGAAGATTTAAGAAATGTCATTCACTTCAGAATAAATAGACAGTATTCAGATCTAAATATAGACAAGACGGAAACTGAATTACAAATTTTCTGTGATGCATCCGAAAAAGCGTATGCTGTTGTTGCTTACCTATTAATTAAAATCGATGAAGTAAGACACATTTCCTTTGTGTGTGGTAAAGCAAGAGTTTCACCATTAAAACCAGTATCTATACCCCGATTAGAACTACAAGCAGCTCTTATGGGAGCTCGTCTTGGAAACTCTTTAAAAAATGAATTAAAAATAGATATAAAGGCAGTAAAATATTGGACTGACTCTCATACTGTTTTATATTGGATAAGATCCGAAGCTAAAAGATTTAAAATATTTGTAGCGCAAAGAATAGGTGAAATCCAAGAACTTTCAAATCAAGAACAATGGAACTACGTTACTTCAAAACTAAATGTCGCAGACGATGCCACGAAGAGGACAAGAACATCAAATTTTTCTGAAAATTATCGTTGGATAACTGGACCCGACTTTCTATTGCACCACACGCATGAAGAGCTAACTGAAAATAAATTAGTACTCAACGAAGACGATTTGGAAATCAAGAAAACTGAATTTGTCGAACACATTAATGCTAAAGAAAACTTTGTAATAACTCCAGAACCCCAAAGATTTTCTAAATGGTATAGAATTCTTAGAAGTACAGGGTGGATGTTAAGGTTTGTCAATAATTGCAAAAATTCTACAAAAACATATGGCGAATTACAACCAGAAGAAATCAAATTGGCCGAAAATCTATTATTAAGAAAAATTCAACAAAACAGCTTTCAAAATGAGATTCAGTTACTTACAAGTAAGAAAGAATTACCCAAATCCAGTCGACTTTATCCACTTAGATGCAAGTTAGATAGTTCGGGACTATTAAGAATAGATGGAAGACTTAATAACGCAAGTATTTTACATGAAAATACAAGAAATCCTGTTATTTTAGATCCTCATCACTGGCTAACTAGATTATTAATTAGAATGTACCATGAAAAAGTTCAACATCATGGTAAAGAAACAGTTATCAATGAACTTCGCCAGAAATATTGGATCATTAATATCAGAGAAGCTGTTAAGAAGGAATGGAAATATTGTCAAGTGTGTAAAAATCGAAATACTTCACCAAAAATGCCAGATATGGGACAATTACCGAACTGTCGAATAGAACCAAATATACGTCCATTTATGAAGACAGGTGTGGATTACTTTGGTCCATTTGAAGTAGCAGTCAAGAGAAGTAAAGAAAAACGTTATGGTGTTATATTTACCTGCATGACAATTAGAGCAATTCACATAGAAATTGCACATGATTTGTCAACTAATAGTTTTATTCATGTTTTTCGTCAATTCGGCTGTAGACGTGGATTTCCAGCTGAACTATATTCAGATAATGGGAAAAACTTCAAAGGAGCAGACAAGGAATTGAAGGAAACCCTGCGTGAACTGAATCAAAATGAGATAATTAGAAAATTGTCTTTGACAGAAACTAAATGGTTCTTCAACCCGCCTTTAGCTCCACATATGGGAGGAGCATGGGAGAGACTAATTCGTTCAATTAAACTTATTCTACAAGAAATGTTACAAGAGAAACATCCCCAGGAATATGTTCTACGAACATTATTTGCAGAAATAGAAAACATCATAAACAGCCGACCACTGACACACGTTTCTTTAGATTATGATGATGCTGAAGCTCTCACCCCTAACCATTTTTTGATCGGACCGTCGTACTTAGCATTGCCATGTGCAGAAACAAAAAATCAAAGTTTAAATTTGATGTCTAAATGGAGAGCAGCTCAGAGACTTACCGATATTTTCTGGAAAAGGTGGATTAAAGAATATTTACCATCAATATTAAATAGGAACAAATGGAAAGAAAGTAGTAATGAACTCAAAATTGGAGATGTTATAATTACTGCAGATCCTAATGGACCCAGAAATATATGGCAGAAAGGGATAATAATACGTACGTATCCAGGAAACGATGGAAAAGTTAGAGTAGTCGACATCAAAACAAATCAAGGAATATTTAGACGAGCAACATCCAAATTGTGTCCTAGACGTTAGAAAACAAGATTAAGTAATTCATCATGATGAATTACTGCGGGAAAGGATGTTACTGAGACATAGCCATTTAGATTTATTTTATAGTTTTAGTTAATTTTTCCATGGTTACCAAAAAAAAAATAATAATAATGACATGACATATTTATATATAAAATAATAAGTTGTATATTTAATTTTGAAATAAATTGAAATTTGGTCATTCAGAGCCGGATTCTTTATTGTCTTTCTATTAAAGGTACGTCAGATCGTCATAACACTAATCCAAATGAAGAGCACTATTAAATGAAGAATTTTTACCGTAAATATTTTGATCATAGTTGTGTGAAATACTGATGAGATGAACGGTATAAAGCAGTTTGCAACTAAGGTGAATAATACGTAAAAAAAAAGTTCTGTTTATGTCATCACACAAACATTTAAGTTTACTTAGTATAATATAAATCTTCTCTACATACTCAAAAGTTCCAGTTTTATTAGGATATTTTATGCTGAAAATAAATACAAGTTAACATTTATTATAATATATATATTTAATTAAAATAAAAAAATAATATCTCTTTTATTACAAAACTTTTATTAAAAGTTATCTTTATTATTTTTTTAGTTGACTGTTTATTAATACGTTATGCTAATGTATAGCAAATCATTCATTAATGACCTCATTAATGCATGATTTTTTATTAATAAACGATTTTTGTGAGTAACCATAAATATCACATACCATTACTCAAAGTGGTTACCATGGTTCAATTTTGGAATACACTATTAAAATGATCTTTGCAACAGGATTCAAGGATGTATTTAAAAAATAATAATACCGCCAATTATGATTCATCCGACTTAGGTGCAAGCATCCCTCGATGTTAGATGAAATTAAAAATAATCCTATTTCATAGAATTGTCAAACTTAAATAGTTTAAAAGTCGAAATATTTTGTTTATAATAAAAATAGCAGAAAAATGTTTAAAATATTGTAACGTGCGCCAATGACTAGGTGTAAGCGACCGCTGTCACTGGTACAATATCTCTAGAACGGCGCTGGGCGCAATATAGTCGTTGCGATCTGTGTAATTACTTAGGATCAGCTTATCCTTTGTATTCGATGTTATTGACGCGTCGGAAAGTTCCAGAAGGACGCCGTGCTATATAAACCCGCCAAGGAAGCCAGTCGGACATTCTGTTATATAGAAGCAACGTGGAATGAACAGTTGGTGATATAAATAAATAGTCTAGGAGTGGTGAACTTAAATAAATGTAGTTATATAAATAAATATAGTGATATAAATATTGTTTGAATAAATCTTAGTATTTAAGTATTTAGTAAAATTGTTAGTTGTAAATTAGGGTTTATAATTGTTTAATTATAGTGTTAGTTATTTTTATTATCTTTATCTTAATTATTTATCGTGTAATAAACTTATTATTTTAATTAATAATATTTCTCTGATTTTTACACTTCACACAAAAAAATACACGTTACAATATTTTAAATGTACTGTTTTATTATTCTGCTCTTATGCAGGTACTGTAGTCCATCTATTTTCAGCAAGACATAGTCCTGTATTTCTAAGATTTCCTAGGACTGTTTTTAAATGGGTACTTGCAAAATTCTCAAATCAGAGGGCAAAGTTTTGAAAATAAACCACGTGTACAATAACATATTTATACACCAAGTGATAATATATATATATATATATATATATATATATATATATATATATATATATATATATTCAAGAAAAGAAAGTTTAAGCCACGAACCCGTAGGGCGAATGGGTTAAATTTTTTTGAGTGAATACACATTCTTAACTCACCTGGTATATATAATATTTTATTCAATTTTGACGAAATAATAATAAAAAACCATTATAATATTTAATTTTGACAAAATAAAAAAATTAATTAATTAGAAGACTATGCGTGACAATCGTCATTGATAGACGTCAAGTTGTTTATTTATAAATTATAAACAAGCTTCATGTTCTGTATTTGTGTCGTGAAAAATAATGACAATGACTGATCTGCATTATTTGTTGCAGAATGAGTTAAAATTCTGTGAGAGTGACTTGCATTTTTTTTAATTCACTAGCAAATAAATAGTTACTTATAGTTGTTGCTATGGGGTTCATAATGACAGTTTAAAACGTCAAAATTGAATAAAATAACTTAACCGTAACTTTCAATCGCTTGTCGTAGTCGTACTATACAAACTTAAGTGCATAAACTATTGAAGATCGGACTCTTGTTTATTAAGCTTTATTTACCCATTTTGATCAGTACTATACACCCTTAAAGTTTGTACCTACCCGACGTTGTGAAACACCAGTGTGTACTTACAAAAAAGAATTCCTTAAATATTCTTCTGCTGAATTTATTTTATATTTTATTTCTAAATATGTAACTTTAATGTCGTGCAGAATAAATCCTAATATATTGATAACACCAACATTAGAAATTAGATACCACAAAAAGTAAACTAATGACGAAATATCCCCGATTCTAATAGCGTATATTATAATTATTAAACTGAAACCAGAAAGACATATTAACCTAATTAAAACACTTTTGTATAAAGATGCGTATGGGAATTTAATATTTATACTGTCCATGAGATGTTTTATTTCACTATTATTTAGAAATATTTTGTTAATATTATTCTTCTGAAAATAGAATAATGACATATTTACGTAAATAGTTGAAAATGTAACTATTAGTTGAAAGATTTGAATAATTTTACTAACTGTAGAAAATTCATGATATATGTTCAATTTTACAAATATGTAAGTAATTGTAGTAAAAGTTACTACTAATATTGTCAAATTATATAGACATAACAAAATATTGTATTTCTTTATAGAAATATTATTTCCATTTATATTAATATTATAAGTACATAAACCCCAAATTCGACAATAAAAAAGTAATATAGTTATAGACTTATAATTACTGTACATTATATTTCCGTTTAAAATATTATTATTCATTGACGTGTACAGTGTTCTAATTACTAAATGCGATTAAATAATGTATTTTTTTAATGTGGCGTATATTAATTTAAAATGAATTACTTTCTATGACAATTACCCAGAAACAAATTTTCTAATTTATGTATGAAATTTATTAATCAATTAGACAGATCAATTATAATGTACATCATAATGTTAAGTGAAATTTAATTAGACAATAGGGGAGTATGGCTATGTGAAATTTAAATGTTTTCTAAGTATATACATAATATAAATAGCCTAATAATGAATATAAAATTTAAACTTATATTATCTTATAATTTAAAATCGAAATTAAAAGTATTGTTGCGCACGTGCACCCGACGCCACTGAGTCTAGCCCGTACGCGACCGCCGCTGCTGAAAGAACGTTTCTCCAACGATAACGTAAGCGCACAGGTCTCGATCTACTTAATTAAGTAGGATGGGCTGATTCCTTTGTATTCAATGGAATACTCTAGAAAAGGGACGCCGGAGTGTATAAATACGGTCAGCATATAAGCATCGTTACATGAATTGTTGGTGACATAAATAAATAGTCCAGGAGTGGTGAACATAAATAATAGTTATTTATGTATCAAGGCACTGAAGTTGTATTTTTTATCACGTATGTGGAATTTATTTGCCGAGGCCGTAATGCCGAGGAAAATAAATCATATGTGTAATAATAGTTTTTCGTCGAAAAATACCTGTAAATGTTATTTTTTCGAGATTTGTTATTACAAAAATTAAAGTTTTTTAAATTTTCTACAGGATTGCATTAATACTTTTTGTATATATTTTATGGATACAACATTTTTCTCTAAAGTCATTACTTCGTCCAAAAAAGGCACTGGTTGTTTTAAAGGAAACAGCCTGTATATGTATATTCGAAATTTTCTAGGAATACTTTTCAACCTTTTGTTTGCAAGAGATAAAAGTTTTAAATCGATATATCAATGTATTCCGGAGTTACGGAGTTGCAAACAGGATTATTTTTTTTCCTCCCGGTATCGAAGTATAGGGATCGTGCTAAAAATCGCATATCGAGATTTTGGTAAATGACCACTTTTTAAGGTCCCTATAATCCAATTTTAACATTTTCACGATGATGTCTGTGGGTGTGTGTGTATGTATGTGTGTGTGTATGTGTGTGTGTGTGTGTATGTGTGGATCTTCTGTGCACTAGAACTCAAATACTATCACTCAAAAACTTTTGAAACCATGTATTTCTAACTTATTCTAATATGGAGAGAAGCCATTAGATTTTGTTGTCAATCGGATAACCGGAAATAGCAGTTTACTTGAAGCTCAAAATAGTTTTTCTTCAAAAAAATACATTTAAATATTTTTTCGCAATTTCTTATTATAAAGATTAAAGATTATTCCATTTTCCATGTTTGCATTAATAATTTTTCTATATATTTTATCGATAAACTTATAAAGTAATATAAAAATTATATCTCGGTACTTATGCTTTAAACACTACTCTATGGTTACACAGTTCAGCTCAAATGTATGTAACTGACAGATAAATGTCACTGTCAAAAAACTAATGTTTTCAAATTAATAACAATAACGTTTAAAAAAGAAAATTGTATATAGAACAATAGTTATATGGAAAGGAACTTAATATACATAATTTCGAATTAATAATAATAACGTTTTAAAACGAAAATTGTAAAGACAACAATAGTTATATGGAAAGGAATTTAATATACATAATTTCTAGCATTAGTAAATATGCAGAAATGTATTTAAATTATATATATATATATATATATATATATATATATATATATATATATATATATATATATTATCACGGCATATTACCCATTGCTGGGTGTGCTAATCTGCTTTGTATACAGATGATATATTTATATCGTGTGGGTGTTTACCAAGCGTCACCTCATTGCTGGCGTGGAGAGTGCAATACAGAGGACAATTTTTAAAATTCGAAATATTTAGCGTTGATCGAGATCGAATCGGGTTCCCCAGCTTCGCAACCAGACATCAGGCACGCAGCAACGAGACCCCCAGTGGTATTTTAAATTAATAAAAATTAAATGGCGGGAGGTATTGTGTTGGTCACATCAGATATTTTTTTATTACATTTCTAATTTTTAATACCATTTTAGTCGAAATAATTGTTATACCACCATATACAGTATTTATATCTTTGAAAAAACAAAAAATCTATCTAATGCACTAAAAATTATATAGGATACCATTTAACCCTTTGCGTCCTACTGGTCATGCCGACTAACCACCAATCTAATAATTTGTTGCTTCGCTCCGAGTGGTAACCAGCGTTCTTACGAGTAGGGTACCTTTACATACAGGGTATGGCCCTGTGGCGAGATCGCCGCCATAAGCGAGCCAATGTCAAACATACTGATAATTCATTTCCCTATTTATTTGTAAGAAATGTGATATTATATTATACAGGAATATTAAATAATCACACTATGAATCTATAAAGGTAATAAAAATTCATTTAGATTTCAATAATATTTATGTAATCCTAGGGGAAAATGAACATATTTTTTTTAATAAATATTTTTATTGATGCTTTGTCTGTAAACATGTTGATGTTACAATTTTTATATTCCTATTGTAATATTCAAAACTAATAAAGTTCGTTTTAAAACTAATCCGAACTACTTTCTGAGCTGCTTCGGGTTTTCTTTTTCTTATTTACACTTTTTAGGCCCTTTAAAAACATATTCATTATAAGGGATGTTTGCTCCATTTGGTGCTCGTGTTCTATTTCTAGTGCCTCTCTTTCCCACTGCCGTTGTGCTTCTAATTGGGTAGCGTATTATTTCTTTGAAATTTTTCATTTGCATTTCATGCAAACTTTCTAAACTTTTTGTGTAACTGCTTCTCCCTGAAAATAATAATAAAAAAATATTTTTTATTTTTTTATGTTCATTATTATTACGAACCTCCTTTCCTGGATGATGTTTTCTCTAAAATTTTGGTTGAGGGGGAGTTTTCTCTACTTATTTCTTCAACAGGTGTAAGAAGCCGGCTAATCAATGTTCTCAGATTCTAACTCATTTAACTCTGAAAAATCACAGTATTTATAGGTATATACACAAAAATAATCATCTCCGATCATTTAAAATTTTATAAACACTGGTTAAACTTACCTACTTCTCCAATCTGTTCAGCTACAACCGCTGATGACCAGGTGCCTAACAATTCATCCATGAGATCGTACAATACAAATGTTTCTTTGCAAGCACCACTTGTATTATTATTTCTTTTGCATTTGAAGTATTGCTCTTTTAAATGTTTCAACTTCGTTTTCATTTGTACAGCATTTTTTAGAAACCCACGTTCTTTCATATCTTGCTCTATTTTTTTGTATATATCTATGTGTTTGTATTTCTGAAGACTTGTTCTTATTAAACGGAAGAACAAGCAATGATTACCCTGGCAACTTCACATACGTAGGACCAAGAGGTAAATCTGTTGTAGATTATGTATGGATTGACATTAACGCAACACCCATTATAAATAACTTTACTGTAGAAAATGAAGTACTTCTATCAGACCATATGATATGCAAAGTGTCAATATCAAATCCATGGAATAAACAAATAAACAACAATTTACACAAACGAAAAATTACCAAATATTATTGGAGTAACAACAAAATATTAGAATATAGAAATGAATTAGACAAGATCTTTACACAGAAAGGAGAAGAAATAAGCAGTGCAACAGAAGGATATGTGAGTTTGATATCTGCAATTAAGACGGCATCCAACAATATAGGTATAACAAAAGAAATAACAATTAGTAACACATTCAAACACTCTAAACCCTGGTACAACAATGAATGCTGGAAGCTAAAGCAAATAATGAAGCAAAAATTAAGAATATGTAAATCAATTAACTTCGAAGGAGATAATCTTAAGAATTTCCTGCAAGCTAAAAAAGATTATAAAGTGAAACTACAAGAAGAAAAAACTAAATTCAATAACGAACTCAAAAACAAATTAACAAATCTACACAACCAAAAAGATTTTTGGAAAACTGTTAAGTCCTTACGCCCCAGAAATTACGAAACAAACAACATAACTTCAGCAGAATGGTCCAAGTATTATAAAGACTGGTTTGGTCAAAAAATAACGGACGAAACAAAGTTCTTTGACGCTCAACATCCTTACTTGGACTGCGAAATAACACAACTGGAACTGAATTATGCACTAAGTAGCTTAAAATCAAATAAATCCCCAGGAACCGATGACATTATTAACGAGCAACTACAAAACATACCCGAGAGTGGAAAACAATACTTAAAAAACCTTTTAAATCTATTTTTTAGAGAGGAAAATGTACCAAAAAATCTTGCTCAAATTAAACTTAGTATGATACACAAAAAAGGAACTCCATCGGACCCCAACAATTATAGAGGAATTGCTCTAATTAATACTTTAACTAAGCTGTTCACATTCATAATCAATGCAAGACTACAGACGTGGACAGAAAGTCACAATATTCTACCTGAGGCACAGTCCGGATTCAGGAGAAAAAGATCATGTGTGGATAACCTCTTTGTCTTTAATTCAATAATACAAGCAAGAATGCTCACTACTAAAGAAGGAACATGTGCAATATTTGTTGACCTCCAGAAAGCATTCGATTCCATCCCACACGAAAAACTCTGGACAAAGATATTTCAATTAGGAGTGAGCGGTAAAATAACAAGGCTTTTACGAAATCTATATAATCAAGCGACAATACAAATTAATACCAACTCAGGACCCACAAATCATATTCACGTTTCAAAAGGCGTGTTACAAGGGGAATGCACTAGCCCTATACTCTTCGCGTTATACATAGCAGACCTCGAAACAGCGTTTCGCCAACTTGGACTGGAAGGATTGTATATGAACCATATTACAGACATACTATCCTTACAATATGCAGACGATCTAGTACTTTTCTCATACTCTCCTATCGATGTCCAGAGAAAGTTAAGGGCATTAGAAACTTACTGTAACTCTCTAGATTTAAAAATAAACCCTGCCAAAACTAAAATTATGCATTTCCATCAAGGAAGACCGCGTAAACAAAAATTGAAATTCATATGTCAAGATAAGGAAATTACCTTCACCAATTGTTATACCTATCTTGGGATAGTATATAGAACATCAGGAATATTTACAGAAAATGCTAAAGAGGTAGTGAAAAAGTCCAAGAAAGTTACAGCAAGTATAAAAGACACACTACTAAAATCTAAAACATTTGATTGGGATGTAATAAATAAACTCTTCGAAAGTACAGTTTCACCAACATTACTATATGCAAGCGAAACTTGGGCAATTAATAACGCAGAAATAATCGAAAAAGGGCAAACCCATTATTTTAAAAATATTCTGGGATGGTCAAAAACAACGCCTAATTATATTGTTAGGCAAGAAACACACCAAAATAAACTTGAACTGCTAATAATTAAAAACATATTACGTTGGTGGTACAAAGTTCTACTAATGAGTGACTCTAGATATGTAAAAGTATGTTACAACAAACTGCTACTTTTGAACGAAAGCCAATCAATATCAACTCCCAATCAAGAAAAGTTCAACTGGACAAGACAGCTCCAAACTATCTTACAAAAAGCCAACTTCACACACATCTGGGAGAACAAAAACTTCCTAGAAGTTAAAAAAGTGATACAAAATATCATTAAATCCTACAACCAACACCTCTATAACCTAGATATTTCAAGAATAGTCCTCTCTTCCTATAACCCGAACTATAAGACCTACATTTTCACTAATATCTTTGAAACATTTAAAGCTCCCTTTAAAGTCCTAAAAACTGTAAGTCAATTACGTACCGCTAACACTAACAACTTTCAACTCTTTAAAGATGGAAAATTACTCTACTTCAACCAACAAGAAACTTGTACACTGTGCAACACTCATCAACCCGACAGTCTACAACATCTCCTGTTTCAATGTCCAATTTTCGAACCCATACGTGAGGCGTACATATCAAAATACCTGGTCAACACGGATCCAATAAACTACAACAAGGCCCTACTATCCGAATTTACTGTAGCCAAACTCTTTGATATCTCAAATTTTATAAACAATGCAATAAAACTGAAAGCATTTATATTATATATTTGATATATGAGCAATGTTCAAAACACAAATTATGTATTAAATAGACCACTTGTTGTCAATTCTTTGTATGAGATTTTCTCTTAAGCAAATATACTTTATTATCATATTATTATCATTATCTATGTGTTTGTATTTCTTCCCGTCCATTAATTTTAATATATTTTTTTCTATTAGTAACTTAATAAATACCTCTATTTCACATTCTTTCCAGTTACTTCCTTTTATCTTTTTATCACTCATGTTATAAAATTTCACTGTACTTACTCTTACTGTCAAACAAAACTGTCAGAATATGTGTAAATCAGTATCACTGTACTCAATATTACCGACATCTACTCTACCGCACAAATTTCGAAGTATTTTACATGCTAGCTGTTTACACCGCAATAAATTCATTTAGGCCGAGGCCTAGTATAGGTCAAGTCACATGAAAAAGTGGCCTGACCTAAGCCAGGCCACTCCATATTTTAAGTGTTTACACCAGGCGGCCCAAATACGTTTAGGTCGAATTTGGGGTATAGGTCGAATATAGGTCTACGGTGTAAACTAGGCCACTAACTCACTAATTACACGCAAAAAATAAGGTTACACAAAAATGAGAAAAAGTGACAGTATAGTTGGAGGAAGAAATGTTTGGAACTGACTTATGCAGGGTTTACAATCTTTTATGGACGGTTAGGTTTGTTTGTGGTCAGGACTCATAAATTATTCGAACTTGAAGGCATCAATTTTAGGGTAAGAAATGGGCCGTATTTAATAATGATGCTAGAAAAAGTGTATTTTAAACGCATTGTTATTTGAATACAGATTTAAAAGTACATAATTAGGAAATATCTTATAATATTTTAATCTCTTTTCACTTTACAAATTGACGTTAGAAGAAATACACTTAAAACGAATTATTATTTTAATAGATTTAAAAGTACATCTTGAATGCAATTTTCGGGTACGTCCCAGGACAGAAAACTCTACCTGGCTCCGAGTACTATTACCGCAAAGTCCATAAAACTTTATAACGACTAATTGGCAGAATCTATAATGAGTTCCAAAATATTTGTTCCTCCAACTATAATAACATAACAAAACGCTGCCCACAGTACACCATAACTTTCAGCCCTGCGTGCCCGCAATACACTATGATTTTCAGCCCACATGTCCACAATTCACCATGACTTCTAGCCTCGCATGTTCCTTCCACCGTATATCTTCCGATCACAATATGCTATGCTTTGAGATAGGGAATTACTTCTCTAGTTAGTGTATCTTTAAAGCATAATACTATTAGCACCATAGTGTAAAGTTTATACAAATTATTTTGAGTACTCTTTTAAAAGTTGAAAGTGTCAACATATTAATCATATGTTGTATATGTTCATCATTCTCTTAAAATTGTTGAACCACCTTAACTTACTGTCTATTTTGAAAAATACGTATTTATTTGTTCTGCTTAAATACTGTTTTAGATTCCGCGAAGCAAGAAGTAGTAGAAAATATGAAAAGGATAGAAGTCAAATTAACGAAATTGCCTGGTCAGTATATTTTTTGTATCAAAAACAGTATTTTCTACTAAATAAAATTGTACAATACAAATACAAACGCACGCACTCACACACATATACGCGCATGCACACCCACCCACTCATACATACACACACATATTTTCGTATGTACATACATGTGCATCATGCCCAACGTGGTGGTCTAGTGGCTGTCACTGGTAGCGCTGAGAACCGGGTTCGAATCCCCATCAAGGAGGATTTACATCTAGTTCTTATCTGCTATAAATATCACTTGGGTGGAGGGGTTTTCTCCTGGTACACACACGCACACACACGCACGCACACACATGCACACACACACATGTGCATGCATTCACATACAAAAGTTTGTTTAGATAGTTGTTCATCATTCTTTCAAAATTGTTGATCTACTCGTAGTTTAACTTATTGTTTATTGCAAGACATTTATTTTTTATGCGTAAATACTATTTTAGATTCCGCGAAGCAAGAAGCAGTAGAAAATATGAAAAGAGCAGTAGTCAAATTGATGAAATTGCCTGGTAAATATAATATTTCTATTTAAATTAGTAGTGTCATATCAAGTAAAACTGTTTAATTATTTTATTTTAGATATAGAGAAACAGTTTCAAAAAGCTACTTATACAATGAAAACCGTAATGATTCCGTTATTCCAACATTAGGCTATGATTTCTTGTTAAGTACACCCAAGAAACGTGCGGCACCTGGTAAATATCGTTTTTATTAATATAGTGTATATAAATATGATTAATTGCTGTAGTATCTCCTATGGGAAAAATTTGTAGAAAATCTTGGAGTACACCAGAAAGAAAAATAGCTCGACAAATTTTCAGAAAATATTTGAATTCTGATAACAATAATCTTCCGAATTTAGAGGAATGTAACGCTGCAATAAGATGTTACCCGCAATTAGGAAGTCGAAATGCAATACAATTAAAATTGTGGGTAAATAATCAAAAACGTGCCATGTTAAGAGTGTCAAGAAATCGAGGTAAGTTATGTTGCATTTAGTTAATAATATATACCTATTTAACCAGTAATTTCAAAATGAGAATACTTGTACATGCACATACACACACGCGCGCGCTTCGTGCCCAAACACATACAAATACACCTAGACACACACACAGATCCACATACGCACATATGCACGTATACACACATTGCCACAAAAACACTCACACAAACACACATACGTAGACATACATATCCATGATAAACATACACTCACACACGCAGGCACATATGCTTGCTCCCCACACAGATGCGATCGGATTAACACGTGTTCGTTTTATACACACGTGTGAATCCACTCAAAAACACGCGAGCTTGCACACACACTCACGCTTGCTTGCATACATGTTTTTTTAATAATAATTATTATATAAAAAAATAATTGTTTTTACTAAATGAAATATCGAAATGCTATTTTTTTTCGCTTGCAGGTAAAAATTCATGGTCTACCCCTGAAAAACATGTTGCCAGAAATTTATTTAAAAGTAATATAACACTCAGTACATTTGCGGAATAGAAGTGCTCATCAAATAAAAGCTTTTTTATTCAATGAAATTAACCGAAGAAACAGACAAAATACTTGATACGTATTTTATATTTAATCTTATAAATGTATTTACATATTATTATATAGGCTGTCTATTTTTAAGGCGCATTGGGATTTCGAAAACCGTAAGAACTACGAAGTCGATTAAATTGGGGCGAAATGGCCTCATTGGGGGATCATCGTAGATGTGTTTTTGTTTTTCCATGAAAATGCACAGGTAACTACACAAAAGCGGAAATGTGAATTTTACCAATCTCGTTTTTGGCTTAAAACTTTTTTGTTCGAATTCATACAAGTTTCTAATTTGCACGTTCTACAGGCACTTTTAATTGCAAAATTCCTGGTCACCTTCAAAAATTTTATATCTCGTCTCATTTTCCAGAAATTCATACTAACTTTCATATGGAGCTCAAAGTTGTCTGTATTACTATAATATAGACAATTTTCTTCTGTTTTTAATGATCTGAAGAACATCCACATTAAGATGAAAAATATCGGGGAAATAAAGAAAATATTATTATTGGCAAAATTTACATTTTAGCTTCTATTTGGTTACCTGTGTATTTTAATGGAAAAACAAAAACACATCTAAAATGGACCCCAATTAGGCAACTTTACCCCAATTTAATCGACTTATCTTTTCCGGTTCTGGAGTTGTCAGTGGTGCGCCTCATATTCATATACAGGGTGTTTCCTTTAAAACAACCAGCGCTTTTTTGGGCGAACTAAGGATTTTAGAGAAAAATGTTATATACAAAAAATTACCAGAAATAGGGCTTAATTTATGAGGAATAATAAATAAAAAATTCAACCAGTGATTCTCAAACGGTAGAATAAAATTATATTTTTTTAAATGGCAACCTATATAAATTTTTTGTCCATTAGATAGAGAGTTTTTTTCTGATTTCAACGATATAAATATGATATGGGGTTGTATAACAATTATTTCGAGAAAAATGATATTAAAAATCAGAAATAATTTTACAATATTGAAGTAGGCTATGCAATAAACAAATGCAAACAAATGATACAGGTGACAGATAGTTTTGTTACTTACGTTATTAAGTGTTTGTTTTCGTAATTGTTTAATTACTTATTAATAAAAAATGGCTTTGCAGTTGCAAGAATTAACAAATTTAGACTATTTTAATCTTACTGTTATGCATAAATTTGTAAATAATTTCCATCATATTGTTTTTCTTTTTATGTTAGTACTATTATTTTTTGATATTTCTTCGTTATGCAGTTCATTTGTTATTATGAATTTCTTAGTAAAACAAATTATTTTAGATATAAGAAAATAATATACTATCGTAACCTAGGCAATAGTCGTATTAATAGTTGTTTATTGCATAGCCTACTTCAATATTGTAAAATTATTTCTGATTTTTAATATCATTTTCTCGAAATAATTGTTATACAACCCCATATCATATTTATATCGTTGAAATCAGAAAAAAACTCTCTATCTAATGGACAAAAAAATTATATAGGTTGTCATTTAAAAAAATATAATTTTATTCTACCGTTTAAGAACCACTGGTTGAATTTTTTATTTATATGTATGTTGCGTTATATATGTAATATTTTTGAATACAGTAATTGCGGTTTGTTTTCTTTAAATATTCTTTTAATTGTTCCATGTATATGTACTCTTCTAAAATACTCCTGAAAATGAATTCCGTTCCTACTTTTCTCATCATACGTTCATATAAAATAACTCTTATAGTCGTATTACCGGCTAATTGGACCCATAACTTCCTAGCATTAGCCGTCAGTATTACATGACATGGAGGTAAGTTTGATTTACCGGTGAAGCATGATTATGGAATTTTCTTTTTATTTTATTTAAAAATAGTATATATATATATATATATATATATATATATATATATATATACAGGGTGAGTCACCGAAATCGCCGTCTTCGATATCTCCCTTGTCGTTAGAAATACAGCATAAGTTTATTGACAGAATTTATTCGACTACTCAAGGAGCATAACGTAAAATTATTTTCACATATACAGGGTGTTGAATTATGGCTCGGCGAGAATTGTTTGTCTTTTTTTAAATGGAACACCCTATATATTTTTATATATTTTGAATTGTATTTTATTCACCTATACGAACATATGAATTTTGTTTTAGTTTTCCACGGCGTTGCCAAGTTATTCCGTTTTTTCTCTAAAAAAGACCGAATACACGCATTGCTTTATAAAGGCTTACTGAAGTTATTTTAATAGTAAGAATTAAGAATTTTCTTTTCAGTATAACTGTAATTATACTCTATGTTCTGACATATTTTTTTTTAAATGTAATTATACAGGCTGTTCAATAAAGCAAATCAAATCTGCTCAAATTCAAATGACCATAACTCGTCATTTTCAAATGGAACACCCTATATTTTATTATTTAGTTGTGTGTATTTTTGTATTATCTTCATATATTATTAACCGTATCCTATGCCTAAAACCAACAATTTCGGAGATTTTCACCATTTTTCTCTAAATTGATATATTCACTTAAAAATTAAATCTAATATGCCATTGATATTGTTTTTTGAATAAGAAACAATTGTAGTAATGATAATATTTTCATTAGCCAGGTTATTATTAATAACAGCGGGATTAAGTAAATTAATTTATTAATATGAGTCTCTCGCAAGAAGAACTTACGAATATGGTGTATGCTGGTCAGGCCAGGCGTCACCTCACGGGCACTCAATGCTGGCGTGGAGAGTGCGCAAGAAGAACTTACGAATATGGTGTACGCACTTGAAGCAGCGGAAACAAACCTTTTGGCATCAAGAATTTATGCACAACGGTTTCCGGGAAGATGACATCCAAATCCGCCTTCTTTTGAAAAACTAAGGGAAAGGTTTGAAAGAACTGGTCATGTTCAGTACGACAAAAGAGGGTTTCTTTCCGCTTTTCCAAGTGCGTACACCATATTCGTAAGTTCTTCTTGCGAGAGACTCATATTAATAAATTAATTTACTTAATCCCACTGTTATTAATAATAACCTGGCTAATGAAACTACAGTCATTACTGCAATTGTTTCTTATTCAAAAAACAATATCAATGGCATATTAGATTTAATTTTTAAGTGAATATATCAATTTAGAGAAAAATGGTGAAAATCTCCGAAATTATTGGTTTTAGGCATAGGATACCCTTAATAACATATGAAGATAATACAAAAATACACACAACTGAATAATAAAATATAGGGTGTTTCATTTGAAAATGACGAGTTATGGTCATTTGAAATTGAGCAGATTTGATTCGCTTTATTGAACAGCCTGTATAATTACATTTAAAAAAATATATATCAGAACATAGAGTACAATTATAGTTATACTGAAAAGAAAATTATTAATTCTTACTATTAAAATAACTTCAGTAAGCCTTTATAAAGCAATGCGTGTATTCGGTCTTTTTTAGAGAAAAAACGGAATAACTTGGCAACGCCGTGGAAAACTAAAACAAAATTCATATGTTCGTATAGGTGAATAAAATACAATTCAAAATATATAAAAATATATAGGATGTTCCATTTAAAAAAAGACAAACAATTCTCGCCGAGCCATAATTCAACACCCTGTATATGTGAAAATAATTTTACGTTATGCTCCTTGAGTAGTCGAATAAATTCTGTTAATAAACTTATGCTGTATTTCTAACGACAAGGGAGATATCGAAGACGGCGATTTCGGTGACTCACCCTGTATATATATATATATATATATATATATATATATATATATATATATATATATATATATATATATATATATATATATATATATACAGTGTGTTAATTAAAAACCTGGCCATAGGCGTTTAACATGGGAAATCAGTTTTTCCTTGCGCAAAAGTTCCCAAATTATTTTAGACAAAAATACTTCAAATAAATGTTGTAGAGAATTAAATTCTGCATCCAGATTAGTAATAAGATTTTATTTTCGATGTTTCATAACCGAGAAAATCAATTTCAAAGTTTATCGAAAATTGCTGATTTATAGCGATAGCCATGGAAGTCAAACAAAATTACAAACAATTGTATGACATCTTAACTGTCAAAGAAAGTTTGTGTTTTGTGATTTTCGTTCAGTAACATATTTTTTTGGAAGTATGGAACAGTTTTCTCATGAAGAAAAGCTTCAGATTATAAAATGGTGTTACTGTGGACAAAGCTATAGAAAAATACGTGATTTAATAAGTGTAATGTGGTCACATCGACAAATTCCAAGTAAAACCACAATAGAATCTTATTACAAAAACTTAAAGCTGTAATTTCCAATGAATGTAGAAAAATAAATGCCAGACAGCTGCATAATGTTCGACATGGCTTTTATAATAGACTTGGGTATTGCTTAGCGCAAAATGGAGGGTTATTTGAACATTTAATATAAAATTATATTCATTCTAGTTTTCTGTTTTTCTTTTTAAATAAATACATTATTCTTGTTTTCATTTTTATTTTATTTTGTATATGTTGACAGCTATGTATTCTAAAAAAGTTAAATTCTAATTCATTGTGTCAATGTCATACAATTGTTCGTAATTTTGTTTTGAGTTTCATGGCTATCGCTATAAATCAGCAATTTTCGAAAAACTTTGAAATTGATTTTCTCGGTTATGAAACGTCGAAAATAAAATCTTATAACTAATCTGGATGCAGAATTTAATTCTCTACAACATTTATTTGAAGTATTTTTGCCTAAAATAATTTGGGAACTTTTGCGCAAGGAAAAACTGATTTCCCATGTTAAACGCCTATGGCCAGGTTTTTAATTAACACACTGTATATATATACATATATATAACAATGTGACGGCCATACATTGACATTTTGCATTCAGTGTGACGGCCAGGTGCATTTCATGGCCGTATACCGGCCGTCGAATAACAACCAGTGTTATTTGGCTGTACAGTTCGAAATATGATTGTACGACAAGTTTTGTCGGCCGTTCATTTGTTCCCAGAAAGTATTTTTTGTATAATTTTAGTTCACCATAATTCCGCCGTCATTGAGGGTGCTGCGGATCGTGTATATTTTCTGTATATTTTTCGTACATGTTATCAACTATTGGACGGCCAATTTTTGGCAACACTGTAATAGTGTGTAAAGACTTGCAGCGACCGGAGTTAAGTTGTTGAAGTTAGTGCATGTAACAATGTCGTCTAGATATTTTCCTAAAGAATATGTAAGTATCAAATTATTTACTTAAATTATTATTTTATATAAATTATCTAAAGCAATGCTCAAGAAACATGGATTCTTATTTAACCTGTAAATGGCTTTTTTGGGGAAACAAGAAATGATATTTGTTTTACCGTTAGTTGCAGAGTTACTTACAAACTTGATAAACGTACACATTATAAAAAATAACAATTAATTCTTCTAATGTATAATACGTTTGTTTTAGCAGAGAGTTTGTGGTAGTTTGAAATTCTTTATCATTGCGCGTGAGTTGGAAACAGTTTTCAAATTATTTCTGCTTAAACGGTACAATATTTACCCCAATTCGGCAAAAAAGTTGCTAACTCTTAGCATCTTTAATAAAAAATTAACCAAAAGAAACAAATGTAAAGCACGTCATTTTCATATTTTCCTCAGTGTTTGCAATTATTATTGACTATTTACTACAGCAATGTTGCTAAGACTTATTTCTTAATGTCATTACCCGCATTTATATATTAAATTCCAATTTTATTTTGGATTTGTCCTATTTTATACTACTAATACACTTTTAACACTTTTAATCTTATGCTTAAACAGCTGATTAACTTTTAGTAATGTAGTTCATTGTATACGATTGCGCGTGCTCTGATTTTAAATTTGAGAAAAATTCGGAAACTTCTAATAGTTTGCAAACTGTTTCAAACTAGACAGAGCAGTTGCTAAAACACAAATTAAGTAAAACAGTAACAATTTCTTATTTAAGTGGGGTTTGACACATCCCATATCACCAGTTACGGGTTAAAAATTGTTTTGCGTATTTTTATATTTGCTAATACGACTTGTTCAAAAATTATTGTTATTATATTTTTATTTATATCATTAAAATCGCTTTTACAGTACGCTGCTTGCTCTTCGAATGGCGAGAAGAAAAAAACACGTTGGTTCTGTAATAAACCGTTATCACCTGACGATGATGTTCATCGCAATACAACCAAAGAAGATTCTAAAAATTGCCCGAATGATAACGCAATAATTAATTCTGATGATGAAGTGGTAATTGTTTTAATTATATTTTTTTATATTTATATTCTCCATTGAAATAATATTTAATTAATAATTTTGATATACCGTGTGTCTATCTTAAAGGTGTACATAGGAGATTAACATGGGAAATCAGTTTTTTGAAATTCCCTGCTCACCTAATTATTTTAAGCAAAAACCCGTCAAATAAAAGTTTTAGGGCATAAAATTCTGCATCTAAATCAATAAACAGAATTAACTTTACATGCTTTATAACGACAGAAATTAAATATGAAAATGTCGAAAATTACGTTGAAAATATCGATATCCATGGAATTGAACAAAAAATAAATAAATGCTTGACGTTTTATCTGTTACAACGTAAGTTAACTTATTTGACATTTCTAACAATTTGATTTGGACATATATTGTTAAGTATGACAATAATAGAAATATTAGATTAATAAATAAAGTTAAAAAATACAGTTTTGTTTAAATAATATGAATTTATTAAAAATTCAATATTTTGTAACAATATTTTCAAGCAAGAAAAGTTTTATAATTAGTAAACGAATAACAACTAATTCAATTTAAAGATAATAGTTACAATAAATATTCAAATGCAGCACCATTTTGGACAAGACAATAACCTAATCTATTGTAAAACGACCTATATTATATACATTAAATAGTTGCCGCTGAGTTATACGATGACATTCATTAAATATGGCATTTCTCAGATCATTTATGTTTTCGTGGATTTGTTTATAAATTTGATTTTTTAAGTGCCCCCATAAAAAAAAGTCATATGTAGCTAGATCTGGAGATCTAGCAGGCCAGTTAATAATACCCCCTCGTCCAATCCAGCGCCCAGGAAATGCCAGATCCAAATATTCCCTAACGTTTCTGCCATAGTGTGCAGGACATCCATCGTGTTGGAACCAGACCTCTTGATCTGGGCGCACAACATCGTCTATTGCAGGACCAATTTCGTTTTGTAGCATCTCCAAATAATTTTTCGTATTTAGATTGCCACGTATTTCAATAGGACCAATTATGTGATGACCTAAAATTCCAGTCCACATATTTCTGGGGATATTGTGTCCTTGTTGAAATACTAATTCTAGAATTTTCTGTTGCCCAACAACGTGTATTTTGGGCATTGGGTTCATTATTTAACGTGAAAGTGCATTCGTCGGTAAAACAAATGGACGATAAAAAAAGTTTGATCATTATTAGCCCGGTTCTGCATATCTTCGCAAAACACTTCTACTTTCTTCATCGTATGGGAAAAGTTCTTGGTGACACTGCATTTTATAAGAATAGTACGAATTTTTTTTTAAATATTATGTATGATATGCTGTGATGAACTCCCAACTCATTTCCAATACATCTAGTACTACAAAAGGGGTTTACACTTATCATTCCTAACACTCTTTCTTCCAGCAAGGCACGTTCTTCTGCTCGTCCTACATTCTGATAACGCGGCTCACGTGTATTTTTTGAAGACATACTAGCAGTCTTTTCAAATTTTGTCACCAATTTAGCAATTGTAGTTGCACTGGGAACCGGCCGATCCATAAACTTAACGGAAAATAAATCACGCACTTTGCGGTAACTATTACCTCCATAAAAACATTTTATTATGAAAACACGTTCTTCATTAGTATAAATATTCATTTTTTAATAATATCAGACAACAAAACCAGAGACAAAATCAAATTGTCAGAAACGTCAAATAACTTATTTGACAAATAAAACGTCAAGCTTTTATTTATTTTTTGTTTAATTCCATGGCTATCGATATTTTCAACGTAATTTTCGACATTTTCATATTTATGTTTTGTCGTTATAAAGCATGTAAAGTTAATTCTGTTTATTGATTTAGATGCAGAATTTTATGCCCTAAAACTTTTATTTGACGTGTTTTTGCTTAAAGTAGTTAGGTGAGCAGGGAATTGCAAAAAACTAATTTCCCATGTTAATCTCGTATGTACACCTTTACGACAGACACACGGTATAAATATAATTAAGAAAATAATTTTTTCGTACTCACTACCTAGAAACTAATGTTTCCCGCAGCCAACTCACAATCCGAAAGGCCATATTCCCGTTATTGTTTTACTTTCGCGCACTAGTGTTTCAATGGAAAGTATTTTGATCGAGTAGCTTAAAAGTGTTATTTATATTTTTAATTTTTTTACACATTACAACAAATTTAATATAAGAACAAGATAATTGAAGAAAATTAGTTGAATGAATAAAAATTACCTAAATTAAATTAGAAATTTCATTGCTAATTTTGACATTTTAATACTACTAGCGCTATCTATTAGCAATTAAAAGAATGAAACGAGAAAAAATATAGTTTAATTTTTTTTCGAAAATTGACGATTTTCAAGCATTAAAAATCAATAAGAATAAATAATTTATTAATAAATAATCAATTTGCCTACCATCAGTGCAATCTGTTTGAGAACAATCTGTCATCTGTCCAATATCAAAATAGTACATAACCTTAAATTTAAATTATCAGATATTACACTTACACTGACAATTAAACTACCAGTAAAATAGAGGCATGTGCCGGACATTGTTCTTTATTTAATTAATTGAAAAGTTGGTAAGTACAACATACAATATGTGTTAGAACTTCTGTTTAATTTAGTTTATATGTTATTTACATACTGAATTACAAGTGAATTAACACATTTGCCATTATGATAAGTTAAAAAAGCGTTTATTCGTTGTCTCCAGCCTTAAATTTCGGGAGGCATACAAGAAATATCAGACATTTTGACAACTTTTAATTCTGAAAAAATATGCAAACAATTATGTTTCCGAAATCAACAATTTACTTAACAACCGTTGCTATGAAATTGCTGCTGTGCTATTTACTTGTATATTTGCGAATTTTGTACAATTATCTTGACATTTATACTCTATTAATAATGATTTTGTTCGTTACAAAAAGTATTGTACAAACTTCTTGCGGGAAGACGTCATCCACGCATTCGCGCAAATGAAGCCCTCGCTCGCAAGCTCGCTCGTGCCTCAAATAAGCGCTCATGCGGGATGAATGTCTTCCCGCACTTAGTATGTAAATAACTATTCTTGTTTGTAATGTTTTTATCAAAACTTAATTTCAAATAAAGAAATGTAATCAGCACATTATCTCCCAACAATTAAGCTTACCAAAATTGTTCTGTAAAAATATGCTGGATTACATATTAATAAAAGTTTATGTTGGTTTTTATCTGTTAATTAAACAATTTTAATATTTTTTTTAAGTAAAGCACTCGACTACCCAGGTCATATGATGCTCCGATTACTCGTTAAAATGTTTAATAATATTTCACTAATAAAAACATTATTTTTCTGAATTTATTATCACAAATTAAGTATTTTATTAAAATTGTTACAGGTTCCCGAAACACCTGAATCTTATGAACCATATGAAACTGATGAAGATTCTGATTATTGTCCTAGCTCCTCTAGTACACAGGTGAACAAAGAATTTATTATTCCTAAAACGTCCAAAATTTCAGGTTCAAATATTAGAAACCGTAAATAAATTTAATCACATCTTTTTTAGAGTTCCGACGACGCGATTATACCTGTTGGTAAAAGAATTTTAGTATCAGTTCCCTGAAGTTTTACTGAAACTTCACATGATAATGAAAATATAGTAACCGAAACAATAAAGTCATCTCATGCTAATATCGGAGACTTATGCGATGACGATGACTCAAATATTGCTTCACCTATTCCTAATGAAATACAACCGGTTGCAAAAATTACATCATCGAATCCCAAAAATTTAAAATCTAATATCAATGAAACCGATGACAATATTTTTTGTGGAAAAAAGCGTCGGCAAAAAGATTTTTGTTTCTATTGAGAATTAGTGCAATGTTGCGCTAGACATGTTAATAGAAATCATTCACTTGAGATGGATGTACAAAGAATTATGTCATATCCTTCAAAAAATAAAACTCGGAAAAATTTGTTGTCAGTATTACGAAAAAAAGGAAATTATTTAAATCAGATACAAAAAGCTGTTAAGGGGATCGTCCGTGCAGCATTGAACTTATTTACCTAGATCTCTTGACATGAAGTGTGGCTGGGGTAAGGGGAACGTACAAATCTACTTTCTCTTTCTTACTAGTTTACTACCTTATCTCTATCCTTTTTGTACCTACTGCAATTGACCAGTGAAATAAATGTACGGAAATAGTTATTTTGTTTCTTTTAAATAACTGTACGATTACAGCGCTTGCCCACAGAATGATAAAAGAAAATATTCTGTTTCTCTTGTCGGTACAAGGATTAGAGCATAATGATATACTCTACCGTATAAGAAAATTTAAAAATGTTGAAATATGAATAACAAATTATGTGGAAATTTAAATTCTACACAATTAACTTTTTATCCTTTTATAAAAGGGCCAGCCAATATTTATTAATATAACAAGACGATTAAAAAATATAGTATGTTATATTTTGTTTGAATAATTCCAAAATATATATTAATTTTTCAGAAACCAGAAGTAATACCAGGGACCTATATTCATTCACTTATCATGACACATATACCTACCTACATACACACATATAAATTATTTGTTCTCTGAAATAAAATAACAAAGGAAAAATAATAATGACACATACTAAATATATAATATAATGAATAATGATATAAATAAAAAAGGATACATACAAATGCAATTTATGAAAATAAATTTACGTAATACATATATGTACAAAAAATTATATATGCATATATAAATTTAACTTTTTTTTGGATCCCGTAGGGGTAAATTTCGAATAAATCGAGGATCAACTAATTCTGGTAATATGCATTTCATATAAAAATATTCTAATTTTTTTTCCATTTTCTCATGCCAAAATTGGGGATCATACAAAAATTTTTCATAAACAATCCCTAATGGCGTCCAAACTGCAAAAATATAATAACTTCGACTAGAGATATGGAGCTGTCCTTGTATTTGTATTTGTAATTGTGAATTATTACCTTGCACTCATTGCCAGGGCCGTAGCCAGGGGAGGGCCAGGAAGGGCGCGGCCCTTCCTATGACAACTTTCGCCCTTCCTGGGGCTGATGTCTATATACTTTCAACTTTCATCATTTTATTTTACAAATAAAAATATTGAAAATAGTTTTTTTTCTTGCAAAACAATATCGATGTTAGATACAGTAGCCGTGGTTACATAATACTGACATTTGACAATAACGCCATCGAGCGTCACACTCTCGCGTCATCGTTTGAACTTCGAGTTGTAGTTATCGTTTTGTCCATAAATATGCGTATACAGCAGGCCTATGAAACTCGAATAGCCAGCCTATTATACTGTTGTAGTTCGAAAGATGTTGATAGGGGACGATTTGGCGCTACTGGCGTATAGCTTTACAGTGACTTTATACGATCACAGTGTGGCCATACAGTGGTCTCAGTTTCTATTGGTTGTGACAGAATCCGCCATTAGTTGTCCAAACGTTCAACATCTTACATTACACAAACCATTGTATTTGGCAAATTATAATTTTTTTATGAAGCTGCTCGAGTTATTAACATATGTAAGTACATACTAATATTATATCACATGCTTGAATGATAAATTTATTGTGTTAAATGCAGCTTTTAAGATAAATAATAAGTATAGAGAACAATATTGTGTATCAAGAATTCGTGAAATAAGCTTTTATAACCATTGTTTTTCAAATCAAGCAAAATTTAGATAATTCATTTATTTATTGGAATATATGTATTTGATTCTAAGGTGCTTGTAACATTTAATACAAAAATTATTATTTTGAGGTTATGCAATATTTCTGAAAATTTTAATTTTGTATTTGATATTTATATGTTAACATGTTAACATCATTTGGTCTGTTTAATTAAACGATTAATTGTTAATTGTTATTTATTATTATATTATTGGATTAATTACGTATATTTATGATGTACAGATTATTAAAAATGGTGGGATGCTCAGCATTTGGCTGTACAAACAGGTCAGAACAGGGATATCTGATGAAAATATTCCCAAAAAATCCTCTGAGACAAAAAGAATGGACAATAAATGTAAAACGTGAAGGCTGGATTCCCTCAAATAGATCTTATTTTTGCGAGGTAAATAAAATTATAATTGAACTCTTCAAATTTGACTCTAATTTGTAATTTTCCCATACATAAATATTAGTATATGTAGTAGTAAACAAATATAACATGTATCAAATAAAAAAAATTCTAGTGTTTACTATTAATTATAGCTTTATTCTGAACAAATCTGTAACTTCTACATATGTGAAAATCTATAAATAAAGAACAAAATCGTAACGAAAGCTGCTACTCTTATGTACAATTTAATATTAACCAACAAAAAAGATGCGTTTTTGTCAGTTTTTTTTACAGATTTACAGATCTGTAAGACTTACAGATTTATTCAGGTATTAAAAAGAATCACTAAATTAATAATTCTAAAATCTGCAAAAATAATATGTTCAACACGGCATTAAACACAAATTTATAGCTTCGACAACATTCATCAATGAAACGGCAGCCTCTGCTATATTTTGCGCCTAGTTAAACAAACAACTATTTATTTTTAACAAACGATTATTGTTATAAACTATAATTAAAGTTACTTCCGCAATCTGCAATCACAGCAAATATATTTGTCAGATAACATTTGAATTCTGGCTAATATTTTATAACAATGTTGAACTAAATTTACTGTGTTGTTTAACAACAATAAAATAATAATTTCATTATTTTTAATGTTAAATAGAATATTGTACCTTTCACAATAATTTTCAATCCGTAATAGTTACTACAAAAACATGAAAGTAATATTAAATCCTATATTTTCAATAATTTTCTATCTGAATTGCAATGCAGTTGGACAATTAATGGCGGCCGTTGCTCTCATGGCCACACTGTGATGGTATAAAGTCACTGTAATAGCTTCTCCGCGAGGCGTCACTTCATTTGTTTCTGTGTTTATTTAATTTCTTTGAAAAATATTTATTCCGTATATCAATATAATTTTTTCTTTTTAAACGAAAATATCATTTTAATATTAGTAGTTGATTACATACATGACAATATAATTTTCCGGATATAATATGATTTAAATTGATAGATAATATTAAATAAATAACATTATGGATAAAATATTAAATTATTTTATTTGATATACGTAAAATGTTATGTAAAACAAGAGACATTTAATAAATAATGCACACTATTTTTACCTCCCGCTCCCCTTGATAAGGGAGGTATAGGGATCGTGTTAAAAATCGTATATCGAGATTTTGGTAAACGTTTTACGGTTCCTACAATCCGATATTAACATTTTCATGATGATGTCTGTAGGTGTGTGTGTGTTTTTTGAAACCGTATATCTCTTCTTTATTCTAATATGGAAAGACACCATTAGATTTTGGTGTAAATCATAGGAAAAGTAATAAAATTATATTTCTTTGTCTATGGTGTAAATCAAGTAACCGGAAATGACACTTAAAGTTCAAAATAGTTTTTTTTATTTTCTTCTTCCTCTCATTTCTGTTCCATATATAAGTAAGGTAAAACGTGGTTATTTACCAAAATCTCGATATGCGATTTTTAGCACGATGTCTATACCTCCCTTACTAAGGGTAGCGGGAGGTAAAAAGCATTTACCAAACGAAAGTTAACGTAAACTGTCAGGCAAAATCGGCAAAAAATTATCCGTCAGTTCACCTGGTAGATAAATATGTTAATTTACAGTTAAATCCTACGTATGAAAACGTTGGTAAACAAACAAATATCAGAGGAACACGTAATAATCAACACGAACCAAGCGAATAAAATATCAAATACAAAATATACGCGCGTAGTAACTATATAGTAGCGCTACATGCATTTCTAATGGCATATACATATATATTATGAAATGAGCAACATAAGAGAATCTACGTCTCAGTTTTCAAGAACGTTTCTTGATTATGTAAAGAATTTCAATTTTCTAACATCAAATTATGAATGAAAACTTTTTCCTAAACATGTTGTATTGTAAGCTCCTACTAAAGTAAACTTTAGGAAAAAATCTGCTGTGGCCAGCATAATACCTTCCGTCATTTCTTCGTATTTTATATAAATTTCACACAAAAAGTTTGTTGTATTATCAGTAAAATTATTTCACATACATATTGTGTAAATTGTATTTGACACGGACATCTGTCAATTAGTAATATTGAATTATTGAAACTATTTCCATGGTGACGCAGCAGAGATTAAAGGATTTATGAAAATTAATTTCTTTATAATTTTTTATCTCTAAATAAATTGAATACGAAGCAAATAATGCAATCAAATCGAATATAGAATAAAATATTGTTTAATATTTATAATAATATTAAATTTTAAAAAAAATTGATGTGGCCAGCACCTATCGTCAATCCTGTGTATTATGTATAAATTCCATACATACTTGCACAAGATTCTAAATTTCCAGTAAAATTATTTCATAAACAAACTATGCAAATTGTACTTGACACTGACATCTTCTTCTTCTTAAGCTTTTCTCATTCGTTACGGGTCGCTATTTTTTATTTTCTTCTTCCACTCATTTCTGTTTTGCGTGTCGTTCTCATTCAGTTCCTTTTCTCTCAAGTCTTCTGCAATACAGTCCTTCCATCTTACTTTTGTCTTCCTAGTTTCTTCGACCTTCTATTACTAAGCTATTCATTATTCTTCCAATATATTCTTCATCTCTCCTCATGACATGTTCAATCCCATGTAATCGTTTCTCTTGTATTTTAATAGAAACTTGTAACAATATAGTTATTTGCTTACCGTATCTTTTCGTGTCTCTCCTAACATCTACTCCAACATCCTCATCTCTGTCACATTCATTTACTTTTTATTGATACTGACATCTGTCAATTTGAATTATCTGAATATATTAGCAGTTTCCACGGTTAGCATAGCTGGCTGATTTATGAAATTTAATAGCTTTATAATTTTCTATATCTATTGAATATGAAGTATAAAATGCAATCAAATCGTATAGAGAATAATACGAGTATATTCTTTAAGTTATGTTGCGGCGCAGGTCACTATTCCAATCTCGAAGTTGAAATAATTGTGAAATAGAGCGCCAAAATTGCGTTGCGTTTATGGATGTGAGTGGCTGTATTGGCGAGTTGACTGAACGTCCTGGCAGGACAATTTGACGCAGTAGAAAGGGGAAGATGCGCTGTGACGTAATCAAAAATATTCCACGAAATAGAAAATATACAACAGGAATGGTCTGGTTAGACACGCTTCACCTGCAGGAGCTCTCTACAGGACTTCACAAGAAGGGTGCTCTAGGAGTGAAAGGATCAAAAGGTGGCCCACAAATAGTGTGTAGGAAATCGAAGCTAGTACCCTTGAACCTAACAACAGCAAAGATAGGAGGGAATACACATAAAGCGAATGCGCGAGAATTCAAAAGAATGATAAAATATAATTTAAATAATATGATGTGAATGTGTTGTATACAAGTGTAAATTAAGGTCGAATAAATGTGTGTAAAGTGAGTGGATGAATATGGGAGATTCATGCACAGATGTAACGAATAAATATCAATTAAATAAACAATAAATATAATGTGCATTCACGTATTCAAAAATTACATAATTCTCATAAAACAAAAAAATAATGAAACATATCACCATTGAATAAGTATAAATCTAGATTAAATGTTATACAAACAAGTGTGGAGTACTGGTAGCAAATAAATGTAATACAAATTGTACTCACTGCGTTCAGGAAGCGTGCGAAATACTTAAAAGCTACCTGTGGCGTGCAAGCAAAGCAATAAAGTCGACGTAAGCAGGAATTGGGTCCTCGTGCATCAATGTGGCACATGTATGTGTTGTGAATGGTGAATGTGTATTCCTGGTCCACTGTGGTATCAAGTGTAAATGTGTTCCGTGTTCCAGAGTGTAGCTTAAAAACGAAATGAGTGTCAAACACTGTGTTTTACAATGTGCTGAGCACATGTGCACGTTGTATTAATATAATTAACGTTTAACTGCATGTATGTAAGTTTAAATAATGTAAACTTCACTGTGAAAGATTTGATATATAAGAAAACCACAAATCTAGTTATGTACTGGCTCAGAAAAAAATACAAAACTTATAAAAAGAACAGCTGGCAAAACTGCCGAGAGCTGTGTGTACAAGACGTGCGAACTCAAACACTGTTGTACGAGAACAACACAGAAAAATACTTATATCCGGTTCGTGGCCGATGAGCGATGAAACCAACTCAGCTACATAGATGGCTATAGGGGTCCCAACAAGTTATAATAACGTTAAATGTCAATAAATCATATTTAACTGTTAAAATATTCAAATGAGGCTACTTCCGGTTCACCAATTATAACCAAAATCTAATCAGTTGTTCTTCTGGATGCAAACTTGAGGTATACGAAACAATTATAATTTTTAGGATCGTGGTATTGAAGTTATGCGACCCGCATACACACAGACACATATACATGCATACAGACATTATCGTAAAATGGTAAAATCGTATTATAGGGAGCATAAAACATGCGTATTCACTAAAAAATCATCATTGAATTTTTTGACCAAAGACAATACCTTCCTTATCTAAGGTGACGGAAGGTAAATATGACATTTAATTATGATTTTTATGAAAAATAGTTAAAAGTTTCAAATTAAGGTACTTCCGGTTGTTCAATTGCAACCAAAATCTAATCAAGTCGTCATTTAGATGTAAGAATGAGGAACACGAAAAAATTATAATTTTTGGAATTGTAGTTTGGAGTGATCACGGCTGCAACGATCGTCACACACACACAATTAGTGAATTCGTATTTAGAGTCCACAAAACGTGCTTATTCATTATAAATTCATCATCGATTTTTTCACCAAAGACAATATCTTTCTTGCCTGAAAGTGACGAACGATAAATAGTTACTATTTTGCATAAATTCCATAACCTCAAATATCGTCACAGGTGTAGGCGTTGTTTTTCATAATAATTTTAGCGCCAATCTTTTCCGCTTTAATTCCATGGGCAATTTTCATATTATAAATGAAATTGTTCATTTAACATTTATATATATGATATCAATAAATCATTTAAATTAACGTATCAAACACAGATGTATGATAAATAAGAATAATCCGAGGAATAATCATAAGTATAATAAGTATTTGCTTTGTGTCAATAAGTGTAACACATGATAACATATTTTTTTAAAAATAATTAAGTAGATAGATATACTAAAAAATCTTATACACGATTATATATTAATTAATTGTCAATAAAAATTTGCAAGTACTGTACGAAAGTTTAAAAATTCTCTGAATTATGAGTTTCGATAAGATAAGAAAATCACAAAATATAGTATTGTAAGTTTATACCTTCCGTCCGGCATCCCATCTAAATATTCAACTTTTTTGTTCTTTCCCATACAAATGCAATACGGTGGTAGAAAAACACCTTCCGCATTGCAACAGGTAAGGACACTTATTGTTTCTCCCTTTTCAGCTGGGCTAATAACCGTTTTTAGAACCTTTCTCTGCTAAAACCAGTCCACCTCTAGTGTTTAATTGTAAGCCCGTTTCGTTAATATTTTAAATATTACCCGGTTTGTTATAAAGACCATTTTCAGTAAGAATTTGGTCAAGTAGTTCGAAATATAACTTAACAGTTTCTTTATTCATTCATTGTGATCGAGTTACTGCCACATTTTCTGCTTTACGAACTACAATGTCAACGTCAGTGAACTTGACCCAACCCAAAAGCAAACAAAAACTATTTCATATATAAATTAGTTTATTTGGATGCGTTTTCAAATGTTTGCTATATTTAATTGTTTGTTCGCCTTTCTTCCCCCCTTTTTAAAAAAAAAATGTGGGTGGGGCTATCTTCACATTAACCCACCACTTAATAATAATAATAATAATAATAATAATAATAATTATTTTTTAACTAGAAGAGGGCATCAACTGCTGAGGTTATTAGCCCATATACTAATCAAAAAATATAATATAAATAGATATACGGGACATATACTACTATGTAAGTATTACAAATAGAAGTATCATAATAATTTTGAAAAAGGTAACATGTAAATAAATATGTAAAATAAATATACATATGTATACGAGATCAACAAAACCCACATGCATAAAATACAATATAAAAATATAAGTTTTAACGCATACTTATGTATACGTATAAGGGAAAAATATAAAAGTATACAAGAATTAAATAAAGAAAATTTAAATGAGATGAGAAAAAAATACAAGTCTATAACTTTTCATATATATTTACCGCACGCAAAAACTTCAGAACATTACGAATCTTACCAGAGTCTGTTAAAATAAAGGAAAGGTCTTGATCTAAATGATGTAGTCGCCTGAGTAGATCATACTGTGGACATGCAACAAGAATGTGTTCAACTGTCAGAGCAGTATCACATCTGTTGCACATAGGGGCATTATCCCGATTTAAACGGTACCCATGTGTCAGACTTGTATGACCCATTCTCAGACGATGGATCTTGACTTGATCCCTTCTAGTAAGATCATTCGGCAATAAAACTGGTGCAACCAACGGCTTAATGGTTTTTAGATGGTTCTGAACCCCATCCCATGTGCGCTGCCACAAAGCCAATACCTCTTTCTTCAGATGAAGACATATCTGAAGATTTATACATTACCGCATCAACAGAGTTACTATCAGCGGCAAAACGTGCTGCCTCATCAGCCAATTCGTTACCCCTAATGCCGACGTGACTTGGCACCCAAAGAAAATAAATATCTCTCCCTGTCTCATGAAGATGTTACATGAGGGACAAGATTTGCTGAATAATTGGGTCAACAGTAAAAGGGTTTGAAATGGCTTGTAGGACGCTCAAAGAATCGCTTACTACGAGGAACTTTCTAGAAGTTCTGACGAACTCGCAGTACCGTAGAGCTTGCCAGATAGCATAAGACTCTGCTGTGTAGATAGAAGTTAGAAGAGGCATTGACCATGAGTGCTGTGTGTTATCGACAGCAATTGCGCAACCAGTACCATGGTGGGTTTTAGAACCATCTGTATAAATTACCATCGTGTTTTTGTACCCGTGCAGAACCTCTAGAAACCTTGACTGTATCATTATCGGGAGACTTGTCGTACATACTTAGTATGTAGTTAGTTCTGGGTAATGGAACCAACCACGGCGGTACTTCAGATTCCCCTACAGGAATCAATAATGGTATATCAAAGTTTATTTGGTCTAGAAGCTCTTTCGCGCGGATACCAGCGGGTCTGGTTTGAATTTGTCGTGGATTGCATCAATTATCACTCCGAAAGAAAGTATTGAAGTTCTTGTGTTGCGGTAAGGACTTGATTTTAGAAACATAAAGCAGCAGAAACTTTTTACGTCTGACATCAAGTGGCGTCAGTCCTGACTCTGAATACAAATTTAATGTGGGGGTACTGGGAAACGCACCAAGAGCGTACCGTAGAGCCTGGTTGTGGATTGAGTCTAGTCTGTTGAGGGTTGTACGTTTTGCCGAGGCATAGACGACACACCCGTAATCAATCTTTGATAAAACCAGAGATTGGTACACCCGTATAAGAGTTTTGGGTTCTGCTCCCCATTTAGTACCCGCCAACATTTTTATAATGTTTAGAGCTTTAAGACAAACAGTCCTTAGCTCTTCAACATGTAATTTCCAAGTTAGCCTTGGATCGAAATAGAGTCCCAGGAATCTGACGCTATTGACGATTTTAATAGTATTATCCCTCATAAAAAGGAGTGGTCCATAGTGTGGTCGGTTTAGGCGACAGAAGTGCATGCACTGGGTTTTTTCGCGAGAGAGCCTGAATCCAATTTTGTCAGCCCTCCGGGTAATGCTGTTAATTGCAGATTGCAAAGTTCTGTTGATGTCTCCCATCTTCTTACCAGAACAGAAAATGGCGAGATCATCAACATACAGACACATACCTACAGAGCTGACGAAGGACACAAGCTCATTTACCGCAATGGCAAAAAGTGTGACGCTCAAAACAGAGCCTTGGGGTACTCCATTCTCTAATATCCTTGAGGATGATAGAGAAGTACCGACCCGAACTCTAAATTTGCGTTCTGCCAAAAAAGAAGAAATAAGTTGCGGCAAAGTACCACGGAAACCCCAGCCATGTAGCTTCTTAAGAATGTGATACCGCCACGTCATATCATAGGCCTTCTCTAGATCAAAGAACACTGCAAACAAGTGTTCTTTATTGTTGAAAGCAGTGAGAATTGCATCTTCCAGATATACGAGATGATCAACGGTGGATTTGAATTTGCGAAACCCGGCCTGGTGATCTGACAGAAAATGATTGGTTTCCAGAATCCACATAAGACGGTTGTTGATCATTCTTTCGAATATCTTTCCGATGCAAGACGTTAAACTGATCGGCCTATGATTTGACGGTATCGATAGGTCTTTTCCGACCTTAGGGATAGGGATGGCAATGGCTTCCTTCCACTTCTCAGGATATGAACCTTCTTGCCAGAGCATATTGTATACGGAAAGCAAGTGTAGTTTAAAATCAAGGGTTAAATTTTTGAGAATATCGTTGGTAATTCTATCTAAGCCTGGAGATGACGACTTCGATTGGCTGAGAGCATATTCCAGTTCCATAATTACGAATGCAGCATTATAATGAAGAATTTCAGTAGTGCTGAAATCTAGCGGTACTTCCCTGTCCGCTTTCGAGTTTTGAAACTCAGGTGTGTAATTAGAAGAGCTGCTAGTACTTTGGAACTGGTCGGCCATTATTTCCGCGATAGCGGATGGATCATCCGTATAAGTTCCATCATCCAGTTTTAGACAGGTTATGCCTGTAGAATTACCATGCCCAGCGATACGTTTAACCCTTGACCAACATTCTTGTGTTGTGGTATTGGACGAAATACAAGAAACATATTCGTCCCAAGATTTTCGCTTGCTTTCCAATATACAACGTCGTGCTAGTGCTCTGGCTTTTTTAAAAAGAATAAGGTTCTCCTGAGTGGGAATCCGTTTGAAGCGGTTGAAAGCCATTTTTTTATCCCGGACCAACTCTTGAATTTCGCGGTTCCACCAGGGAACCGACCTTCTTTGAGCTTTGGACTTGCTCTGAGGGATTGCAGTTTCTGCTGCTAAGAAAATATTTTCTGTTAGTTCTTCTACATTTACATTGGTGTTATTAGTCATGGGTGGAATTTTAAGGGATGCCTTGAAACATGACCAATCGGCTTTACTCATTAACCAACTTGGCACAAACACTTGTTCACACATGGGAGTGTCTGTAGTGATCACTATAGGAAAGTGATCACTCCCATGTAGATCATCAAGTGCCCGCCAAGAGTAACGAGTTGATAATGTTGAAGAGAGTATAGTTAGGTCGATACAAGAAAAGGTCCCTTAACGGGCATTAACGTATGTGGGTGACCCATCATTTACTAGAACAAGATTTTGATCGTCAAGCAGGTTCTCAACAATTCTACCCCTTGGATCAATATGCCCAGATCCCCATATGAAATGGTGGGCATTGAAATCTCCCAGAAGAATAAAGGGAGTGGGAAGTTGTCGAATAATACCTTGAATGTCAGTCAAATCCCAGTTGGCGTCAGGTAAATATATGTTACAGATAGTAACGTTAAATGGGGCTGACATTCGTATAGCAATCGCTTGAATATTAGTGCTGAGATTAACCTGCTTGAAACTCGCATCTTGTCTTACGATGATCGCCACACCTCCGTTGACCCGGATATGGGGTGCAGAATCGAACCTAACTATACTATAATTCTTCAATGAGTAAACCTGGCCTGGTGTAAAGTGTGTTTCTAGAAGACACGTACATATCGGATTAAATTCCGATAGTAGCATCTTCAAGTCACAATAATGAAAGACGCATCCCCTAATATTCCACTGAATAATATTGTTCATGACTTATAATATAATGTAGAAGAACTAAACTGGTTTTCTTGGTTTGCCTAAAGGCCAACCCTTCTTTTTCTTTTGCTGCTGCGACGATGCAGAGCAAAGAGAAAGATCTTCGTCAGAAGAAGAAACAATACAAGAAGTATTTGCCCTTATCTTTTCCTTAGTAGGAATGAAAGAAGGAGAAGGGCCAGGAGAAATAGACACAATAGAAGAAGAAATAGTGTTTAATGATTTCTTCTTTTGTGTAGGAATTTTTGATGGTGTCGGAAAAGGATTACTGGTGACAAGAGGCGCATTTTGTTCGGCATTAAAAGTTTCTTTCGTAACAAAGATACTTTTCAATGCCTGAACTATGTGGGGAATTATTTCTTTGGCAAAGGAAGTAGTATCCGGTTTTGCTGAGGCTGATGCTTTATTGGCATAAGAGATACCGGCCGGTGTAGAAATAATGACCTTCTTCCTTGCCTCAAGATATGTAATATTCTCCTTTATTTTCATCTCTTGTATGGCAACCTCTTGCTTATAAATAGGGCAATTTTTGGAAAGAGGTAAGTGGTCTCCCTCGCAGTTAATACAGGTAATGGGTTCTATGCAAGGGGTTCCTTCATGTAAGGCCTTTCCACATATGCAAATCTGTGGACTTTTGCATCGTGCAGCTGTGTGTCCGAACTTTTGACAATGGAAACAGCGCATCGGTGAAGGCACATACATGCGTACAGGGAGGGACATATATGCTACTATCAAATTAAGTGGAAGTTTCGGGGTATTGAAGGTCAAGACATGATTTATATTGACCATTGAATTTTGTCTTAATGCGTCGCACTTCAATAACACCCTGCTCCCGTAACTCGTTGCATATTTCCTCCACTGTACAATTTAATAGATCTTTACAATAAATGACACCCTTGCATATATTAAGCGTCCTATGTGGGACCACTTCTATGTCCATATTTCCCATTTTGGTCAGTTTTAATATTTTTTTTGCTTGTGAAGCCGAAACTGTCTCCACAAGTAGACCGTCTCTAATTTTCTTTATACTTTTTAAATCGCCGATTAATCCAAAAAGTAATTTTTGTATGACAAAGGGACTAATTTTTTCAAAATTTTCACCAAGCCTTTGAATGACCAAGAACCGGGGTACTACCACCTTTTCTTGGTTCATCTCAGAAGTGGGGTTATTGGACATACCCGCACAAGATGTGTTTTTTAACGAGGTTTTCTCCCCGAGAGCTTTTAACACGGCTCCAAGCGCACCGTTTTTTGAGGTCGGTGAACCAGAGAGCGGCTTTGATTTTTTCATTTTCATGTGAAATGATCCTTCGGTCTTTGGTATCCCCACCCTCCTTGGAGTCTCAAATAGGACACTAATACCGCAAACCGGTATAGTGCCAGGGCTTCCCAAAGACTATAGCAATCCCGGAGGGTAGCAAGGCCAGTCCACGGGAGAGATCACGATGGGGCCGCTAAGTCCTCGTGCACGCCCGCTTCCTGGTGATCTTGCTACGTCCCCAAGACGACTCACCCCCCAGCCTCGCAATGGGATGGGAACCGATTGGTCACAGGTGGGTTAGCCTGCAACCTCCCGTTTGAGTGAATTCAGGGCCAAAGTAGTGTGTTGGGGCTTCCTCAACTACCAGGATCCCCTCCTCCACCGACACGGGTCACCGCACACGGCCAACATGCAGGTAGGCATGAAGAAAACTGTGCAAGGACGATCACCTACTAATCGTCCGGTTAGATGAATGGAGGACACATAGGTCATGACCCGTTAGTTTCACCTTTGCTGGCAACAAAGGCTACTGAGCCCCCCCACCACGACAAGGTGGGCCCACGGGGGGGAATAATAATAATAATAATAATAATAATAATATAATAATAATAATAGTATGTATATATATATATATATTAGCTGAGACAGACTACGTTGAACGCCACAATAATGCCGCAAAGATTGTTCACCAGTTAATAAAAAATAGAATCAACAACACACAAGAAATCACACCATATTACAACTACGAACCAACCAATGTAATAGACTAAGAAGAACACAAACTATACTGGAATAGAGCAATCATAACAGACAAAGAAATAAGAAACAATAGACCGGACATAGTTTGGGAGGATAAAACAACATCTCCATACCTGCAGCTGCCAACCTGAAAAAAAAAACAAAGAAAAAATAAATAAATACGTTCATCTAGCAGAGGAAATTAAAATCATGTGGAAACAAAATAAAGTCTATACTGTACCTGTCATAATTGGAGCAACCGGTGAAATACCAAAAACACTCCAGCACTCCCTACAACTAATAAAAATAGATTATAACGTATATAAAGAGCTTCAAAAAACAGCAATTCTAGGAACTACAAGAATCGTACGCAAAGTATTAAACTTCCAATAAGAAAATGTTAAGTTACTTGTTATTAATAACCGTACTTACCATTGTCGAAAACCTAATGCAAAACACATTAGAGATGTTAAGGGAAAATAATAATAATAATAATAATAATAATAATTAAACTTTATTGAGATCCAACTCAAAGGCGAGGTTCAGCTAAAAGCTGTTCTTTCACCTAACCCTCGATACATAATGTAGGTAATACAAACAAAAATAGTTAAATACAAATGAACAATCACAGTAATCTAATATGCAAGAATACAAAAATACAAAAATTAACATGATAACAGAATTTCAACAATTTATTTTATGCTATTGGTAGACTTTTTAATTGATGTTTAATAGTTATTTAACTATCAAGTGTGTTAATGAGGGCGATTAATGATCGAGACATTTTAACGCGTTCGCTAAGCTCACGCGTTAATTGTTGAGATCATTAATCGCCAATTAACACACTATTACAATATTTTTTCGTTGACCGTATCTTACTTAAATGGAAAATCTAATTTTATTCCATGACACTTTTTTTAGGTTAGTAATGGTTGACCGAACGTCAAATTTTACGTCAGAAAATCAATAAGTTTTGTCATCAATTGTTTTCCGTGGGTGCGTTCAGTTTACTTAATCCTAGACGACACAAGCGGTTTTTTATGTTATTTGAGGAATTTTATTCTTTCAAATTCATTTTAAAGGTATGCTACGTGAATATATACCTAGCTATAAGTGTCAAAAGCATGACTTTTAATTCTGTCTACATTTTTGCTACAACTTAGCGTTAGCAATATATGCTGTGTTCCATGTGGTGAACGCACCCAATAGATCGTTTATTAATATAACTCATGCATTAATAGGGGTCATTAATGAATGATTTTCTATACATTAAGATAGCCTATTAATAAACGGTCGACGGAAAAATTACTTACCGATAGAGATTTTAAGAAATCAGGAATATTGTTATATAATTTGGGAGCTTGATATGAAAATGAACCTTTAAATTTAGTTTTCTTAAAAGAAGGAACTACAAATAAATCAGTACCACGGATATTATAGTTATATTCCTTGACATTTAGTCAATAATAATGTTTGTTTAGAGACGTTATTGTATTCATTTTCGTTTGTTTATTAATGTTTTAAAATAATTTCATTTGTTTAAACTTTCTACTTCCTTTTTTGATCTTTAAATTATATGGTGCGGCTAAATTCTCATTTTCCGCACCCAATTGACCCACCGTTTGTTTAACTGTAAAAATCTGTTTTGATGTATTAGTTTAGTATTGTTGAAACCTTTTCATCAATTGTTTGCGTGTTTTAATTAACTATTTTAAAAAATACATATGGGTGCGGGTAAGTTCTCATTTTTCGCACCCGATTTGCCCATAGTTTAACTTTTATAATCTGTTTTAGAGTATTAGTTTAGTTATGTTGAAACAATGTTATTGATCATTTGAATGTTATCTAGAATAGTTAAGTAAAGTTTTAATAAAATTAATTATAAAATGAGTTTTCATTGGACCAAGATCTCGAGTAAGTAATAGTTACTATTTTTTCTGACCATTTAAATAAAACGTTGTAACGCGACATACCTGGCCTCGTCTATCTCAAGGTTGTACTTACCCTACGTTGTGTTTATTTTTAATAAGTAACCCTTACTTCGTTCGTAATACAGAGTAGCTGTCAAAAGTGGGGGAATCGGGATAGGTATTTGATAAAATTAAAGAATAATGTTCTCTCCAAAAAGCAGACAGAATATGTCTATCTTTGTGCATTTATTGAAAATGAATAATGAAAGCAAATAAATAATATGGGAAATATGATTGACATAGGCATAGCAGCTGAGTGGAGGAAAAATGGGGAGTCCCAAACGTGCCTGACATAGCCATAGCAGCTGAGTGGGGGAAAGTAGGATTCCAAACGTGCCTGACATAGCCATAGCAGCTGAGTGGAGGAAAAATGGGGAGTCCCAAACGTGCCTGACATAGCCATAGCAGCTGAGTGGGGGAAAGTAGGATTCCAAACGTGCCTGACATAGCCATAGCAGCTGAATGGAGGAAAAATGGGGAGTCCCAAACGTGCCTGACATAGCCATAGCAGCTGAGTGGGGGAAAGTAGGACTCCAAACGTGCCTGACATAGCCATAGCAGCTGAGTGGAGGAAAAATGGGGAGTCCCAAACGTGCCTGACATAGCCATAGCAGCTGAGTGGGGGAAAGTAGGACTCCAAACGTGCCTGACATAGCCATAGCAGCTGAGTGGAGGAAAAATGGGGAGTCCCAAACGTGCCTCACATAGCCATAGCAGCTGAGTGGGGGAAAGTAGGACTCCAAACGTGCTTGACATAGCCATAGCAGCTGAGTGGAGGAAAAATGGGGAGCCCCAACCTTCCTGACATAGCCATAGCAGCTGAGTGGGGGAAAGTAGGACTCCAAACGTGCCAAGTGTAAAATTTTGTTGAGTCCGAACTTTAAATTCCTCAACGTGTGAACCACGTCAGAGGTAAAAAGTCGGTGATGTCAGAATCCCAGGTTACTCAACGTGTGAACCACGCCAGAGGTCCGGTATCTGTGAGTCCTGCCGAAGCAAGACTGAAGAATACGATTTCTGGCCCAGTATTTAAACCAAAATATCCCTCTTGCGTCCTTCCGATCTAGGGCGTTTCGGGGTAAGATTTGCCCTCTCTGTCACCGGTGTGGGTGGGTGGTTGGGTGGACGATGGAAATTTCTAGAACATCATAAGTTTGTCATCACCGCTTAAGGAACGCCAGATGCCCCTAGCGAACCCTTCGTAGCAGCCTCAAGTGGCTGCAGAGTCGCCGCCGGCTTGGCGCCGTCTCTTTACCTGCTTGAGAGAAACCAGCACAGCACATATACAACAATAATTTTTATGCAATGGCCATCACAATTAACTAAACTACCAATGTCCCACGCAATGGATCATGCTACATACATTAATATTTTAATTGTTTGTTCATTGTACCTATATAAAGAAATAAACATAATAGTAATAATAATAAGAGTAAGAATAATAACATAGTACTCTTTCAACGTATCTCTTAGTTCTTAAAATCCCAAGATTTCATGACACTTATTTCAATCGTTTTTTAAGAAAATTGTGGACATAAAAGGGTAGAAAAGAGAGGTACAGGATGAAACATTTATTTTTAAAAATTTACGAAAGTATTTAGTACAGAGCTATTAAATTCTACCCGAAAATAAATATATTATGGCCATTTTACTTGAAAACTAGAGTACAGAAATAACTAGTGCTCGGAATACCGGTGGAACCAAAAGACCACCCGTTTACCCGTATTTCAGCGATCACGGGTCGGAGTCGATTCTTCACCCATAAGACCCATAAGACTCGTAAGACCCGCTAGACCCATTCGAAGCGAAAGACCCATAAGAACCGTAAGATGTATTTAACCGTTTACAACTTTACCATCCGTAAGTATTATCCAGTTTGGGAGTTTATGGAAGTAGTGTATAATACCCGCTTTCGCGCCGCCCGTTTGCAGACTAATTAAGATGTAATTAAGATCATGATAATTATGTAATTAAACAAATGACGTGACCTGGCATAATTGGTGAAATTTTGATCTGACGTCATGATACGAAAATTGATTTTTGATGGTGTTTTGAGATTGGTATATTTCACATTATTTTGTAATTTGTAATATTTGAGATTTCAGATATTTATGAATATGTATATATTTGTAATTACTTTGTAATTTAAAACTACACATGAATATCTTTAAGTGATCTGTAATGAGATACAAATACTTTTTAATATACAGTGAATATTTTGGGTAATGATAATGACATGATGTTTGAAAAAAAATTGAGTAAAATGAAATATCAATCGTACTAATGACTAACAATCATTTCGAGTAATGAGTTACAAATACTTTTTAATATACAGTGAATATTTTGGGTAATGATAATGACATGATGTTTGAAAAATTTGAGTAAAATGAAATATCTATTATACTAATGACTAAGAATAATTTCGAATAGGGTTTAAAAATCCATTAAGTAATGTTTGTAATTTTGCGTAAATATAATAATTATTTGAATGACGTGATGTTTAATTTTTTTTGTATAACGAAAATATTATTCTGCTAATGGCTATTAATTATTATTATCGAATAATCATTTAAGATTTCTATTACGAGTGAAATGTACTGTGTGTAAGATATACATGTCTTTTGCTAATTATTTTCGAATACTAATAAATACAATGGCACTTTGTAAAATATTTGGTAATTCCCTTTAATGTGGTTATATTTTGTTAAAGGTAATTAGATAGTTTGATATAACGTTATGATATGAAAAATGCTCGGAAAAATGTATGTAGGAAAATCAGAAAGTTGTAGACATATTTACAAAATGGTATCATCATAGGGATTTTAAAATTTCTATTACCTGGCCCGAAATTTCTCTTTTCGAATATTTAAAATTGATTCAATGTAATAATTACTCAATATGTTTAGCTAAATAAAAGATGGCAATCACGTTGATATAGTCAAATTTTTTAACTCTGTCGGGTACAGTAATAAAACTATAAATTCATACCGCATATGTCTAGTTTATCTGCCTCTCTTCGTAACTTATTAAAAAAATCTGTTGTGGCCAGCACAATACCTTCCGCCAATCCTGTGTATAATGTATAAATTCCATACATTATTTTTCTTGCAAAAGATTCTAAATTTCCAGTAAAATTATTTCATAAAAAAACTATTTAAATTGCACTTGACACTGACATCTTCCTCTTTAGCTTTTCCCATTCGTTAGGGGGTTCCTATTTTTGCGTGTCGTTCTCATTTAGTTAATTTTCTCTCAAGTCTTCCGCAATACAGTCCTTCCATCTTATCTTTGGTCTTCCTCTGTTTCTTCAACCTCCTATTAATAAACTACTCATTCTTGTTCAAATATAATTCTTCATTTCTCCACATGACATGTTCAAACCAATGTAATCGTCTTTCTTGTATCTTTCTAGAAACTTGTAACACTAGAGTTATTTTCTTACCGTATCTTTCCGTGTTTCCCCAACATCTACTTCAACATCCTCATCTCTGCCACATTAATTTACTTTTTATTGATACTGACATCTGTCAATTTGAATTATTTGAATATATTAGTAGTTTCCAGGTTTAGCATAGCTGGTTGAATTATAAAATTTAATTTTTTTTAAAATTCTTTAACTCTGTATCTATTGAATATGAAGTATAAAATGTAATCAAATCGTGTAGAGAATAATATATTCTTTAAGTTTTAATAACGTTAAATGTCAATAAATCAAATTTAACTGTTAAATCTTCAAATGAGGCTACTTCCGGTTCACCAATTATAACCAAAATCTAATCACTTGTTATTCTGGATGTAAATTTGAGCAATACGAAAAAAATATAATTTTTGGAATCGTGGTATTGAAGTTATGGGATCCGAAACTTTTGTCACACACACACAGACACACACACACACACACACACACACACACACACGCACGCATACATACATACAGACATCATCGTAAAAATGGTAAAATCGTATTATAGGGACCCTAAAACATGCTTATTCAGTAAAAACTCATCATTGAATTTTTTTGACCAGACAATACCTTCCTTAACTAAAGGTGACGGAAGGTAAAAAGATGTTACTTGGTATTGGGGTAAAGAGCAACAAAATGCTTTTGATATGTTAAAATTATCAATTAGTAGTGCACCAACTTTAAAATATTTTGACCCTAGAAAGTCTATTGTTATCCAATCTGATGCTAGCAAAGATGGTCTTGGAGCATGTTTGTCTCAAGAAGGAAAACCTGTCAGTTATGTGTCGCGAAGTCTTACATCAGCTGAACAGAGATATAGTATGGCAGAGAAAGAAGTATTAGGAATTGTGTTTGCTACTCAAAAGTATCATCAATTCATATATGGTCACAAAATTACAGTAGAAACTGACCATAAACCGCTAATTAGTATTTTTAACAAAGATATTCATAAAAGCACAAATAGAATACAGCAAATGTTAAAATATAAACTTAATCTTGTGTTTGTTCCAGGAAAACATATGTTAATTTCTGACTTTTTATCACGAAATTATTTGAAAACTCCTGTACAAGATGATCCTTCCATGCAGGATGTCGTTCATTCAGTGTCATTAGAGGACTATTTTCCAATAACCAAAGAAAAAGTGACTATTTTTCAAAAAGGTAATCAAAATGATTCAGTAATTTCAGCAGTAATTCATTATGTTCATAAAGGTTGGAAATTTTCGCGTAAGTTAGACTCCAAATTAAAATATTTTTATAATTATACTCATATACACATGTTATATTAAGTAAAATAGCGCTGAAATTCAGTGAACTCAGGAATACCGGCGCCATTTCCGCATATTTGCACATTTGCTTTTAACAATGAATCGCGTGCTCTCACACTCTGGATACCGCATTTATCGTTAATTATATCTTTTAAACATTGTTCTCCTTTCGAAAAGAGTGCAATCACAAGTGCACGAGGTAAGCATAAATTGTCTTTACTCGCTATGTCTATAATGCCAGTTTTTTTTGCGGCATATTCCACAAATGATAATCCATGTCCACGCAGTCTGCCACATCCTGCAGATACCGTAACTTTAGTCATTTCTATAGAGAATTGACCATCTGAAAATTTTTATCTGTTACTCTGTAAGATCTTCTCCAGAGCTTCCCATACAACATCAATGTGCAATTGATCTGCTGTTCGAAAACTCAGACACGCAGGCCCGTTTTCAAGGATCGGTGTTTAAAATATAAATCCTACGTAATTCGAGGGCTCTACAGTGGCCATATCGTACTCAGTGACACTTTTAATAGTATTATAAAACCAGTTCACAGAGTCTTGATCCTCGGGTGGATCATTCATCTGGAACTTGATTTTTCTCCCCGAAACATTAAACCGCTTTGCATGCGACTCAATGTCCGAAACAATGGTGAAGCGAGGCAAATCGATGTCACCGCGGCCCCTTTGGTTCAGACTGTCATCTATCAAATTCTAACAAATTTGATAGAAAGCGTTATAATTATCTTCTTCTTCTCTCAAAGAAGAGTCAAATACAAATACTAAAGAAGTTATCAAAATGTTGTTGATCCATTGTTCATTCATTAAGAAACTATATAGGCCTAGAGCGCAGGTATACTATAACTAAATTTTCTTTTACCTGGTCCTTTTATAATAGCTAACCTTCAGGCACGCCCCAGTGTCAATCAAATTTTATAAAATAATACATTTTGTCAAAAAATAAATCAAATTTTTATTAAAATTATCTTAGATACATAGTTAATAAAAGGTTTAAAATGATTATAATTAATGATTACATCTTTTTTGCAAAAAAAATCAATTATTTTTTCCAATCCTGGCTATACTTCAAATTATTTGTGTGAAAGCAGGTATCAAATTAAAAAATCTGATGTGGCCAGCACAATACCTTCCGTCAATCCTGTGTATTATGTACAAATTCCATACATAAATTTTCTTGCAAAAGATTCTAAATTTTTGGTATTTTATGATTCCCTTTCTCGGCAACGGAATTCCATACTCCTGATAACAAACAAATCACATGAAATAAGAAAATCATGAAATTTTGAATGAAAAATTATGACACTTGTCAGTTATGGACATAATTAATTGCTGTCATTTTGATACGGGTCCCCATATCTGCTTGCCAAAGGCAGCAAAGTCATGTCACTGCACGCGCCCTATACATAATTTTTTTGCAAAAGATCCTATATTTCCAGTAAAGTTATTTCATAAACAAACTATGCAAATTGTACTTGACACTGACATCTTCTTCTTCTTTAGTTTTCCCATTTATTAGGGGGTCGCTATTTATTATTTTCTTCTTCCACTAATTTTTGTTTTGCGTGTCGTCCTCATTCAGTTCCTTTTCTCTCAAGTCTTCTGCAATACAGTCTTTTCATCTTATATTTGGTCTTCCTATGTTTCTTCCACCTTCTATTAATTTATTCATCTCTCCTCATGACATGTTCAAACCAATGTAATCGTCTCTATTATATCTAAAAACTTCCAACACTAGAATTACTTCCCTTATTTTTTCATTCAATTACTTGCTTGTTATTGATACTGACATCTGTCAATTTGAATTACCTGAATATATTAGCAGTTTCCATGGTTATGTTAGCATAGCTGGCTGAATTATGAAATTTATATCATATTTATTATCTTTATTCTTCTTTAACTCTATATCTGTTGAATATGAAATATAAAATGCAATCAAATCGTATAGAGAATAATATATTCTTTAAGTTATAATAACATTTAACTGAGTTTTTGAAGAAAAACTGTTAAAATCTTCAAAGGAGGGTACTTCCGGTTGACCAATTATAACCAAAATCTAATCAAGTCTGCATATGGTTGTAAGGAAGAGGAATACTCAAGAATTGTAATTTTTGGTATTCTAGTATTGGAGATATCGTGTCCGAAAAAGCGGTCACATACACACACACATACACACACACGCACATACGAACACACACACACACACATACACACACACACACACATACACACACACACACATACACACACACACACACACACACACACACACACACACACACACACACACACATAGAGACATCATCGTAAAAATAGTAAAATCGTATTGTAAAGACCCTAAAACGTGCTTATTCAATGAAAACTCACCACCGAATTTTTTGACCAAAGACAATACCTACCAAGTAAACAAATAAGGGAAAATAAGATTTTATTTTTAAATTATATATTTTTTTCTCTATTTATAAATACATTCACGCACTTTATATCGTTTACCGTCTTATTATAATAATAAATAAATAATTCACTTAACAATCTAATACATTTTATTTTTATTTTATTTTATAATTCTCTTGATGTTATACCTCAATAATAAAGTATATAAATAAATAAAAACACAAATTAATAATCTTATCGATTTCGGTTTTATTAAAAAACCATCTTCCGAGTAATACATTTTACATTGTCCTTATAAATATTGTGGAATAAACTTGTTTTTAAATCTAAATTATATCTAAAACTATATATACATACATTTTGTACATTTTTTTTTTTATAAATTTCATTAATATTAATATATTTTATATAAACTAATTATCATGTCTATGTTTTCACTACTTAAAGCTAAATATCTATTTCCTATTTTGTATTTCAATTGTTTCTTAGGAAGTAGGTACAGTAAATTCTACATTAATCATATTATATTTTTGTCTTATTGCTACATACTTTTAATAAATTTTAAAAAAACCAATAAATTGTTGATGGTCACTTATATCTATAAATAGTTTATGTATTACATCACCCACTAACCGCAGAGCCACTCGCATACAGGGATTCGGGTCCACACCTATGGAGATTAACGCTTTTCTGTTGGAAAATTGGAAAAGCAAGGACGTCCAGCAGCCTATCATTGTTGTCCCCGAGGTGTTTGTTCCTCGGAAACGCGAAACTCGCTATCTTTGTAGCTCCCAACATCAAGCCAAGCTGGACGTCATCTCCAAGCTGCTCATCTCTTTCCCATACTTTATTCATTTCCTCCTCCTCCTCTCTATAGACGAGTTTCTGTCCGTACGGCTCACTAATTTCGGAGCTGATTGAAGTACGCCGCCGTTTAGAGGCTATTTCCCCCTCCTCTTCTTGAATCTCTTTCTTTAACGGCATGTTCACCAGCTCCGTTGCTGCTTCCTGGACCATATTGTCCAGGGTTTCACTCTTGTAGTCCTCAATCAACACTACATTATCGTCATAATCTAGGAATGTTGCGTCGCTGTCATGAACCCTCCTAGACACGTCTGTTTCGTCGTCATTCTCCACGATCACCACCTCATCATCCGCTTTTAGTAGAACATTATCTAAAATAATGATCTTGTTCTTCTAGAATGTTGCTGGTGGTGTCGGTGATGTACATATCCCCGAAAGAGGCAAATAGTCGTCGTCGTATTCTTGTATTATGACTAAAGCTCGGATTATATGCAAAATGCATATTTTTGTATATTTCATTGTGATATGCATATATATATATATATACATATATATATATATATATATATATATATATATATATATATATATATATATATATATATATATATATATATATATATATATATATATATATATATATATATATATATATATATATATATATATATATATATATATATATATATATATATATATATATATATATATATATATATATATATATATATATATATATGTATGTAAGGGGTCATTTTTGAGGCATATTTCGAGGTAAACGGCGGACGTTTGAAGCATTTTCCATACTTTTGAAGCGTGTTCAAAAATCGTTTTTATTTTATTAAATATTTATTGAACTAAAGTTGTTTTATTAGTATAGATATAAAATATTAGTAGTCCATGATACATATTAGCTTGTATGTAAGTGTCGTGCTTAAATCTATAACAGGTTTTTTAATATTAAGAAATGAAATTTTCAAGTTTTTTCCACCCTTTTGAAGCACTTAGTAAATTTGAAAAGTGTTCAAACGTCGGTATATATGGCGCTGCTTACATGGAACTAAGAGCTTCGAAATTGTGCCACAAGATACTGTTAGTCATCCAAGATGAATTCTGTTAATATATTGAAATGTTTTGCAGATTGCAGCAATCATTCCGTGTAGTACAATGGTCCTTAAACATTTACTAGTCGCGGCCCCATAGTTTGTAAAAATAAAATAATTATTAAAATTAATTTTATTTATATATACGAGTATATATTTTAGGTTTTATAGAATGTGAAAATAATATGAACCCAATATATTTTTGGATTCTACTCGATAAGCTGAGTTTGAGTGGTACAAATTTTTAGGTACTGAGTCAAAAAATGAAAATTGCTGCAGGTATTGAATAAGGCTCAATAAGGAATAAGATCATGGTTAACATATTTTAAAATGATCAGCAGGTTTACTAAATATACTTAACATCAACATTATCTGCCTCTACAGTCTACACGCCTACAAGCATACTACGCTATTATGAAATTATTCAAGTATTTGCAGCGTTAATAGATATAATCTACCAAATTAATTTACTGCATGTCAAAACACATGGTGCTTATGCTATACTTTTATTTTTCAACGCATACCTTATGCCGGATTCATGCAGCATTTTTCATTTAAATTTAATTTAATTTATATTTTAAAGATAAATGTATGTTTTCATATGTATCCATTCACGCATCCATTTAATTTAATTTTCATTTATCATTTAATTTAATTTATGAGATGGTTATCTGCCATCTTTTGGAATTAAAAGATAAATTTCGTGCATACTGCGCATGCGTTTAACTGGAATTTCGAAGTCTATTTTGTTATATGATTTTATTGTAGTTAATAAAGTCATAGTATGTAGGATATCATTGTCATTAATATTCGTAGTGGTAAACATATCCATTTTTTCAAATTATTATCAATCAACTAACCTCAATACATACACAAAAAATGACATTTGACATTCAAAGACATCTGATTATGTATTGTACGCATGCGTGTATTTAATTTATTTTGGATTGCATGAATGCTACATTTAAAAAAGATGAATAGAAAATAAATTAAATTAAATTGTAAATTAAAAATGCTGCATGAATCCGGCATTACTCTAATCTAACGCGCCAAACTCAAGTTTCCATCTAAGGACCTACAATTTTCATGTGTCGGCGAGCGATGGCTCGGTTGCCGGTAAAGGTCTTGTGCCCGGTGTATTACCGAAGTAAAAAAATACTTATTATAACCTTTGAATATATATTTTCACATGTTTATTGAAACTAAATAGGCAGTTTTTAACAAATTATCTTTTCCATGTGATTAAAATAGTGAAAACATTTCACATACATCTGATTTCGTGCATTTCGCTCTTTTCGAAGTTAATTGTAAATTTGCCGAAAATTATAATAAGCAGCTAATTATTAATATTCAATGCCGATTTTCACATGTTTATTGAAACTAAATAGGCAATTTTTAAACAATTTATCTGTTTCATGTGATTATAGTAGTGACATATCATATACATCTGATTGCGTGCATTTCGCTCTTTTCTAAATTCATTGCAAATTTTCCGAAAAGTTAATTATTAATATACAATACCATTTTTCACATGTTTATTGAAACTAAATAGGTAATTGTTAAACACGTTATGTATTTCATGTGATGAAAATAATGAAAACATTTCACATATATCTGATTTCGTGCATTTCGCTCTTTTCTTTTGTTTATTGAAAATTTGCCGAAAATTATAATAAGCAGCTAATTATTAATATTCAATACCGATCTACACATGTTTATTGAAAAAAAATGGGCAATTGTATATTATTCTTCACAATTTGTCTTATCGACATGATAAGGAACAACAGGTCAGTACTGCAGCCGAAGTAATATCACGCGAATTGAATTTTAAAAATTTGACTGCGTATTAATATTCAATATCAATGTCATATGTTTGGTCAAACTAAATAGCCATTTATTAGCCAAATTATCTGTCATATCAGTAAAATAAAATATAAACAAAAGTATCATCAAAATTGTTAAGCTAATCAGAAAGAAGTTAATTGAAATTATTTTGTGTTAATTTCGTTTGACAATTAAGACAGAAATATGAAAAAGAGGAAAAGATAAAATTAATATAACAAAATATAAAATAGTTCCCTCTATGAGATAGATACATATCAACATTTTTTATTGACTTGTCTGACGGTATTTTTAAAAATGGAACCTTAATTCACCCCTGGTGTGCTGCGCGGCGAGTTTTGCTTATGTTATCGGCATTCGATGTGTAGGTTGCACATAGCGCTGTTTGCCATACTCGGAGTTTTGAAATTACAGGTTCGCACTCAGCACTTTGGCGCTTTGGACAGAAGAAGAGCTCGCTAATTGATGGCATCAATTTGATGTATTTTTAACCATGTGTGCGGTAACAGCTGTCAACTAACGGTCCTCAATGACATTAGTGGCGAGGGAGCCAGTTTTAAATTATGGTGATTTTTTTATCGATTGTGGAATTCGAACCTAGTTTCTTAGCTTCATAGTCTGATAAGTTACCATTGAGCTAATATAAAATAAAAATAAATCTTTCATCACGGCATATTACCCATTGCTTGGTGTGCCAATCTGCTTTGTATACAGATATCGGTAATGATAAAATATTTGTACCGTGAGGGCGCTTACCATGCGTCACCTCACGGGCACTCAATGCTGGCGTGGAAAGTGCACCACAGGGGTCAATTTGTGCCATTAAAATTCGAAGTAATTTTGGCGTCGGTCGGGATCGAACCCGGGTCTCCAGATTCGCGACCAGATATTCAGACACACGGCCACGAGACCCCATATTAAGGTAGTTCACCAGTAAATCGAGTTTCTATAGATGTTCATAAAAATTTAACTATGTGTTAAGAATGACCTAATACATGCATAGTTAATTTTACATAAACTTCTGACGTACAGAAAATGAGCTATTCACCTCGAAAGTCAGATATATTAACACGTGAAGCATAGGGCCAATGCTACAAAAACCACCGTTTTGATTGATAGTGTCATTTTTCTTCTACAGATTTTAATAAAAAAACAAATATGTAGTAGTTTAATATAATTCGAATGTTATTTCAAATGATGAAAGCGATCTGACGTACAGTTTTAGAGTAATCGTAGTGTAAAGTAATGTACTCGATGACAGAAACACTCGAGCAAGAGAGGCAGCGGCAACACTGTATGTTTACGTCACGGGGAGGGGGTAAAACTAATATAATATATAGATAAAAATATTACTTACATTTGCATTTAATGTATTTTTTATTCATTTATATTTTTGAAAAACTGTATAACAACGTTATATCTGCGAAATTGATTTTTTGACAGCCTAAAATTGACATTTAAATGACAGCAGGCATAAATTATGCCTTCATTACCGGTTTTGGAACTAGAGTTTTTGGGCAGATTTTAAAACAAAATTTGAGTTGTTTCCCGGCGTTGCATTGATAAAGTAAGCTACGATCTAGCAGATATCAAATTTAAATGTTATTTTTAGAATGTCAAAAAATCAATTTAGCTGTTATAACATCGTTATATGGTTTTTTAAAAATATAAATATATAAAAAATACAAAAAAAAGCAAATGTAAGTCATATTTTTTATCTACATATAATTTGTAAAAATTTTATACGTCAAAATTGACAGCGGGAATAAGTCACGTCAAAACGGCGAATTTGTAACTACGGCTGGATTCAGCGGCTCTGCTAGAGCTGTTCCCCTCTTCCTCGTCCGATCAAAACGCGACGTTGCCAGCTTTCTGATAACACCATTTCGTAACAGTGTGACATACGGCGCGAGAAGGTACAGTCACCTACCAAAAGTTTTCTTTAGAAAGGGGTTATCGTAGAATGCGCAGTATACGTTCAGCGCCCTCAAATTTTTGGCGTGGACGGTAGCTGGTGATTTACCGACAACGGTCGAATTGGGCTTGACAAACTCATCCGCTAGGGATCTCTAGCGCTACAATCGCAAGGAGAGGCGCCAAAATCTCAAACAGCAAGATTTAAAAATTACGGCTAGCGCGAGCGATAATACCTCGCTTGGAGGCTAGTCTAGTACGTACTGGCCGGGAAATATCTAGACTGCAGTATTATTATTCTTTCATACTTCAAGAACTAAAAGTGTTTAATTTTGGTTTCAAGAAAAATTGTATTTTTATAAATATAATTAGGGTTTATATTTATACTACGAGTACATAAAGAACATATCTAGAAAAATAAGCAAATATTTTTCATTAGGTATTCTTAGAGAATATAACTCAATTGTTTCCTTTATTTATCCGCCATTGTTTAAACAATTTCCGTGATACTTTCTACATTGTTTAAAAATAAAATGGCTAATGGGGATTAAACATTTTTATTATGTAAATATGTATGTATGTATGTGTCTAAAAAAGTAATTATTTTTCATTAGGTATTCTTAGAGAATATAACTCAATTGTTTCCGTTATTTAACCGTCATTGTTTAAACAATTTACGTGATACTTTCTAAATTGTTTAAAAATACTATGGCTAATGGGGATTAAACATTTTTATTATGTAAATATGTATGTATATGTTTAAAAAAAGCAAATATTTTTCAATAGGTATTCTTAGAGAATATAACTCAATTGTTTCCGCTATTTAACTGTCATTGTTTAAAAAATTTACATGATACTTTCTAAATTGTTTAAAAGTACTATGGCTAATGGGGATTAAACATTTTTATTATGTAAATATGTAAAGGGTTTTCCAATAAGAGGTGTTATTTTGAATAGCCCGCTATTTCGGTAGATGTCGCTTTTGAAGCTGTCATTTTTTGACATTTGACAAGTAGAAACTACGCCATTAATAAAAATGGAACGATACACGCTTCAACAACGCATTGAAATTATTAAAATTCACTATAAAAATGATGAAAATTTGGCAAAGACGGTTCGTAAAACTCGACAATTTTTGGGTCGTCGTGAAGCACCTTGTCGGACCGCAATACAGAAATTGGTGGAAAAATTCGAGCTGTTGGGACAAGTTAGTGATGTGAAGAATAAAACCCGTGCACGTCGCTCAAGAACAGCCGAGAATATTGCTGCTGTAGCCGAAAGTGTTGAAGAAAACCCAGGTTTGTCCATTTCTCGTCGTTCTTTGGAATTAGGCATTCCACAAACGTCATTACACCGTATTTTGCATAAAGATTTGGGTCTTAAGGCTTATAAAGTCCAGTTAACACAAGAACTCAAGCCGGCCGATCATCAACAACGTCGTGTCTTTGCTGATCGGGTCGTTGAAATGCATGAAAATGATCCGGAATTCCATCGAAAAATCATCTTGAGTGATGAGGCCCATTTCCACCTCGGTGGCTTCGTCAACAAACAAAATTGTCGCATCTGGGTCTCAGAAAACCCAAGAGTTATTGTTGAAAAGCCTCTCTATCTTCAACGTGTGACTGTTTGGTGCGGTTTATGGTCCGGCGGAGTCATTGGACCTTACTTTTTCGAAAATGAGGCTGGAGCAACAGTTACGGTGAATCTATTGCGCTATCGAGAGATGATTAACGATTTTTTATGGCCGGAATTGGATGGTATTGATCTGGACAACGTTTACTTTCAACAAGACGGCGCTACGTGCCACACAAGCAACGAAACCATTGATCTTTTACGGGAAAAGTTTCCGGACCGTGTTATCTCTCGAAGAGGTGATCACAATTGGCCACCGAGATCTTGTGATTTAACACCTTGCGACTTTTTTCTTTGGGGCCACGTGAAAGAGAAGGTCTACACCAACTGCCCAGCGTCGACTCAAGACCTCAAAGATGGAATTCGTGAGGCTATCGAGGACATAGGACAGCCACTTTGCGATTTGGTTATGGAAAATTTCATGAAAAGGATATTGTCCTGTCAGCGTGGTCGTGGTGGTCATTTGCCTGATGTTATTTTCCACTATTAACGGCATACCTTCCTCTTTATAATGAAATAAACATCCGATCATTTATATTAAAAAATAGCATTTTTCTTTGAATATCAAAATAACACCTCTTATTGGAAAACCCTTTATGTATGTGTTTAAGAAAACAAATATTTTTCAATAGGTATTCTTAGAGAATATAACTCAATTGTTTCCGCTATTTAACCGTCATTGTTTAAACAATTTACATGATACTTTCTAAATTGTTTAAAAGTACTATGGCTAATGGGGATTAAACATTTTTATTATGTAAATATGTATGTATGTGTTTAAGAAAACAAATATTTTTCAATAGGTATTCTTAGAGAATATAACTCAATTGTTTCCGCTATTTAACCGTCATTGTTTAAACAATTAACATGATACTTTCTAAATTGTTTAAAAGTACTATGGCTAATGGGGATTAAACATTTTTATTAATGTATGTATGTGTCTAAAAAAGTAAATATTTTTCATTAGGTATTCTTAGAGAATATAACTCAATTGTTTCCGTTATTTAACCGTCATTGTTTAAACAATTTACACGATACTTTCTAAATTGTTTAAAAATAAAATGGCTAATGGGGATTAAACATTTTTATTATGTAAATATGTATGTATGTGTCTAAAAAAGCAAATATTTTTCATTAGGTATTCTTAGAGAATATAACTCAATTGTTTCCAATATATAACCGTCATGGTTTAAACAATTTACGTGATACTTTTTAAATTGTTTAAAAATACTATGGCTAATAGGAATTAAATATTATTATTGTGTAAAAATGTATGTATGTCAAAAATTTTTTTTTTTTCATTTGGTATTCTTAGAGAATCTAACTCAATTGTTTTCGGTACTTAACCGTCATTATTTAAACAATTTATGTGATACTTTCTAAATTGTGTAAAAATACTATGGCTAATGGGGATTAAACATTTTTATTGTGTAAAAATGTATGTATGTGTCTAAAAAAGCAAATATTTTTCATTAGGTATTCTTAGAGAATATAACTGAATTGTTTCGGCTATTTAACCGCCATTGTTTAAACAATTTACGTGATACTTTCTAAATGGCTAGGTATGCAGCGTCATAATGTTTATACATCGCCCTGTTCATTTCTTGTTTCGTTCAGTTTCATAATGTTCAAATCTTAACCATGAAGATGAACTTCGTGCGCTCACAATTTTAAAAATACACTCTGCAGTACAAAGTTTAAATAAAAAATACTATCAATTCTACCTTTTCCGATTCAAAATGTAATTTTCAGGTTCATTTTGTACTCCGAAGTGTACTTTTTAAATTGTAAGCGCGCGAAGTTCATCTGCGCCAACTTTATGGTCAAGGTTGGAACGTTATGAAACCGAATGAAACAAGCAATGAGCAGGGCGATGTATGAACATTAGGACGAACGTGTGCTCCCTTCTAAATTGTTTAAAAATACTATAATAGGGATTTTAATAAAGAAATATTTAATATTTATACAGATGTACTATTAAAAATTACTGTGCTGCACGCTGCACGCAAAACACATAATCTTTATAACAGACTACCTGAAATTTAACACCTTTAGAACTAAAGAAATTCAAAATCATTGTTAAAACTTTCCTCTTAAAAAACTGCTTTTATACTCATAATATGAATATCTTGACGTGAAACATACTTTATTTACAATTTATTGTTATATTCTACTCGTATTTCTTTGACGTACTATAAACAATATGTATTGTAAAATAGTCAATAAAAATTATTATTATTATCAGTTCAATAATTTGCATTTTTTTAAATATAATTTTGATATTCACAAAATTGTTAACAAATTTTAATAAATAGATATTACAGAATAGGTATTAGATAATATAAAAACATTATAATTCATAGTCATGGATTATTTATCTACTATAAATTTCAGCGACAGCGACACATGAGGTGTTTTTTGGCGATGCATTGGTTTGAAACTATTTCGTAGTGTTTCAAACCATTATATTTTGGCGACGCAACGGTGACGTCAGAGACGAAATTGGTTGAAACAGTTTCGTATGTTTTCAAACCGATCCGCTGGGCTGGTTTGAAACAGTTTCGAATTATTTCGTAGTAGAGGGGGTAAACCTCGAGAACACGGAACACTAATAAACGTTTGTAAATTTTATATTAATTTAAAACAATTTTGAATGCTCCATTATTTGACAAAAATAAAACGTTTGTACATATAAATAAATATAAAAATACAGAGTTTACTTGTTAGAAAATAACAATAAAGTACAGCCAATGAACCAGTTTATATTAAACACAAGTGTTTTGAATACTTTTTATGTACACCACAAATTCAAACTCACTCAAACGTTCATTGTACATTTGACAGATTGAAATTTATACGTCATTAGTTCAAAACACAGTATTTTAGCGATCCCCACATTTATGACGTCATGTACGAAATAGTTTTGAAAACATAACGAAACTGGTTCAACGCCAAAAAACGCCTATGAATTATAGTTTCTGTACCTGCGCAAACTGTACAGCGCAATTAGTCTCCGTCCATTAATTTAATTATCATCTGTGCGGCATACGCAGTGTACTGAGCTGTCTTCTACTGTCGGACATACTCGCGTAGATGATCGGGTACATTCGTGATTGATAATTTGCGGCAATATTTAAAACAAAATTTTCTACGAGTAAAATAATTATATGTCGGCATACAATTTGGCGGAGTTTTTTGCAACAGAAAACAAAGCTCTGTTATAAGGAACGTTAAATTCACAAATTTATGGCTTAGAATGCTCTAAACTTTTCTAATACGCATTTTATAATATCTATTTTATTAGAATTAGTTAACAATTCACACATGTTAACACTAAACTATTCAATCCATCACACCACTATGAATTGTTATTATTGTTGCTATTAATAAGGTATTGTTTTAGTTATTATGGTAGTGTAAATTCAAATATAAGTAAATAAATGTATTAATGGTTAAAATATATATACAAAGCGTAATTGGGCAATAAAATAACCATTTGTTAATATTTATTGTAAAATAACAATTCAAAACAGCGCATATTAAAGTTATACTGTTATATTCCTCTAATATGGGTTTAAGAGATTTGTAGCATTATTTATAGTAGAATAACAAGTGCCATTTGTTTATTATTGTTTTAGTATAACTACACTTAAATTCTAGCATATTTGTCATAACCACGCCCTGCACACTGGTTTTGTTTTCACTACTTTATGAAAACTAATCGATCAATTTGTTTAAAAATTCCTAATCATGGTTAAAAATATCTGTATTAAGCGTGATTAATAATAATAATAACCATTTGATAATATTTATTGTAAAATAACATTTCATTCATACAAATGATAACTGACAACACTCCTCATAAGAAAATGAGTAATGAAATGAACAAATTATCGTTTAAAAGTTTCATATATATCTAATGTAAATATAAAATTATTAATTTGTTATTGATTATTTCATAAATATTTAGTATTTATTATAATCTATTGTACACATGTGTTGTTTTTGATGCGACTACTAACTTAAAATTTAAACAGAATTGCGCCACAACCGCTGTGTTCTTAGATGGAGGGGACACTGTTGATCATGCGCAGTAAAACGTATACTACTGGTCTGATAACAACAACTACAGCAGCGTTGCCAGGTCTGGGGATTTTTCCCCAGTTCTGGGGAAATTTCATATTATTTGGGGATTGGGGAAAAACTTTTTAAAACAACGAAAATCTGGGGAAAATTGGAAATAAGAAATGTAAAGTAAAATATGTTTGATTAATTATACATTTAATAAAAATCAAAACTATAAAAGCACAATGCAAATATAAAGTAAAAGTATGGAGGTATTGTGCTAATATTGAATAAGTATATGATATGGAACCAACAATACAAATTAAAGTTCGCGGCGGTCGGTGGTATAAGCTAGATTTTGGCTAATGAGATGGACACGATCGGGGCAACTACTGTGCACGGGTTTCCCCTGAATAATAAAGTGTGCTGTACTTTACGATTTTAACACAAATGAGCAATATTTATAAAATTTCAAATTTGATTTTACAGGTTACCAAACATGCAAAATTAAATGTATTCCATGATTTACGTGTAGAATTGAATTATCTACAACTTTGATTTGAAATATTTTTGTCTAAAATTAATTGGGAACTTTTGCGCAAGGAAAAACTCATTTCCCATACGCCTATGGTCCGATTTTTAATTAACAGCCTGAGTATGTATCAGTTATTATTTTTTATTTAAAAAATCTGGGAATCTGGGGAATTTTGTTCTCAGTCTGGCAACTTTATAAAAAAAATCTGGGGAAAATAGTTTTAAGGACCTGGCAACACTGAACTACAGATTCCTGTACAGAGTAGTAGATGTGCGGAAAATACGCAACACATTGCAAGTTTTGAAAGTGTATTTCATTTTTAATCAAGCCTACTTGATACGAATTCAAGTAACAACTCTACAAATAGTTTTTGTAGAGTTAAAACAGTATTAAAGTTTTTTTTTTCTAATTCCTGAAGAAAACAATACCTAACGCAAACTCATGTTTTGAGGTTTTTTAAGAAAATCTTGTCAATAACAATACCTAACGTACACTCATGTTTTAAAAAAAATTGGAAAAATCCTGACAAAAACAATAACTAACGCACACTCATGTTTGAAGTTTTTTTTTAAAAAAAATCCTAACAATAACAATAGGTACCTAACGCACACTCATGTTTTATGATTTTTTTAAAAAAAACCTAGACAAAAATAATACCTAACGTACACTCATGTTTTAAGAATATTTTTAAAAAAATCCTGACAATAACATTGCCTAATGCACAGTTATGGTTTAAGAATTTTTAAAAAAAAATCCAGACTAAAACAATACCTAATGTGCACTCATGTTTTAAGAATATTTTTAAAAAAATCCTGACAATAACAATGCCTAATGCACAGTTATGTCACAGAATAGAGACTTTATAAAGAAGCGACTGTCAGAGAAAGAAACGAAAATTAGAGAGAGATAAAGTATGCAACATATTTAAAGGACTCATCGGTTAAAATCGGAATGTTTCGTCATTTCTTCGTGTCTCGAAATCCTCTGTTCTTATCATTAACGTGCCTAAAAAATTTTCAGTAAGGGGACAATAATAAAAGTAATGAAATACAGAAATCGATTTCTAACAAGCAACAAATATGTTATCTCTATAACAAAAGATAGGAAAAATACTTGTCAAATAGAAAATTATTATATTTCGCATATTCGAAGGAGAAGCAGCTGTCCCAGCTTGCCACTGCTGCCGACGCCCATGTTGGCCCATGCGTTGATTCTAGCAGCACACACGTGTTAAGGCTTGTCTTTGTCGTTTTGGTATTTGACATTTGAGAGCTGTGTTTGCGATTTTTAGTTTGTTATTAATTCATTTTTAATAAAATGACTGAAGTAAGGAAGAAGATAGAGTCAGGTGGTTGTGTGTGTTCCTATAGAGACCATTTAAAGAAAATTTTAAATTTCGCGCGTAAATATGCCAACAAATTTAAAGTCCAAGGTAATAGAATGCCATAGCGCAAGATCAAAGGTGCCGACACGGAGTGTCGCTTCTGTATAAAGTCTCTATTCTGTGGTTATGTTTTAAGAATTTAAAAAAAAAATCCAGACTAAAACAATACCTAACGAACACTCATGTTTTAAGAATATTTTAAAAAAATCCTGATAACAATGCCTAATGCACACTGTTTTAAGAATTTTTTACAAAAATCCAGACAATAGCAATACCTACCGCAAACTTTTGAATCGTAAAAAAACAGTTTTAGTTCCACTATATATCCAGTATATCCACTATCTTCATGTTAGTTTACAATATTTCGACAGATGAACACAGAATTATAAATGAAGAAATGTTATAAAACGAAGGAAAAGAAGCGAAATAAAACATAATTTAGCAAATATACAATAATTGAAACAGTATTATTCGTACAGAAGCGTAAGTACCTACTTAAACATAGAAATATATACACTTCACCTAACCTAATTTTTTACTAAAAAATGCCAATATCTCTATAAATATGACTTTCCTCGGGCAATTTTTTTGGTATTTAGTGTTTTTAATGGTTTACTAACTATATATATCCATCAATATAAAATTCTTGAATGTTTAATAAACTGAAATGCTTGGTAAAGTAAGCAGTATGATAGCGGGAGAAATATAGTCAGGCCATAATAACGTCACTTCTCCAAAACATTCATTTGCATTATTATTACGAAATAATATTTAATTTTTATTATTATAATGAAAATTCATATTTTTACTATTGTTTATCATATTTCTTATATGTTATCTTTATGTTACAGACAGGTTTATCAGACGGATTACTTGGAGAACACCGGAGAAATATTTAAAGCACATTTGGAAAATTTTACTTTGCCAAAAGAAAAATATATAATAGATGCAAAAAAAATCTGCCCCAATTATCTAGACGGACACCTGCCCAAATAAAACCATGGATTAATAACGCGAATAATAGGAGATTAAGAGAAAATTCTCATATGTCCTAAATTAAGTGGTATATCATTAGGATCAAGAGCTACGAGGTCGGTTAAATGGGCAATGTGCATTTTTGAGTGTTCATTCATATTCCTTTGAGAAAAAATATTTTTTCTCTTCCAATAGTGTATGGGTTATTATTGTGTTTCGCCCCTAAAATCTTAATTTTTTCGTCATTTTTCATTACATTTCGCGTTTTTATGCCAAAAATGTAAGTAGTTTTTCAAAATAGTATTTTATTTTCCTTAAGCTATTTCATACATATCCTGTTCATAATTTAATATTTTTCCATATTTTTAATGTAACGTTTATGTACTTGAACTAGGTATCTGAAATAAAAAACTTGTTTTTGAAACACGATTTTTATTGACCATAATATTTTTAGTTACAATAAAATAATTTTTGTGCAACCGGCCGCGAAATGGGCATTTCGCAGCCGCAATATAGGCCACGAAATTGAATTTCGCGGCCGTTACCATGACAGCGGCCGCGAAATGGATTTCGCGGCCGCTGCCATGGTAACGGCCGCGAAATTGAGTAAACTGTCACTATGATAATTGTTTTGTTTATCAAATATCAATTCCATACCTTGAAAGCCAACTTTCAATTTACAGTGAAACTGTTTAAAATTAATAAAATTTGTAATTACATATTTTTTACGGTTGCACAAAAAATATTGTGTACACCTTGTCCGCGAAATCCTTTAGCGTCCTCGAGATTGTCTTGCCTCGGCCGCAAGCGGCCTCGGCGACAATTTTTCTCTCGGTACGCTAAAGAGTGATTTCGCGGCCTTGATATACAAATAACTATTATATGACATAAATATTACAGATGCTTTCAAAAAAACGCGAAATGTAGTGAAAAATAACGAAAAAATAAAGATTTTAGTGATAAAACAAAAGTAAAACACAATAATCCTTGCACCATTGGAAAGAAGTATTTTTTTTAAACAAAAATCCATTATGGCACCCATTTAAAATAAGTTGCTATTAATATCTTGGAAGCCTCCATCTGAAATTTTATTCTGACATCATTTTTAAGTTTGCCTTATTAAATTATGTAACTTTTATATGAATTTTTTTTATATCATTTATAATTACGGAGTTATTTGATAATTATTAAAATCGTGATTTTCAGTTTTTTTTAATAACTTTCAAACTATTCGATTTTTTAAATTTTTTTTTCAGCGGAATCTGAATGTTCCCTCAAAACTGCACAACATTGCCCTTATAACTGACGTCTTAGCTCTTATAGTTCCCGAGATCCCAATGGTATACCACTTAATGTGGGATACCCTGTATACCTTTCGTAGACATGTAAAAGACATGATTATCACTTAACATTGTTTATTTTCGTTGTATTAATCTTATATTTATTATTTGTAATATCTAATTTCTAAAAAAATCTACCTGGTAGAAGAACACCTTTGACTGAACCCCGCCTTTGGTTATGGTCAATAAAGATTCTTATTATTATTAATAATTTTTCATTCTCAACTCAGTCCAATGTAATTCCAATTAAAAATTATGTAATGAAAAGATTAATTTTGAAAAATATGTGTTTTGTAAATATCACGTGACAAATTGTATGTGATTTTATATAGCAAAGAATATATTATGCAATGATTTTTATTATTGGTAATTTAGAATAAATTTTCATAAATCAATTGTAATTCAATTACTACATACATTTCTGATTAAATTTTCTTTGAAAATAAATATTTTTGATGTATTTACTTGTTTTATAACTAAAATATTAAAACTATTTTAGTACATAATTTACAATTGACATGTTTTCAATTCGACGTTTAATTTTTCTTATATTTTTTGTATTTAAAGTGACTACAAATATAAATTACAGATTTCTATAATACCGACACTACATTGACATCTATTGATATTGCTATACACTAAATTGTGCTTCAAAAGTGCGTATACTGCACCACTTGTAAAAATGATTATAACATTTTAATAAACTAATTAAGAAAAAAATAAAAAAATAGGGGTATTTTATTTTTTCATTTTCCGTCTATTTCTTTAAATAAAATTAAAGTATATAATTGAGCTTCAAAAGTCGGTGCTTCGAAAATGACCTGTTACATGTTTATATATATATATATATATATATATATATATATATATATATATATATATATATATATATATATATATATACATACATACATACATTACATATATATATATATATATATATATATATATATATATATATATATATATATATATATATATATATATATATATATATATATATATGTAATGTATGTATGTATGTTTATTATGATTATAATTTTGTAATTATATATAAAAATATTTTTTGTAAATTTCTGCATGCGCGATAATTTCCTGGTAATTTACGGTAATTTTTAAAATATATTACAATATGTAATTTTTAATTACCCGGTAATTTAAACCGTAATTTGAAATTGGTAATTTATCGCGACAGTTAATAATTATTGTAATATTACGTCCCCGCGTTGTAGGAAATGAGAATTAGCCTATGTTTATTAAAACATTTTTGCATAAAATGATCTAGAGATTATGATTATTGGGTTGAGGTGTTGACATTCTTTTATGCGACAGTGACCTGTATTTGTGCGGCCTCGCTGGAATACATAAACGTAGAGTTTAGTCATGTCGATATCGGAATATTTTCTGTGAGAAAAAGTTTATCATATGATGAAATTAGGATACATTAACTAATAACTGTAATCACATTATTGTATGAATAAATGATTGCTTTTGTATAGAGCAATTACAATTTTATGAATTTGACGAAGAAGGAAATTCATCATTAAATTGAAAACAGTAATTTTTCATATTGTTAAATGAAATTTTCACTCAGTACTACTATGACACGAGAAAATATAAATATTTTTTGGACATTGAGATCAGTTTTCGTAATCAGTAAAATATTTGGCTTTTTTCCATGTGATTTAAATAAAAGGAACTTCAAGGATTTAGTACATTATATACGATTATGTATATACATTATACTTTCGATATATCTACCATTTAAAATATGTACTCAGAAGAATTTTCTCGTACTGAACGACGAATATTCATTAATTTTAACATATGTTTATTTGATTAGTGTATTTCTCTCACGCATTTTTATTTTAACAAATTCATATTTTTATTCGAAAAAATTGTTAAATATTATTTTAAAAATGGATAATTTGGACAAAAAGTATACTTTCATCAATTTTGTCGAAAGTTACAAAAACGCTAGAAAAATAATCACGTATTTTGGGATACTAAGATTGTTATTCATATTATTAACTTTAACAACATTTGTTATTTTTCCTAACATATTATATGAATATTTAAATTTTTTAACTTCTGTTATTCTGGAGACCGTTAATGAATGCCAATTCAGCTGTTTACTACTTATAATAAAATATAAATTAACTGCAATAAACAAATATATAAACATGAATATTAAAAATCTACGCAATACGAAGAAACAATTAAAACACATTTTAAATATTGTAGATCATTACAAACAACTATGCCGAAAGATAGCGACAATATTTAGCATCTATATTATCAGTAAATGTATTCATCTTCTTATAAATATTGAAATGACTTTATTCACTAGCACAATTGACATTTCCAATACTCCTATATCTCTCTCAGTTGTTATCTGTTTAATTGGGTGGCTGATATCATTACTAATAGGTTTAGCAATTTTAATACTTACATGTGAATGTACAATTGAAGAGGTATGTATAAAAAATAATATTTATTCGGTGTTTTCATCATTACCAAAATCAGTGAACAAAGCAAATTGGCGCATACAGCAATGGGTAATAAGCGGTGACATTGAATACAATAATCATATATTATTGTAATCAGTGATATAACTTCAAGATAGCTCAGTAGTAGAATTCCCGCTCAGCAAATGGGAGGTCCCGGGTTCGAGTCCCGGCGAGGCCAGTTGTTTTTTTAAATTTATCTTATATATATATATATATATATATATATATATATATATATATATATATATATATATATATATAATGTATACTTTCACTAAAACAGCTAGTGAAAGCATACATCAACTAGACAGTGTATGCACTGACTAAGTTGATACTTTAACTGTAATTGCTGGGTGTACCAATCTACTTTTATACACAGATATCGGTAATAGTGATATATTTGTACCGTATGTGCGCTTACCAGGCGTCACCTCACGGGCACGCAATGCTGACGTGGAGATTGCACCACAGGGGTCAATTTAGTGCCATTAAAATTCGAAGTAATTTGTGGCGTCGGTCGGAACCGAACCCGGGTCCCCAGATTGTCGACCAGACAATAATGTTGTTTTCAAAAACACCTTGAAAAATCTTCGCGAAATATTCCTTGTTTGTAATCTTCCACAAGAATTTTTTCTCCTAGAAAATAATTTGACGAAAAACTATTTTTATTCAGTAAATTTTCCCACTCCAAAATATATTATTCCTGTATGCTATAGTCGTTGCTAGTCAACAAGAAATATCTGCGGGAATAAAATTCCCGGACTAAACTGGGAATGTTTTTCCTGTAGGGTTAGAATAGGTTACTGATTTAATACTGCCTCTATTTCTGGTGGTATCATAGATATAGAAAAACCGTCGGCACTGTTCAATTCTAACAGATTTTATTTTTTTAAATACTGCATGACAAAAACTTCGCAGGTTTGACGTTTGAAAAAATCGACAGTATTCAAGTAACATCATCCAAACTTCAATGATTTATGGGGTAAAAAATAACATTGTTTTTACTTTAACATGTACGAGTACATACGTATTTTCATATATAACATCGGAGACAAAATAGTATGTATATCTCGAAGGAATAGGACATCCGTAATACTGTGAATTCCTTGACCCGGCTGTGTTTTGTTTCGCTTCGTCCTTCAATAATCGCTTCAGCTCGGATTTATATGCAAGAAAAATAGGAAGAATATGCACATGTACAGGGTGATCATGCGAGAATGAACCAGCAATTATCTCTGTTATTAAGCGATTATCTTAAAATAATCAAATTTACCAGATAATATATCAAGATGCGTTCTATTACTTCTACTACTATGTGACTAACTTTAACTTCGGAATTATTATAATATTCTTAAGAAGAAACATACTAGTCTATTAATACTTCTAAACAATTGTATCGTAGCGTGCGTGCATCCGACGCCACTGAGTATAGCCCGCTGGTCGAACGTTTCTAGAAAGGCCGTCGCGCTGAGCGATCATCTATACTTGTCGATGACGTAACCGTCGCGAGCAGCGACAGAGTAAACAAACAGATCTCGACCTGTTTAATTACTAATGGTCGCCTGATTCCTTTGTATTCGATATTAATATCGCATCATATGTTCCTAAAAACGATACTGGACTATATAAAGTTCGTCAGGAAAGACAACCGGGTATTCTGATATAGACACGCATCGTGAAATGAATGGATGGTGATATTAATAAACAGTTTACGAGTGGTGAATATAAATAAGTATAGTTTTATAAATAAATAGTGAAATGAATATTGTTTAAATAAATAATATTAGTGTTTAAGTATTCAATAATATTCTTAGTCTTAAATTAGTGTTCATATTTATTTAATCATAGTGTTAGTTATTTTTATTATCTTTATCTTAATTATTTATCGTTTAATAAACATTTATTTTAATTAATAATATTTCTTAGATTTTTACGCTCACCCAAATAAATAAACGCTACAATTGGTGTCAGGTATAGGGTTAAACGGGAAGTGTAAATACAAATAAATAAAATGTCTACTAAACAAGTAAAATTAAGTGAATTAAATATAATAGACCGGGTGCTACGTGAAAAATGTACCATGGTATTGCAAAAACTGACCATTGGATGCTTACTTTAAGTATAATGGAGAACGATTTGATGCCTTCCCCGGAAAAAAGACGATCTGGTCATGATTGAAAGCTGTTTAAAAAAATTGGTATTTTAGAATCCAGGTATTCTGTATGAAACCTGCATTATATATATATATATATATATATATATATATATATATATATATATATATATATATATATATATATATATATATATATTAAACTTGCATTTTTCTTTAAATTAAATAATTTTGAAATAGGTACGAGTGTACTATAATTTTCGACTGATGTTCCATGCGCAGTTGAGATTTGGAATGGGTCTTTAAAAATGGAATTTTTGTAATATTTATGCGCTATGGTAGGTTTTATAAAGGATTTCGTACTTCCTGTATCTATTAAAACTTTCAGGTTATTTTCTGGGAATATAATGTACGGTAATTTACTTTTATTTGTCAAGTTCATTAGTTCGATTCTGGGTAAATGTGTTCTATGTGTTCCGAGGCTGCAACGTCTAAAAAATTATCGTCATCAAAATTTTCGGGATTTTTTGAATTTTCGTAGTCATTGTTATCAATTAAAATTTGGTCAGTTTGTTCTTGGTTATCGTCGAGATTGTAATAAACATATGGGTCATTGGCAGGTTCAGCTGACTCGTTGATATTAAATAATTCTCCCGCTGTGTTAGCGCGGTTTTGTCCGTAGTGGTTTTGTACCTGTCTGGATGGGCCAGGTGTAGGACGGTGTTGGACTGTATTTCGCGTGGAAATACTCATCGGAGTAGGGCCAGGAAGATTTTGTCTGATTGATGGACCTTGCCGTGGTGTTTGTGGTGTATATTGTCTTGGTTGTTGTTGGGGTATATATTGTTGTCTGTATGCTGTTTGTTGCATAGGTGAATGATGTGGATTTTTAATGGGTGTAAAATTAAAATAAGGTGTGGGTTTCGGAATATTATATCTTGTTTGGTGTGTTTGTGGTTTTTGATTTAATTTGTGTGTATGCTGATTAGTATTTTTGGATTTGGCATAATATTCAAATTGGAAATCATTTGCTAGCATACTTAAAGCTGAATTTAAATCTGCGGGGTTCTTTGCCCTCATTAATTGGCCTATAGGTTCTTTTAAACCTTTTAACAAAACGCGCAAAGCATAATGTTGGAAATAATCAATCATTACAACGGATGCTTCGGCAGCGGCATTTGTTGAAATACAAGAAATTTGTAAATTTAATAGGTGTTGTAAACGACCATAAAAATCAAAAACGTTTTCATTAGGATTTTGTTTTAATTCCGTTATTTCCATATTTAATGTGAACCAGTCACGTTTGTCTGAATAAGCATTTTTTAATGCTTTCTTTAAATCTTCCCATTTTTCAATGGTGCAACTTGCAATATTGATAGCTGCTTCACCTTTTATTTTTGCTAATATACTACTCATTAAATATTCGTTTTGGAAATCTGCTGTGTTTGTGGTGTTATAGAATTTTGTAACTAATTTTTCACAAACACTAATAAATCTAGAAAGTAATTCACATTCCCCATGGAACTCTGGCACCATGTCCAAATATTCCTTTTTTAATAGAGGGGTAGCCATGTTTAATACTGGCGTTCTTAAAATGATATTTCCAATAGGATTTGGATTTAAATTAATTATACGATCTTCTATTTCGAGATCGGAGTCTGATTCGGAATTATTTGAATCTGATATAGATTCTGGTTCTCTGAATGACATATGGTACTCACAAAAATAGTAGTGTCGGCTTCATGTGCCCTGAAGTCGTACACGGTCTCGAAGTTGAGTCTGGAGTTGCACTGATGTCCGCTCAGCTTGGCTCGCTCGGCTCGTCGAGATGTTTCTTGCTTCTGATGTCCCCTCAGATGCAGGATACGGTGATCGAAGTATAAATATGTTCGAATTGCCAAATTAATCACGAAAGTGAAACAATTTATATTCGTTAAATTGTTTTGACAATCCTACCGACTGCGCCACTTAAATTTCTTTATCGATCGATTGGGTTTTTAAAAAATATTTATTTTTGTGAATACAAGTTATGATACTTTAATATGATAATACAGGTTGCGAAATACAGACTAGCCTAACTTAAGAGTTACATATGGTTTTATACTAGTGTAATATGATATTGTCACGTTCTGTCACATCAACACTTGTTCACTTGGTTAGCACTATAACTCCTCCCTCCTCAGATTCGAGCCTCCTGGGGTAGTCGAAGTTCGATGCCTTCAGGGGTGCGAGACGACCTCTCCTGCATGGCTAGCTTCCTCTTCTTTATTTGTTTGTATACGAAGTACCCAATGATGATTGCAACGATCAGGTACAGAAAGATGGACCATATACTTGGGATGTGCATATTGAATGTTTTTTCTGGTATCGGAACGATTGGATTGAAGGAAATATCATTTAATTTCAGAGGATTTAAGTTAATGGAGAAATTTGTAATTTTATACGGTTGAGATTTTAGATTCAGTTTAGGAAGTAGTAAGGGTTGGCCATGGTTTTCATTTTGGAATACTAGTACTTGTTGTCTGAAGTGGATTTCGCAGTTGTCTTGATTATTGATTAGGAAGATTCCCTCTAGGGTTTGGATGTTGGTTTCTTCTTGACATTTGATAGTGATTTTTTCCTCGTTTGGGAAGACTGCTAGGTATTTGTTGATTTCTGGAATCACTTCGACCTGGTTTTCTATTAAGTTTATTTTTGTATAATGACAGTGACTCGAAGTTTGATTTTGGAATATTTCTTCTTCGCACATCGCTGAGAAATGGGCGTGATATTTGTGAGGACACTGATATATTTTTGCTTGAACGCACATATCATTCAGAGGCACGATTTCCTTATCAGATTTAAGAAGATATTTCGTATTGGGGATAATTGTAATAAATTTTGATTCGTATTTGGTTGGAATTGGGTACATATAGTAGAGTTCAAAAGTTTTTTCGAAATTAATGGGGGTGGAAATGAAATAGATTATTTGAGTTGCTTCAATTTTACAATTTATTTTTAACAAGGACTCGAAGTCTAATAGGTTCTCTTGTCGGGGTTCAAATGGTAACTGCAAGTGGTAGAATTTTGATATTTGTTTTAGTTCTGCTAGTAGCTCCATGGGGTGTATTATACTAGGATGCAGCGTTCTTAGTTTACAAAAGGTGATTGAGTTTTCAACGTCTTGTAAGACATTTAATATAGAATTGTATAATATAATAAGTTGATCGTAAATGTTTTTTCCATACAGTATATTAATGTGCGTACTCTTTATTATTTGGAAAAGTTGTAAAATTTTGGATTTTAATATTTCTTCGTTGTGCTGGATATCTGAGATAGTTTTATTAAAATTTTGAATAATTTGGTGGTTCACCGAATATGAAAGTTTGAGTTGATTTTCCAAATTATGCTCGTTTTCTTGCATGTGTGCAAACATTTTGTTGTACCTTTTGCCGTCTTCGGCATCTAAATTTCCAGTGATTGATTTGAATATTGTCCCCAATCCATCTATTAAGCCACGTTTAGTTTTATGATGATCAGAATGATATATATATATATATATATATATATATATATATATATATATATATATATATATATATATATATAATGCAGGTTTCATACAGAATACCTGGATTCTAAAATACCATATATATATATATATATATATATATATATATATATATATATATATATATATATATATATATATATGTCAAGAGTACTCTTTGAGGTCGGGCGTTTAAATTTATATATTACTATATATGGTACATATTGAGGTCAAAATTTAAGATTTATATTATTTTGTAATGCGTACATTTTGAGGTCTGTGGGTTCAAATTATGTGATCTAAAAATTTGTTCTAAAATCTTATAAGTGCCCGAAATTAATGTTTTTAGTACGTGAGAATATACAAGTTATATTTCGACGATCCGAAATAGTGATTTAAAAAGGGTTTTTTATTGTGAATTTATTATATATCAAAACTATCATTTGTTACACATAAAAATTATTTAATGTTTATTTAATAAAAATACGACTTATTACATTTTATATTTTAATGTTACTTATTTGGATTCTTCACTCTGACTAAACTAAAACTACTCCAAAGTCTATAAACTGGAAACGGGAAACTCAGGTGTCGGGTTCGACGCCTGGGAACTGCAACTCATCAGTTTGGACAGCGGTAACTTACATTTAACATTTTCAAATTATTTAAAATTAATTTACAAAATTGACTATTTTTATGACAGTGGCAGTTCTATTACCTAATTTAAAATTAAATGTGCACTGATTTCTCAGGTTGAGAACTAACAACTTCGCGACGTGTTGAACTAATCGACCGGTTGAAAAGTGACTTTCCAGCTTTTAAAAAGTCAAAAATTGACATACAAAGTGATTGTGAATAATAGTTATTTACGAAACATTCATAAAATTTGAAAATATGAACGTTTAATGAAAAATTAATTATTTTTAATAAGTAAAACGTAATTATTTACAGCATTTTTTTAAAAGATGTCCGATGAAGGTCTTTTGTATCATGAACGAATTAAGAAATTGGCATACATTTATCTCTCTCCTTTGGAAAGGCAATAAGCGTGTGCGATAAGGATGGATATAACATGCTTGTCTTTCAAACATTCATATTGTTTCGACCAGGGACTAAAAATGAAATGAGAACGAAAACGAAATAACGAAATAAACCGAAATTTTTATTAGAACGAAAACGAAAACGCAATATATTTTTTTCGTTCGTGATTGAAAACAAAATAATTAATATCGGTTACCGGTTTTAACCGTTATTTTATTTAATATTTAATTTTATTTACAGCAAATATTTTACACGCAAATATTATTGAATTTTCAGGTATTTTAGTTGCAAACATGCAGACTTTCAAAGTAACTTTCCCGGGTTGTGTACAAAAGTGGTAGTACTCGTAACATCCGCACTATGCTCTCCGAAGGCGCCACCTGTATTCCGCAGGTGTTTGACGAACGCAGTGGATCGCATATTCTGATATCAATATTTATTTCAACTTATTTGCTATCTCTCTCTCTCTCTCTCTCTCTGTCTCTTTGTGTGCGCTATATTTATCTATTATCAACTTTGAGTTTTATTGCAATATTCTGGAGAATAAAAATAAAACATTTTAAATTTGTATTTTTTATGGCATACGTGTGTCGAATAATGTATAATTATTTTTTAACTAAATTTTTAAATATTTTTAAAAAATCATATTACGAATCAATGCAATATCTGAAACAGAAATCAAAAAATTGATGAATCCAAAAATATATTAAAATTATATAAATTATAATTATAGTAAAATATGCATTATAAACCAAAAACCAGGTCAACATAAAAACAACATTGTTTAATATTTATGGGGTAAATAAAAATTTGTTAATGTTCCATTAATGAACTTAGCAATATATTTTACAGAACTACTAATATGTTCTTTGGGCATCTTTAAAATACTAACAAACATTTCTTACAACACAACTAATAAATAATTCTACAAAATTTTAATATTAAAACTAAAGAGTGGAGTAAAATTACCTGTGGAATGGAAAAATCATTTAACAATACACTTTAATCTTTGTCATAAGGCCGTTACCCTTGAAGTAATAATTTAGAAATATCAGTTCTCAAAAAACTGCCAAATACATATTTCGTTTTTCTTAAAAATATGCAAACATACATTTGATATACGTTTCGCATATGTTTCGAACTCATAGTTATTATTTCTATTTACTATTCTTGTATTATTATTGTGTAGCAGAGTAAAAAGTAAATACCAAATTTAATGATATTCCTTTAATTTTGTAATGTATGTATAAACTATTATTATTAAAAGATAGCGTGGCTGGATGCGTTAAATAACCTGTAGTGATTCTGACGATCTGACTTCGAATCTAATTTTTAAATAACTTTCAGGCCGCGAATAAAAACACACCCAGTAATGGGTGTATCTACGATGGGATACGTATAAAATCAGACATTAAATAAAGCGACTCTGACTCTCAAGTAATTAATAAAAAAATAAGTTCCTATTTCCCTATAGGTACATTAAATATTTAACATACATATTTTCAAATGTCTATAATGCAAAGGCAACATATTCAAAAAACCTTATGTGCGTTAGGTATATGAGTAAATCAAAAGAACTTACTCAAATACAAGTACATATTTGTAAAATTCAATACGAATGTGAGGTGCGACATATATAAAGAAACATATTTACTTAAAAGAAAACAATAACAATTTATGAAAGAAACTAACTTACATAAAAATAAACAATGCTACATATTTAATACTTTATACTATACAATAGTTGTTATTATTTATAACAACCTGAATTCGTCGTTGCATTGATGATTATGTAGTATATGCATCCGTTATATTTATAAATAATTGTTTAAAGTTACGAATATTAATCCTAGTAATATTTTCAACGATTTCCCACAATTTTCAATTTAAATTAAAATACGGGGACTGTTTGCGAGTTTTAAATATATTTTCAATTCGGCTGATTACTTATTTTTTATACCACACTCTTTAAAAATATCGCGATTTATTTTTTTAATTTGGTTCACGACTAACACTAAAGGCAAACTGCTCATCAGAAACATTCGTAAGATATGATTTAAAATATAATTTTCTGGCGAATTCAAATCGCAATATTGTAGGATATCTTTAATTACTGTAGGAATGGTTGATACAAAAATCAGAAATGAACCGATTTGAAGATGTTCCAAAAATTAGAGAAATTTTATGAATGGAAGTTTTTGATACGAGTGAATCACTAATCGGCATAATCGTGTAATATATAATATGAAAAAAAAATTCATACCTATTTTAAATTTCTGCGTTATTCTAATTTAGCCATCTGATTTGAGAGAGGATGAAAAAATAAGTCAATTTGAAATGTGTTTACAATTCGCTACGTTGACAAAATTATTGCAAGGAATAATAATCATAATTCTACGCAATTAATTATAAATATAACGGATGCATGGAAATTATATAATAAATCATCGAAAATTTATTTCATTGAATGCCACGAGGAATGCTAGGTGTTATAAACAATAAAAACTACTTAGTGATATTCGTTCTATCTCATATCCGTATTAAAATTCATAAATAATACTTATGAATTTTAGTAAGATGTAAGATACTTTTATATCACTTACATAAAGTAAGGTTTTTTAAATGTGGAACATAAAATGGAACGGAGATTAATTCAATTTTATAAAGAATGCATTCTGGTCGAAATTATTTTAGGGAGAATAAAAAAAAATAAAAAATGCAAAGACCCTCAATATAATCCAACCTCAAAAAAAGTACTTTTAAATGTATATCAAAAGTATCATCTTAATTGTTAATATTATTATTAGCTAATCAGATAGAAGACATTTCAAATTATTTTGAGTGTTAATTTCATTTAACAATTACGACGTGCCCCCGCTGCGGTGTTATTGTAGTAGCTAAATTTAAAACAAAATACACAATAGTTTCCTTTAAGTGATACATATCAACAATTTTATTGACTTTTCTGACGATATTTTTAAAATTGGAACCTTAATCCATCCCTGGCGTGCCGCACGGCCAGCATTTCTTGTGATACCGGCTTGCGATGTATAGGTTGCACATAGTGCTGTTTGTCGTACTCGGAGATTTGAAATTACAGATAGAAGCAGATCTCGCTAATTGATGACATCAATTCGATGTATTTTTAACCATGTGTGCGGTTAACAGCTGTCAACTAACGGCCCCTAATGATATTAGTGGCGAGGGAGCGACCCAATTAAGTATGAGTTTAATAATTCGCATTTTATAAAAATATAGTTTTCATATTTATAAAATTGTTATTAAAAATTCAGAAATAATTAATCTTAAGCATTGACCCAGACTAGACTATACTAGAATCGTAGAGTTGCACAATTTGAAAACCATGGTTTAAAAGATTAGAAATTTAATATGTAAATATATAGTATATTTATCTGTATTGCGATATATCTAATTATACAATCTTATAGAATAAATAAATAATATATTTTTGCTTCATAAATATTTGCTATACACAACTTTAAATAATTTTGTCGAATATATATTTGTTTATTATTTCATCTTTGTAATTATATGCTGAATGAAGCGTTGTTTTCACATAATATATTAAAATTTCTAATACTTTTTCATATTTTTGAATACGGAAGACAAAAGTTTTTCATTCCAAATATTATTGCTCAAATCTTTCATTTGAATTTTTTTTTTTTCGCAGCTTATTTCAAATATTTTTTTTTTCATAGGAAACATAGATTACCTATCGTACTATAATAATAAACTTTGATTTGCACTTCAAGATGCATTGCCTCTTAAGATTTCGATTAAATGAGTTTTTTAGTTTACATCAGAGGTCATCTTAGATTTGCTTTTCTTTTTTAAAAAATAATTGTACTAAGTGAAATGTTGCAGCGAATTTTCAAATAACTTCTTAACTGTTAAAATTGAATAGTTCATTTACTAGTATAGACAAAAAAAATTGTTGGATCACTAATTTTGTCAGTTTTTCTTCGTTTCTAATACAAAATGGCCCTTTTCTCGGAAACAAGTGAAGATCAGACCTATACTGTTTAAGCTTTTTTTGTCCATTTTGGTCAGTACTATATACCCGAAAGTTCTTACCCGAAGTTGAAAAATACCCTGTGTAATTTATATTTATTTTCATTTGTATACTATACCTTGTTTCTCGTTTCCTATTGTTCTACGATTAATAAAGATTTATTTTTGAACAATTATATGTAATTTTTTGAATATTTGTATTTTTTTATTAGTTCATTTTAATATTCTTTAATTTAGTTAACAATTAATTAATTAATTGCAAATTGTTAAAAAAAATAGGGCGTATAATTTGAAGATTGCCACACTTTTTTGAAAACCACCGTCCAGCTCTGCATTGTATTAATATTAATAATTTGCTGCTTATTATAATTTTCGGCAAATTAGAAAATAACTTGGAAAAAGCGAAATGCACGATTTCAGACGTATGCTAAATGTTTTCACTATTTTATCACATGAAATAGATAAATTGTTTAACAATAGCTAATTTAATTTCGATGAACATGTGAAAATCGGTATTTAATATTAATAATTTGCTGCTTATTATAATTTTCGGCAAATTTGAAATTAACTTGGAAAAAGCGAAATGCACGATTTCAGACGTATGTTAAATGTTTTCACTATTATAATCACATGAAATAGATAAATTGTTTTACAATAGCTAATTTAATTTGGATGAACATGTGAAAATCGGTATTTAATATTAATAATTTGCTGCTTATTATAATTTTCGGCAAATTAGAAAATAACTTGGAAAAAGCGAAATGCACGATTTCAGACGTATGCTAAATGTTTTCACTATTTTATCACATGAAATAGATAAATTGTTTAACAATAGCTAATTTAATTTCGATGAACATGTGAAAATCGGTATTTAATATTAATAATTTGCTGCTTATTATAATTTTCGGCAAATTTGAAATTAACTTGGAAAAAGCGAAATGCACGATTTCAGACGTATGTTAAATGTTTTCACTATTTTAATCATATGAAATAGATAAATTGTTTAACAATAGCTAATTTAATTTCGATGAACATGTGAAAATCGGTATTTAATATTAATAATTTGCTGCTTATTATAATTTTCGACAAATTTGAAATTAACTTGGAAAATGCGAAATGCACGATTTCAGACGTATGTTAAATGTTTTCACTCTTTTAATTACATGAAATAGATAATTTTTTTAACAATTACTTATTTAGTTTCAATAAACATGTGACAATCGGTATTGAATATTAATAACTTGCCAGGGCCGGCCGGCAACAACAGTGGTGCTCACGTTCTCCGGCACCATTCGTATAATTAAATAGTGATGCTCTGCACCATTGCACCACACACTTAAGCAGTGCCCGCTCTAGGGGCGGACAACCTGGACATTTGTCCAGGTCGGCAAATCTAAAGGGCGTCATTTTGGCTGGGAATGTGACAAAATATTGATAATTATTAATTATCGAAATTTATACCTGTCGATTTTTTGTAAAATAATTAAAAATGCACCTGGTTAACAATTTGTAACTATGTTTTAGTTTTTATTGTTTTGTCCTACTTGAATGTTAATTATATTTCTAAATATACGTTTTTATTTTAATTTAAAACCATTTGATTATTATTTTAAATAAAAGATATATAATATTAAATGTATATGTTTAAGGGGCAGCAATTTGTCTTTTTCTCCGGGGCGACGTAAATGCTGGAGCGGACACCTGACTTAAGCGATAAATTATTAGAATTGTTTTAATAAGAATTTGTTATAAAGCTAAAATAATAATTATTATTAGTAATGTAATAAGCAATTTTCCAATTTTGAAATAAAAATTATTTGCATTCGAATTACTTACATCTAGTCATGTATTGTTAATAAAATCCAGGTTATGGGTATTGTACTTGTAGGGTACCTATATATACTGGATATGGAAATGACGTGGCTCGCGTTTCGTCCGCCAATGATTGCGGGCCACTATCGTGTTTAACAAGTGGCAACGTCGCTTACAACTAGTAATCTAGACGTGATAACAATAAAATACGTGGAAAGAGTTCGATAGTGGGGATGAAACAAGCGAAGTCAGTATGCAATGTACTAAGCACTACTGACTGCATGTGCAGTCTGCTGCGACTGCTGTTTTAGTGTACGTCACCGACCGTACACGTGTTGTAGCCTGAAAATCGAAGTCGTAAAAAAAGCTTTTGTTGCAATTTCTTTGAGTAAAATCGTAGATTTCCTGGACTATTAGAAAATAAACCAGTCATGCATTTTTTCAAAATTATATTTTGTACCTATATTATCAGTTTGCCCGACATTTGTGCCTTCTTTGTTTGACAATATATTTTGTTGTTTATTTAATGTATTATTTGTTTTTTAGTGTCACCCTAAGGGGCTTGATTTTAATATGCATTTAATTGCTTATATAAACAATATTCCCATAGCATTTTTTAAAAAGTAATTGGTAAAATGGGTCCATAAACCATAACAAAAAATAATAAAATGTACACTTTATCCTTAAAGTACTTCGAGATATTTGAATTTATTTCCAGGGTCACGGATGACGTGACACTATTGGTATCTTTCTAGCGCAGCCTACTGCAGAAACTGGTGTAAAAAAGATAGCTATAGGTTTCTTTAAAAATAAAATGAAGTTATAAAAAAAAAAATTATGACTTTTTTGATACCACGAATTGCTTCAAAATTAAACGAACTTTTATTTTAAAAAAATGGTTTATGGGCCCAGTCTGAAGATGTTATAAACTACTCATGGAAAAAATAATAATTAAACAATTTTAAAGATTTTTGTTTATCCCATTATTATTAAATATTTTATCAAAATATTGTGCGACCTTGCCCGTACACTTATATAGGATTAGAATTTAATATAAATAAGTAAATAAATAAAAAATATCATCACGTCACCATGGCTTTTACCCGTTGTCGGGTGTGTCATATCTGCAAATAAGCAGATATCGGTAATGAGACGACATATTTCATCCGGAGGGCGGTTACCAGAGGTCATCGTACGGACACCCAAAGTTGGCGTGAAGAGCGCACCACAGGTGTCATTTTGTGCCATTTATAAATTATAAATATTTTTTTCGGCAGTGGTCGAGCTCGAACTTGGGACCATAAATTCGTGATCCTGATTCGTTGTACACTCAGCTATGCGATCCCATAATTAGAATAAATATTGCTACTTAGGTATCTGACAACATTAGTGCATTCTAATATACAGATTCGTGAATTTGAAGCTTTTTAATACAGAGTTCATTGACACATGGGCGTATGATTTTAATAAATCGCAATTTATGAAGATATGCTTTTGATTTAAATAAAATTGTTAACTAAATATAATAAAATAGGTATTTGATAATATTAGGGCATTATAGTAGGCAGATTCGTGTATTTTAGGTATTTTTATTACAGAGCTCATCGACATTTTTTTTTTGTTGCGAAAAAAGTCCTTCAAAATGTATGCCTGTCTATAAGTACTTTACACTTCATTCATTTCAAATATTGCCGCAAATTGTCAAGTTCGAATGTAATCGAAGGTCTACACGAGTATGTACGACAGTCTCTGTAAACCTGTAAACATAAAAAAACACGGACATTGAGTTTGTGGAATAGGCAGAACAGAAATAATAAATTTAATGGGCGGAGCCTAATTGCGCAGTACAGCTTGCGCAGGAACCAGCTGTACACGCTACAAATTGGAAAAACCCGAATAATTCAAGTATTTAATTTTAAAGAGCAAATTGCGAATTTCTGTGTGAAACAAATATATAAAATAAACTAGTGAAACTAGACGTAACTTTGTAATTTTTATTTTATTTAATTTTAATTTCAATATAACGAATTTGTCAAAAATATGCATACATACATAAAATCACGCATGTCCAACTAAGAGAGTTAGCGCAAAATCGAAAACAACAACAATAATAATAATAATTTCTTTCTTTAAGACAGAGTTCATTGGCATGTGCGGAAGATATGAATAAATTGCATTTTATAAACATATGGCTTTGATTTACACAATATTGTTAACTAATTCTAATAAAATAAATAGGTATTGCATAATATGAATTTGACAATATTACAGCATTCTAATAGTCCGATCCACACTATAAGGCAGTCGTAAAGAAAGTATATATTTTGAAAATTGGGATTTTTATATAAGAAAGTATGTACAATCCAGTGGTGCTATTGACAAATTTGTACCTCTACCAATTTTTGGGTAATAAATGATCACCGATTAATTGGCGGGAGGTAAGGTTTTAATTTTATCAAAAATCGATTCCCCTTGTCAAAATACATAATGTGTACCAATTTTTGTCAAAATATTCCTATAGATACATTTATATTAAAAATTGCGATATCTCCTATATTAGTATTAAAGTTGCGAGGTAGGTGGCAATGGTGACATACAAGTGAATTAGTTGAGTAGAGGGACAGCCCATATCATTTTTCCGACTCTTTTTTCCTAGAAATTGTACTTAGAGATATTGTTTGACTAAATTCCAAATTAGGAGAAAGTGCTCTTGCATTGTAAACGGTGTCTTATTCATAGTTAGTTGCATTTCATTCGCTGAATGACTATTGGTGATAGCAGAAAAACAGAATGAGTGAGATAAATAAAAGTAGACAAAGTGCTAAGAAAAAGCCTAGGAGCTGGAGAAATCGCATGAAAGAGTAAGTACTGTAGTATATACAAATAATATATTAATTAAAAAAATATTCCCTATTTTATTCATTTAGCGTACGAGCTGCAAAGAGAATTAAATCTTGTTCCATGGATTTTCCATTAGATCTTCCTAGTGTTAGTGCATATGAAGAAACACCTCAGAATTTTGAAGGAAATATCGATGATTCAAGGTAAGAAGACATTTTAAAGACTTTTTAATTTTTTAAAAGAAAACTCCGGAAGAAATAGCAATAGTTGAAAAAAATACTATAGGCTAGGCAAATAATCCACTTTGGAAAGAGGAAAAATCGCATAGACTGACTGCATCTAACTTTGGAATTTTGTGCAAACGGCGAGAAACAACAAATGCCATGAAACTAGCCCAAAGATTGATAAATGGATCATACTTTTTTTTTAGCAATATGTTGGGAAGTAGAACACGAACTAATAGCCAAAAAGGAATTTGAAGTAAGTCATAACTTTTTGGTAAAAGACTGTGGATTTTTTATTCATGAAGAACATTCATATTTAGGAGCATCTTTAGACGGAGTAATTGACCAAAATACTATTGTAGGAATAAAATGTCCATACTCCATACAGACACTCGCTCCAGAAGAAGCAGTTGAGCAAAAAAAAAATAGTTATGTAGTAATGACAAATAATATTAAATATTGAAAGAAGCTTTCAGAACTCATAATAATGAAATAAAAACAATATTTGGGAATAGTTCTGTTATTCATTCATAATTTTTCTGTCTTTTAACAATGTATGTTTTTTATGTAACTTTTGATCTATGTTACCCTCTTTCTGTAAACTTGTTGTCTTGACTACATGTATTTTGTTATTTGTTATTTACTCTTTACCTGATGAGGACAGCACTACGCTGTCGAAACGTCGTCGTTAAATAAAATAAACAGAACTATTCCCAAATAATTTTCAAATTCAGGGGCAATTAGCCATAATCAAGAAAGATTTTTGTTATTTTATAGTATGGACACCTTATTATTCAATAAAAATTCATATGTTATATACTTTTCAGATCGAAAAGCGTGAAAACTTTTGGAGAACTAAAATGCTTCCCAAGCTAACAAAATTTTATGAAGAAAATATGTTAAAAATTCTAATTTCCAAATAAAAATAAATGATGCATACTTTTTTAAATTATGTAAATACTTGTGTTTATTTACCTGTACCTATATTAAAAAATAAATAATTACAATCGCTTAAGATGGATTATTTTTATAAACTAATTGCATTTATAATAATGATATTATAGTTATATTACATTTATAATTTTTGTAGAGAATATTTTATTTTTACTTATTATTTTTCATAAAAAAAGGCTCACCAATATATACATAAAATATCATTAACATTTATTTTTTATCGATAAAGTACAACGCATTATTGAACACACTGTACATAATAATTATCGGATACCTGTATTTAATTTATTGTTCCATCTTCTAGGTTTGTAAGATTCACTGACTGAAACTGTTCAAGTGTCCACGTGGACTTGACAAAATATGTCATATTTTAAATAATACCCAATAGCGAAATACATTCAACCAATAATACACAGGCCTAACCAGTATCGTTAGACCCCCGACCTACTTCAGCTTTTATATCTTTCTTGTTTGCGGAATCTCCTTTTCTAACTTCATGAAACGTTAGTCGTAACTTATATCGTAATAGTTTCACATTTAGAAAACAGTGAAACACCCTCTCCAAATGGGAAAATTTTTGAGCGGTAATACACCCTTAATAAAAAAAGATTAAACTTTGTATATGTATTTGAATATCTGTTATTATTTATTGTAAATGAGCATTTTGAAATATATATTTATTTTGGAAATTTGATTTCATAAATATTGTTTTACTAAAATATTTAAAAATCTTTCAGAACTCATATTTCAATTAAAAAGGTTGTATCATCTTAATTGTTTTACTAATTTATTCATAAATAATAGATCAGTCTAGTAAATATTTTGAAAATTGGGATATTTATATAAGGAAGTACTTAGAATCCATTGGTGCTATCGACAAATTTGTACCTCTACCCATTTTTAGGTAACAAATGACCACCTATTAATTGGCGGGAGGCACGAAATTGTTCATTTTTTTCCAGTGCAGGCCCCTTCATTAAGGGGCTTGATTTTAATATGAATTTAATTGCTCATATAAACAATATTCCCATAGCAAAAAAACTGTATCGACAGGTATAGAATGGAATCGATTCACGTTCCACAATCGAAAAATCAGTAAAATGGATCATGCGCAGTGGATTGAATTGCGATATCTCCTATATTAGAATTTTTTAAATTATAAATGAACCTATAGGAATATGTTACCAAAAATTGGTACACATTATGTATTTTGGCAAGGCGAATTTATATGTATTTGACAATATCATTCTAATAGTCAGACACGTGAATTTATGGCTTGTTTAATACAGAGATCATCGAGACATTCGCGTAAGATTACATTTTATAAACATATGGCTTTGATTTACACAATATTGTTAAATAATTCTAATAAAATAAATAATGCCTCATATGTATTTAACAATATATTTAGATGGAATAATAAGGCGTAATTAAATTTTTTGAAAATTGAATAATTTTTGAGATGACACATATGATTTTTTATATAGGAAACTATGTTGGAAATAGTCTCTTTTTTTACTTATTCTATAAGCTTTTCAATTATATATAACAAGTCTACATTCTTTTGTTTTAAACATGAATAAAAGACTAATTATTTATTTTTGAGTGTGCTGCCATCTGTGATAAGTTTTGCCTGAGCCCTGTCGTCATCGTCAGTTTGATAGTTTATACATCAAGTCGCCACTTGGCACGTACAATACGCGATGCAGGTCGTCATTTTGCCGTTCCAAAACCTGATCAAAAATAACATGTAAAGTCGCCATATAGATAGGATTAAACGATTCTGCTAAATCCTATACCGTACAAAATAATTGAAAAAAAATTGATATTCTTGCATTAATGTACCACAATAACACCGCGTATATAAATTAATAACCTTAAGATGGCTCCTTAACCGGGTCGTCATTTTGATAGAGTACGCATCAAGTGTGTGTGTGTGTATGCAGGAAGGATGGTTTCTCAAATACTATAAGACTGGATATGTTTAAGACTTTGGATATGTTTAACTATGGATATCTCAATCTAACATTAATGGGAAGAGCTGATACGGCTTTGGTATGAATTGGGCAACCGGAAATGGTAGTTTAAAAAAAAATTAAATATTTTTTGAAAATTTATGTTACCTATTACAAATAATAAAGATCATTAAATTCTCAGTCTAACATATTAAAAAAAATATATCTCATAGATTTAGAGATATAATATATAATAAATTGCTGTAATACAGTGTGTTAAAAAAAAACTAATTTAATTAAATGTCAATTTGGCATGAGATATTATTCTAAAGAAATCAAAGCTTTTCTTCTTGAATCATAATTTAGAAATTGAAATAAATTAGAAAACGGCGAATGACAATATGTATACTGTATTCATCTTTATTATCTTTTCTCCTTAAAATTACATTTCAATATCAATTTTAACAATTTGACTTTTGAATTGAATAATAATCAGACATACGTTTTTTGTTCATAGCCCACTCCAAGTTAGATTTTTTTAACGCTGTAAATCTCGCTGCTCAAACAACTCCAGGGAAACCAGTTGAGATATTTAAATGTTTGTAATTGACATAAATGCAAAATTTCAGTGTAAAAATCAGCAGTTTTACTAACAATACTGAAACATTTTTCTGGGAGGTATGAGTACATTTAAAATATCTTATTGTATTATTTATTAAATATGTATTTAAAATTATAGGTGGTATATTAATATTGCATATCCTTAAGAAATACCGCTAATACCGTAAATGAATTTAAAGAATCTTGAACATATTAGAAGAGTAGAACCAAATTCCTCATAGAATCAAAGAATAGATACAATTTGAATTATTTGTATGTACAAGAAATGTTAAATTCGTTGCTTATACGGCGCGAGGAGTCATGTGACTTTGTTGGCCGTGGCAAACAGATATGAAGATCCGTGTCAGAATGACGGCTAGTAGTTATTTACATAGATGTCACAATGCGGTATTTCAGTGTAGTAAAATTTAAAAGAAAAAATATTATAATGTTATTAACTGTGTTGAAAAACGACCGAATTCTGAAAAATAAACTCAAAATTGTTTTATTTAATATGATTTTCCATGTGTTTTATTCTAGCGCGGTTCTATGACGTATGTAATGACGTACTTGTCTGCTTGTGGAAACAAAAGAAGCAGTGCGTTCACCATTGATGCTTTCTCGTTTCACAGCTGATCTTTGTTTGTGTTTCTTGCTAGTTTTGATATGTTGCTGTAAGAATGACAGCAACCAATTCTTAACTAATAATACTTTAATATAGTTACAACTAAAATCCACGGATAACCAGTGGTGGTCCCATAGGGTATACTCCATATACGCAGTATACTCTCAAGGATTTTCTGGACATACTGCGTATACTTTCAAAGAATTTATGAAAACTTGTTAAAAAAATAATCAGAGGCACGAAATGAGAAATAAAAATAGGTGCAACATAAAGAATGCTTGATTACACGTTGAAAAGTGTTGGATAGATATAATATAAATAATATTTAAATAAAAATATTTAAGTTCATTTGTTTTCTATTTTCTTCGATATCCATGCGCCTCAAAACAAACCCATATCCAAACCCCCCCCCCGCGTAACCTTAGAAAAAGTAAAGAATATAGTAGCTAATCGGTGGTATACCCTCAAAAAAAATCATGGGACCATCACTGCGGATAACAAAAATAAAACAAATGAAAGTCATCCAAAACAAAATAGCATCTGACACTGTGAACAAACCAAGTCCCCTTCCCCTTACTAGCTCCAAGCCAAGCGACTAACAGCTTACAATAGGTGCGTTCAATGAAGCTAGCAAATCGAGCAAAGCGGAAGTAAAATGTACTGAACGGCTTGCTAACTTAGCATTTGCTCGTTTTGCTAAGCAAAGCAAGCGACTATTTTCTCGCTTGTTTTGCTGCAAGTAAAAATATGGCGCACAAATTCAAATATCATTTGTAATATTTGAATATATTTTCAATGAAAATTAATGAATTACGTAAAAGTAACATAAAATATTTGTACTTGAGTTTACTTGCGTGGAATATCCTAATAAAATTAAATTATGCATGTAATTAATACCATTGAGAGTTTATTTTCTATTTATTATTTATCTGACACTGCATTCAATATATCAGTGTTCTATTCTATGCAAAAATTCAATATTTGAAAGTTTTTAATTTTCGTAACCTCACTGACTGACAGTCATCTGACAGTTCGATCGTAGCAAAACAAGCAGATCGTTCAATGCACGCTCTAGCAGATAGCAAATGTTAAGTAAGCATTTGCTCGATTTGCTAGCTTCAATGAACGCACCTAATAGTCCAGTGGTTTTGTTTACACGCGCAGCTAACCCCATCTGTTTCGTAGATACTAACAGGGCCGGCGCGTGGGGTGAAACAGTGAAGCGAATGTTTCAGGCGGCATATTTTTTAGGGCGGCATTTGAGATGAAAAATATTTTTATAACATCATATTGCTCGTTACAGTTTACATTATACAACCCAATAATAAAATGTCTTAAATTTCAAAATGTGTTTTTATTGTAAGATAACGTTTGTGCAACGCGATGGGAAAGCCGTATAGAACCTATCTCAGGTATCAAATCGGAGAAATATACGATGCACTGACAGAACTTTCCTTAAATAAATATACATATTGTGATACTAAATATAAAAGCAAATGTTTGGCCAACAAATATTCAAAATTTAAGTTTATTTGTAGTGTTATAGTTTGGCATGATATTCTGTCGCAAATTAACATAAGATCAAAAATATTACAAAATAAATCTTTAATTTTATCAGAATGTGTCAAAATTTTGAGAAACATTCATTCTTTTTTGAAAGATTATCGTTTAAACGATTTTAAACAAATGTTACGTTCGTTAAAAGAAATTGCGACAGAATTGGAAATTGAGACAGAAATTGAACAAATACGTCCGATTATAATTCATCGCAAATTAAAACAATTTACGTATGAGGGCAGAGATACACCTATAGAAGATCCTCTTAAGAAATTTAAAATTGAATTTTTCAATGTAATTATTGACGTCTCTATAAATTCAATTGAGGAACGTTTTTCACAACTAGAAAATCACAGCAATATTTTTGAGTTTTTATATAACATACCACCCCTTGTTAACAAAGAATTGGATGATATTTTTAAAAATTGTCAAGATTTGCATGTTCATTTAACAAATAATATTGAACCTTTAAATTTGTATAATGAATTTTTAATTATAAGAAACATTTTAAGCGGTGAAATGGAGCCTTTAGATGTTTTAAATTATATAGATAAACATTCTTTGACAGAAAAAATTCCTAATTTGTTTATTTCTTTAAGAATTCTAATAACGCTGCCTATAACTGTCGTTCATTTTCCAAGTTGAAACTGATTAAAAAATATTTACGTTCGTCAATGTCCCAAGAAAGGCTCATAGATTTGACAGTATTATCAATTGAACAAAGCAAAATTAATTAATTATGATGATTTGGCTAAAGAAAAAGCTAGAAAAGACTCGTAATGTATATAAACATATGTTCATTTATATTTTTTAAATTTATACATTCATTATTCTTGAAATATTTAATTTTTCTTCATTTTGTTATTTAATTTTTTAAGTTATTTTTATGTGATATAAAACACACAATAAATATCAGGGCGGCAAATTGAGCGCTCGCTTCAGGCGGCAAATATGTGCGAGCCGGCCCTGGATACTAATAATAATAATTTCGGTCATTTTCACCTCCAATAAAACATAATTTCATCTTGTTTTCTTCTCATGTTCATATTTAATGCAAACAATAACTTTGTTTTTATTTTCAAACCTGACCATACTGTATCCGAACTTTCAATTATGTGACATGTTTTTATAATTTCAGTTTGTACATAATTATATTTTAGTTATTTATATTTTCTTAGATTATGCTGAAAATTACTGTACTCATTTAAGTTATATTCTCAATATACACTCAGTATAAATTTCTTAAATTTTAGATAAATTCTTTTAGATGTATTCAACTTGTCCTTATTTCTCATGATTTAAGAACTGTCTTCAAAGTGTACATTATATGAACTTATACAAACTTAAATCAAAACTACACTTTGCAGTCGACTGTGAAGTGTACATCCTTGACTCCAAAGTGTACAATACATAAATATGACGACTTCAAAGTGTACGCTTGACATATATATATATATATATATATATATATATATATATATATATATATATATATATATATATATATATATATATATATATATATATATATATATATATATATATATATATATATATATATATATATATATATATATATATATATATATATATATATATATATATATATATATATATATATATATATATATATATATATATATATATATATATATATATATATATATATATATATATATATATATATATATATATATATATATATATATATATATATATACGGTACGCTAAAGAGTGATTTCGCGGCCTTGATATACAAATAACTATTATATGACATAAATATTACAGATGCTTTCAAAAAAACGCGAAATGTAGTGAAAAATAACGAAAAAATAAAGATTTTAGTGATAAAACAAAAGTAAAACACAATAATCCTTGCACCATTGGAAAGAAGTATTTTTTTTAAACAAAAATCCATTATGGCACCCATTTAAAATAAGTTGCTATTAATATCTTGGAAGCCTCCATCTGAAATTTTATTCTGACATCATTTTTAAGTTTGCCTTATTAAATTATGTAACTTTTATATGAATTTTTTTTATATCATTTATAATTACGGAGTTATTTGATAATTATTAAAATCGTGATTTTCAGTTTTTTTTAATAACTTTCAAACTATTCGATTTTTTAAATTTTTTTTTCAGCGGAATCTGAATGTTCCCTCAAAACTGCACAACATTGCCCTTATAACTGACGTCTTAGCTCTTATAGTTCCCGAGATCCCAATGGTATACCACTTAATGTGGGATACCCTGTATACCTTTCGTAGACATGTAAAAGACATGATTATCACTTAACATTGTTTATTTTCGTTGTATTAATCTTATATTTATTATTTGTAATATCTAATTTCTAAAAAAATCTACCTGGTAGAAGAACACCTTTGACTGAACCCCGCCTTTGGTTATGGTCAATAAAGATTCTTATTATTATTAATAATTTTTCATTCTCAACTCAGTCCAATGTAATTCCAATTAAAAATTATGTAATGAAAAGATTAATTTTGAAAAATATGTGTTTTGTAAATATCACGTGACAAATTGTATGTGATTTTATATAGCAAAGAATATATTATGCAATGATTTTTATTATTGGTAATTTAGAATAAATTTTCATAAATCAATTGTAATTCAATTACTACATACATTTCTGATTAAATTTTCTTTGAAAATAAATATTTTTGATGTATTTACTTGTTTTATAACTAAAATATTAAAACTATTTTAGTACATAATTTACAATTGACATGTTTTCAATTCGACGTTTAATTTTTCTTATATTTTTTGTATTTAAAGTGACTACAAATATAAATTACAGATTTCTATAATACCGACACTACATTGACATCTATTGATATTGCTATACACTAAATTGTGCTTCAAAAGTGCGTATACTGCACCACTTGTAAAAATGATTATAACATTTTAATAAACTAATTAAGAAAAAAATAAAAAAATAGGGGTATTTTATTTTTTCATTTTCCGTCTATTTCTTTAAATAAAATTAAAGTATATAATTGAGCTTCAAAAGTCGGTGCTTCGAAAATGACCTGTTACATGTTTATATATATATATATATATATATATATATATATATATATATATATATATATATATATATATATATATATACATACATACATACATTACATATATATATATATATATATATATATATATATATATATATATATATATATATATATATATATATATATATATATATATATGTAATGTATGTATGTATGTTTATTATGATTATAATTTTGTAATTATATATAAAAATATTTTTTGTAAATTTCTGCATGCGCGATAATTTCCTGGTAATTTACGGTAATTTTTAAAATATATTACAATATGTAATTTTTAATTACCCGGTAATTTAAACCGTAATTTGAAATTGGTAATTTATCGCGACAGTTAATAATTATTGTAATATTACGTCCCCGCGTTGTAGGAAATGAGAATTAGCCTATGTTTATTAAAACATTTTTGCATAAAATGATCTAGAGATTATGATTATTGGGTTGAGGTGTTGACATTCTTTTATGCGACAGTGACCTGTATTTGTGCGGCCTCGCTGGAATACATAAACGTAGAGTTTAGTCATGTCGATATCGGAATATTTTCTGTGAGAAAAAGTTTATCATATGATGAAATTAGGATACATTAACTAATAACTGTAATCACATTATTGTATGAATAAATGATTGCTTTTGTATAGAGCAATTACAATTTTATGAATTTGACGAAGAAGGAAATTCATCATTAAATTGAAAACAGTAATTTTTCATATTGTTAAATGAAATTTTCACTCAGTACTACTATGACACGAGAAAATATAAATATTTTTTGGACATTGAGATCAGTTTTCGTAATCAGTAAAATATTTGGCTTTTTTCCATGTGATTTAAATAAAAGGAACTTCAAGGATTTAGTACATTATATACGATTATGTATATACATTATACTTTCGATATATCTACCATTTAAAATATGTACTCAGAAGAATTTTCTCGTACTGAACGACGAATATTCATTAATTTTAACATATGTTTATTTGATTAGTGTATTTCTCTCACGCATTTTTATTTTAACAAATTCATATTTTTATTCGAAAAAATTGTTAAATATTATTTTAAAAATGGATAATTTGGACAAAAAGTATACTTTCATCAATTTTGTCGAAAGTTACAAAAACGCTAGAAAAATAATCACGTATTTTGGGATACTAAGATTGTTATTCATATTATTAACTTTAACAACATTTGTTATTTTTCCTAACATATTATATGAATATTTAAATTTTTTAACTTCTGTTATTCTGGAGACCGTTAATGAATGCCAATTCAGCTGTTTACTACTTATAATAAAATATAAATTAACTGCAATAAACAAATATATAAACATGAATATTAAAAATCTACGCAATACGAAGAAACAATTAAAACACATTTTAAATATTGTAGATCATTACAAACAACTATGCCGAAAGATAGCGACAATATTTAGCATCTATATTATCAGTAAATGTATTCATCTTCTTATAAATATTGAAATGACTTTATTCACTAGCACAATTGACATTTCCAATACTCCTATATCTCTCTCAGTTGTTATCTGTTTAATTGGGTGGCTGATATCATTACTAATAGGTTTAGCAATTTTAATACTTACATGTGAATGTACAATTGAAGAGGTATGTATAAAAAATAATATTTATTCGGTGTTTTCATCATTACCAAAATCAGTGAACAAAGCAAATTGGCGCATACAGCAATGGGTAATAAGCGGTGACATTGAATACAATAATCATATATTATTGTAATCAGTGATATAACTTCAAGATAGCTCAGTAGTAGAATTCCCGCTCAGCAAATGGGAGGTCCCGGGTTCGAGTCCCGGCGAGGCCAGTTGTTTTTTTAAATTTATCTTTATATATATATATATATATATATATATATATATATATATATATATATATATATATATATAATGTATACTTTCACTAAAACAGCTAGTGAAAGCATACATCAACTAGACAGTGTATGCACTGACTAAGTTGATACTTTAACTGTAATTGCTGGGTGTACCAATCTACTTTTATACACAGATATCGGTAATAGTGATATATTTGTACCGTATGTGCGCTTACCAGGCGTCACCTCACGGGCACGCAATGCTGACGTGGAGATTGCACCACAGGGGTCAATTTAGTGCCATTAAAATTCGAAGTAATTTGTGGCGTCGGTCGGAACCGAACCCGGGTCCCCAGATTGTCGACCAGACAATAATGTTGTTTTCAAAAACACCTTGAAAAATCTTCGCGAAATATTCCTTGTTTGTAATCTTCCACAAGAATTTTTTCTCCTAGAAAATAATTTGACGAAAAACTATTTTTATTCAGTAAATTTTCCCACTCCAAAATATATTATTCCTGTATGCTATAGTCGTTGCTAGTCAACAAGAAATATCTGCGGGAATAAAATTCCCGGACTAAACTGGGAATGTTTTTCCTGTAGGGTTAGAATAGGTTACTGATTTAATACTGCCTCTATTTCTGGTGGTATCATAGATATAGAAAAACCGTCGGCACTGTTCAATTCTAACAGATTTTATTTTTTTAAATACTGCATGACAAAAACTTCGCAGGTTTGACGTTTGAAAAAATCGACAGTATTCAAGTAACATCATCCAAACTTCAATGATTTATGGGGTAAAAAATAACATTGTTTTTACTTTAACATGTACGAGTACATACGTATTTTCATATATAACATCGGAGACAAAATAGTATGTATATCTCGAAGGAATAGGACATCCGTAATACTGTGTTGACCCGGCTGTGTTTTGTTTCGCTTCGTCCTTCAATAATCGCTTCAGCTCGGATTTATATGCAAGAAAAATAGGAAGAATATGCACATGTACAGGGTGATCATGCGAGAATGAACCAGCAATTATCTCTGTTATTAAGCGATTATCTTAAAATAATCAAATTTACCAGATAATATATCAAGATGCGTTCTATTACTTCTACTACTATGTGACTAACTTTAACTTCGGAATTATTATAATATTCTTAAGAAGAAACATACTAGTCTATTAATACTTCTAAACAATTGTATCGTAGCGTGCGTGCATCCGACGCCACTGAGTATAGCCCGCTGGTCGAACGTTTCTAGAAAGGCCGTCGCGCTGAGCGATCATCTATACTTGTCGATGACGTAACCGTCGCGAGCAGCGACAGAGTAAACAAACAGATCTCGACCTGTTTAATTACTAATGGTCGCCTGATTCCTTTGTATTCGATATTAATATCGCATCATATGTTCCTAAAAACGATACTGGACTATATAAAGTTCGTCAGGAAAGACAACCGGGTATTCTGATATAGACACGCATCGTGAAATGAATGGATGGTGATATTAATAAACAGTTTACGAGTGGTGAATATAAATAAGTATAGTTTTATAAATAAATAGTGAAATGAATATTGTTTAAATAAATAATATTAGTGTTTAAGTATTCAATAATATTCTTAGTCTTAAATTAGTGTTCATATTTATTTAATCATAGTGTTAGTTATTTTTATTATCTTTATCTTAATTATTTATCGTTTAATAAACATTTATTTTAATTAATAATATTTCTTAGATTTTTACGCTCACCCAAATAAATAAACGCTACAATTGGTGTCAGGTATAGGGTTAAACGGGAAGTGTAAATACAAATAAATAAAATGTCTACTAAACAAGTAAAATTAAGTGAATTAAATATAATAGACCGGGTGCTACGTGAAAAATGTACCATGGTATTGCAAAAACTGACCATTGGATGCTTACTTTAAGTATAATGGAGAACGATTTGATGCCTTCCCCGGAAAAAAGACGATCTGGTCATGATTGAAAGCTGTTTAAAAAAATTGGTATTTTAGAATCCAGGTATTCTGTATGAAACCTGCATTATATATATATATATATATATATATATATATATATATATATATATATATATATATATATATATATATATATATATTTAAACTTGCATTTTTCTTTAAATTAAATAATTTTGAAATAGGTACGAGTGTACTATAATTTTCGACTGATGTTCCATGCGCAGTTGAGATTTGGAATGGGTCTTTAAAAATGGAATTTTTGTAATATTTATGCGCTATGGTAGGTTTTATAAAGGATTTCGTACTTCCTGTATCTATTAAAACTTTCAGGTTATTTTCTGGGAATATAATGTACGGTAATTTACTTTTATTTGTCAAGTTCATTAGTTCGATTCTGGGTAAATGTGTTCTATGTGTTCCGAGGCTGCAACGTCTAAAAAATTATCGTCATCAAAATTTTCGGGATTTTTTGAATTTTCGTAGTCATTGTTATCAATTAAAATTTGGTCAGTTTGTTCTTGGTTATCGTCGAGATTGTAATAAACATATGGGTCATTGGCAGGTTCAGCTGACTCGTTGATATTAAATAATTCTCCCGCTGTGTTAGCGCGGTTTTGTCCGTAGTGGTTTTGTACCTGTCTGGATGGGCCAGGTGTAGGACGGTGTTGGACTGTATTTCGCGTGGAAATACTCATCGGAGTAGGGCCAGGAAGATTTTGTCTGATTGATGGACCTTGCCGTGGTGTTTGTGGTGTATATTGTCTTGGTTGTTGTTGGGGTATATATTGTTGTCTGTATGCTTGTTTGTTGCATAGGTGAATGATGTGGATTTTTAATGGGTGTAAAATTAAAATAAGGTGTGGGTTTCGGAATATTATATCTTGTTTGGTGTGTTTGTGGTTTTTGATTTAATTTGTGTGTATGCTGATTAGTATTTTTGGATTTGGCATAATATTCAAATTGGAAATCATTTGCTAGCATACTTAAAGCTGAATTTAAATCTGCGGGGTTCTTTGCCCTCATTAATTGGCCTATAGGTTCTTTTAAACCTTTTAACAAAACGCGCAAAGCATAATGTTGGAAATAATCAATCATTACAACGGATGCTTCGGCAGCGGCATTTGTTGAAATACAAGAAATTTGTAAATTTAATAGGTGTTGTAAACGACCATAAAAATCAAAAACGTTTTCATTAGGATTTTGTTTTAATTCCGTTATTTCCATATTTAATGTGAACCAGTCACGTTTGTCTGAATAAGCATTTTTTAATGCTTTCTTTAAATCTTCCCATTTTTCAATGGTGCAACTTGCAATATTGATAGCTGCTTCACCTTTTATTTTTGCTAATATACTACTCATTAAATATTCGTTTTGGAAATCTGCTGTGTTTGTGGTGTTATAGAATTTTGTAACTAATTTTTCACAAACACTAATAAATCTAGAAAGTAATTCACATTCCCCATGGAACTCTGGCACCATGTCCAAATATTCCTTTTTTAATAGAGGGGTAGCCATGTTTAATACTGGCGTTCTTAAAATGATATTTCCAATAGGATTTGGATTTAAATTAATTATACGATCTTCTATTTCGAGATCGGAGTCTGATTCGGAATTATTTGAATCTGATATAGATTCTGGTTCTCTGAATGACATATGGTACTCACAAAAATAGTAGTGTCGGCTTCATGTGCCCTGAAGTCGTACACGGTCTCGAAGTTGAGTCTGGAGTTGCACTGATGTCCGCTCAGCTTGGCTCGCTCGGCTCGTCGAGATGTTTCTTGCTTCTGATGTCCCCTCAGATGCAGGATACGGTGATCGAAGTATAAATATGTTCGAATTGCCAAATTAATCACGAAAGTGAAACAATTTATATTCGTTAAATTGTTTTGACAATCCTACCGACTGCGCCACTTAAATTTCTTTATCGATCGATTGGGTTTTTAAAAAATATTTATTTTTGTGAATACAAGTTATGATACTTTAATATGATAATACAGGTTGCGAAATACAGACTAGCCTAACTTAAGAGTTACATATGGTTTTATACTAGTGTAATATGATATTGTCACGTTCTGTCACATCAACACTTGTTCACTTGGTTAGCACTATAACTCCTCCCTCCTCAGATTCGAGCCTCCTGGGGTAGTCGAAGTTCGATGCCTTCAGGGGTGCGAGACGACCTCTCCTGCATGGCTAGCTTCCTCTTCTTTATTTGTTTGTATACGAAGTACCCAATGATGATTGCAACGATCAGGTACAGAAAGATGGACCATATACTTGGGATGTGCATATTGAATGTTTTTTCTGGTATCGGAACGATTGGATTGAAGGAAATATCATTTAATTTCAGAGGATTTAAGTTAATGGAGAAATTTGTAATTTTATACGGTTGAGATTTTAGATTCAGTTTAGGAAGTAGTAAGGGTTGGCCATGGTTTTCATTTTGGAATACTAGTACTTGTTGTCTGAAGTGGATTTCGCAGTTGTCTTGATTATTGATTAGGAAGATTCCCTCTAGGGTTTGGATGTTGGTTTCTTCTTGACATTTGATAGTGATTTTTTCCTCGTTTGGGAAGACTGCTAGGTATTTGTTGATTTCTGGAATCACTTCGACCTGGTTTTCTATTAAGTTTATTTTTGTATAATGACAGTGACTCGAAGTTTGATTTTGGAATATTTCTTCTTCGCACATCGCTGAGAAATGGGCGTGATATTTGTGAGGACACTGATATATTTTTGCTTGAACGCACATATCATTCAGAGGCACGATTTCCTTATCAGATTTAAGAAGATATTTCGTATTGGGGATAATTGTAATAAATTTTGATTCGTATTTGGTTGGAATTGGGTACATATAGTAGAGTTCAAAAGTTTTTTCGAAATTAATGGGGGTGGAAATGAAATAGATTATTTGAGTTGCTTCAATTTTACAATTTATTTTTAACAAGGACTCGAAGTCTAATAGGTTCTCTTGTCGGGGTTCAAATGGTAACTGCAAGTGGTAGAATTTTGATATTTGTTTTAGTTCTGCTAGTAGCTCCATGGGGTGTATTATACTAGGATGCAGCGTTCTTAGTTTACAAAAGGTGATTGAGTTTTCAACGTCTTGTAAGACATTTAATATAGAATTGTATAATATAATAAGTTGATCGTAAATGTTTTTTCCATACAGTATATTAATGTGCGTACTCTTTATTATTTGGAAAAGTTGTAAAATTTTGGATTTTAATATTTCTTCGTTGTGCTGGATATCTGAGATAGTTTTATTAAAATTTTGAATAATTTGGTGGTTCACCGAATATGAAAGTTTGAGTTGATTTTCCAAATTATGCTCGTTTTCTTGCATGTGTGCAAACATTTTGTTGTACCTTTTGCCGTCTTCGGCATCTAAATTTCCAGTGATTGATTTGAATATTGTCCCCAATCCATCTATTAAGCCACGTTTAGTTTTATGATGATCAGAATGATATATATATATATATATATATATATATATATATATATATATATATATATATATATATAATGCAGGTTTCATACAGAATACCTGGATTCTAAAATACCATATATATATATATATATATATATATATATATATATATATATATATATATATATATATATATATATATATATATATATATATATATATATATATATATATATATATATATATATATATATATATATATATATATATATATATATATATATATATATATATATATATATATATATATATATATATATATATATATATATATATATATATATATATATATATATATATATATATATATATATATATATATATATATATATATATATATATATATATATATATATATATATATATATATAATATATATATATATATATATATATATATATATATATATATATATATATATATATATATATATATATATATATATATATATATATATATATATATATATATATATATATATATATATATATATATATATATATATATATATATATATATATATATATATATATATATATATATATATATATATATATATATATATATATATATATATATATATATATATATATATATATATATATATATATATATATATATATATATATATATATATATATATATATATATATATATATATATATATATATATATATATATATATATATATATATATATATATATATATATATATATATATATATATATATATATATATATATATATATATATATATGTAAAAGTAGCCAATAATAAATGCCAGCCATTTTCAACGGTTACAAAGGGCGTTAAAGCCTTTTAAAGTGGGGACGGTGGTTCATGGTATTCCGCTTCATTATGATATTTCAGAGACAACTTATAATTACCATTTGAAATAAAAATTCACATATGCCACACATACGAGTATATGTTTTATATTGGGGTATTAGAAGAGTTGAAAGTTGCACCAATTACAGTAGTGCCATATTTTTTTTGGTATTCCTTCTGGAAACAATTCTTTTTAATCCGTCTAACGACAACAAATACCAACTTTATTCATTAAATAGATGGAAAATAATCCGTTTAAAACGTGCCACATTAATCATAAGTCACTTTGCCACAATGTACACGTGCAAAAGTAATACAAAAAGGCGTATTCCAATCTACTCTCTTCAAAATACTCACTCAAGTGTTCTTTGCAAGTCAAAAATATTTTAATTACGCTAAATAATTACAAGCAGAAATTAAAACTGAATAAAAGTAATATTGTCAGTGACATCTGTGAGATTTTCATTAATCCGCCTACTATGCAGTATTTCGCGTTTTAAATAAAAATTAAATAGTAACAATGAGTATTATTTAAAGGTAATGAAAGCAGTGAGAACGATGAAATCGTTATTTCTGAATCCGATTGCCGCAGCGACAATAATTCTGATGATGAATAAATACATTTTTAATTTAATACAAACTAGTTTAACATTTAATATAGTTTTTTAAGAAATTACATCTATAATAAATTTATATTTTATCCAAAAATATGTTTTCACCACGTTTTTACTTCCTTGTACGTAAGTAAAGGAAGTATTGTAATCGCGAAAAATTTCGGTTTTCAGATTTCAGCGGAAATATCCATTTTGATGATCCCTGAATCCATTTTGACTAATTTCGTCGTGACGTCTGTACGTACGTACGTACGTATCTCGCATAACTCAAAAACGGTAAGCCGTAGAAAGTTGAAATTTTGTATTTAGGACTCCTATAACATCTAGTTGTACACCTCCCTTTCTGGTTATTACACAATTTCCAGAAGTGGCACTTTACTTGAAGCCTATAATAGATTTTAATGAAAAACTGTTTTAAAATATAATCCAAAACTTTTTAAATTTGGTATAAAAGACTTTTATGTCAATCGAAATAACATAATAGATTTTGGTTAAAATAGGCTAACCGGAAGTGGTACATTACTTGAAGTTGTTAACAGTTTTTCTTGAATAAAATGATTTTATTTTGATTTTAGAAATAAATGCTTCAAATAAAAGTTTTAGAGAATTAATTTTTGCGTCTAGCACATCAAGTATTATTAAATTAGCCCTTTGTATAAGCGAGATATGTAAATTTAAAAATTATTTTTTTGTAATAAAGCTTGCTATGGATTAGAACAAAAAAATAAAATGTTCATGTCAAATTACGTTAAATACGTGCAATTTTATGATTCGTACAATAACAAATATTATATTTTTATTGTGAAATTAGTCATATTCATTGTTGTAATCAAATATTTCTTTGTTGTAATCAAAACTCTCTTTAACAACTACCTTTATGGTCGCTATATATCTTACTGTTTTGAAGTTAAAATTAATATTTTGTAATTTATTTATTAAAAAAATATGTATAGTTTAACCCGGCGTTAGTCGCTATATGAGATTTTCTCTCACATTTTTATCTAAATAGTTATATACAATTTGCCGGGTCAGGTAAAGAGCTGTCCCTTTAGCTACTCCCCTCCCAATCCTTCCACCCCTACATAGCGACGTTTGTTCATATATGCAAGGTTCTGTTTATTAGTGAGAAAGCTTTTGTTGAGAGTGCGCGCTTAGTGTGAGACTTTCTCTCATCGTGCGACTAACGGTGTTCTGCTATTTGTTGTGACGTTTTCTCCACATTTTTTGTTGTTTCAATGAGTCGTGGAAGAAAACTCGTCGAATTGGCTGTCCTGAAGTTAGATCAGGATAGGCATAGAGGTAAACGGCAAAATATATTTTAACCTTTAAAATTTACGTTGTATTTATTAGATTTGCAGGCAGTTGAAGAATTGCCAGAACTTGGAGATCAACTAGAAAGACATGACAGTCCAGAAAGCGATGCTGCAAGTGATCATAGTTCTCACAATACCAATTCGGAGCAGTCTCACAGTTCGATTTCTGAAGTGATGGATGAAACTGAGCCAGATCCATATGTTACCTGTGATGTACCCAAGTATTATGGAAAAGACAAAGTAACAGAGTGGCTCAAACATGTGCCATCTAAAATAGGTCGGACTAGGAAACATAATATTACAACACATCTTCCAGGTGTGAAATCTATTGCAAGAGATGCAAAGTCTCCGTTGGAATGCTGGCAATTATTCTTTCCAGACTCTGCAATTCAAGAGGTTGTAGACAATACTAACATCTATTTGACAGAGATGCGTAAAAATTATGGTAGGGAAAGAGATTGCTCCAATACAAGCTTTGATGAAATAAGGGCTCTTATAGGACTACTTTACCTAGCTGGAGTAAAGAAAAGTCAACATCTAACTGTTGCAGAGATGTGGAGCGAAGATGGTACAGCTCCAGAGTGTTTCCGTGCCACAATGTCAAACAGAAGATTTTACCAATTACTACGTGCATTGAGGTTCGATGATATCGGTACCAGAAATCAGCGTAAAACCATTGATAACTTAGCTGCAATAAGAAAGCAGTTTGAGGAATTTGTCGCTCGTTGTAAGGCAAATTATCAAATAGGTGAATATGCAACAGTTGATGAGATGCTCGAAGCTTTTCGAGGACGTTGTAAATTTAGGCAATACATTGCCAACAAACCGGCCAAATATGGCATAAAAATATATGCGTTAGTTGACGCCAGAACTTTCTACACCTCCAATCTAGAAATATATGCAGGGCAACAGCCTGATGGGCCATATAAATTGGACAACAGGGCGGCCAGCGTCGTCAAGAGAATTATCACTCCCATTCTCAACACAGGCCGGAACGTCACCATGGATAATTATTTTACATCAGTGCCTTTAGCACAAGATCTTGTAACTAACCACAGAACAACTATTGTTGGCACATTACGCAAGAACAAGAGAGAGATTCCACCCGAACTACTTGACATAAAAGTAAGACCACCCCATAGCAGTATGTTTGCGTTTTCCAAAAAGAACGTATTGGTGTCGTATGTACCAAGGAAAGGTAAAAATGTGCTTTTATTATCGACGATGCATGACGACGACGCCATAGACCCTGAGTCAGGAAGCCAAACTAAACCAGAAATAATTACATTTTATAATTTGACAAAGGGAGCAGTAGATGTCGTAGACGAAATGAAATCTCTGTATTCCGTGTCGAGAATTACTTGTCGTTGGCCTTTGACAGTTTACTTTTCTATGCTGAATATTAGTGGTGTCAACAGCTACATTGTACATAAATAAAGCTAATAACAATGAGCCCATCGGAGAACGCCGTGTATTTCTAAAGGAACTAGCCCTTTCTTTAGTGAAGCCGCATCTTGTAAATCGTTCTAAAATTCAGAATATTCCACTAACTTTGCGAACCACAATAGCAAGAATAGCTGGAGTTCCACTTGAAAATCCCAATCAACCTACACCAGAAAATTCGCTGTTTTGCTATTTATGCCCTCGCCGAAAAAATCGCAAAACTAAAAAGAATTGCAATTCGTGTAATCGGCCAATTTGTCCAGAACACAGCACACATTTTTGTCCGAATTGTCTGGCTTCTCCGGAAAGCTCCGACGAACAATGAAAATATGTTTTTTTTATATTAAAATTTGAACATTGTTTAGTTTTTAAAAAAACTACTTATACTAACATAGTGTATTGCTAAGTGTGTAACTCTACATGTTTTCAACATATTTTATATTAAATTTCTAATAAAAAAAATATCAAATATATATCCTCTAACATATTATATATTGCAAACTCATTTGAAACCATAAAAACATTTGTTTTACTTAAAAATATAGGATGTGAGAAAAAGTCTCACGCGCGACCAATGGCGGGAAACTGACTCTAGCGACTAACGCCGGGTTAATAATCGTACAAGGAAGTCGTGTGGTGTCCACATCAGATTTTTTTATGTAAAAATTGAATTTTTTCGTTTTAAAACTTACATTGCACATTTCTGTTGTTCATGTACCCTAAAGAAGTCTTTCATTTTATATAGCGGATTTATTTTTTGTAAAGGATATAAAAATGAACAGTCGAATGTTATTTCCAGACGGAATTCCATAATTTTACAATATAAAAAGTAGTTTTCTCGAAATGGAGTGGAATTATGATTTTTTTAAATGTCTGGGAGTGGCCAATAGGCAACGAAATTATCTGGCATTAAATGTTCTTATTTGATTTATGGTAAATAATAAAATAAAGCTAGCCCTAGACAGTTTGTTATCATGTACTCCCCATTGTAAGTGGCCGACGAAATCGCAAGGGTGCTGTGACCTTTATATACATCCAGTGTCGGGCCATAATTTTTTGTCAAAGGAAGAAAAGCAGTCGGAAAAATAAATCGGGTTGATGTGAAGGGGCAATTGTCGACCCGTCATCTAGTAGCCACACAATCCATCAGTTATGTCGTATCGCTTCATCATCAAGCCAACAACATCTACGTAGATGGCTCTATTAACGTAAGGCTACTGAAAATATTATTAGACACGGGTGCTACAAACAGCCTTATTCTCGTAACACTTGTATTGAAAACAATATTGTTTCGTATACAATATTGAAAAAAATATAGTTTAAGATATTGTATGAAATTCGTATTCCCGTGACTCCTTTTAAACTGTCTCTGTACAATTTATTGTTACTTAATGTATACAAGTATGAAGTTAGTTCATTTCATTATGTGACATTTATTTACTTGATTTTTGACAAAGTGTCATTTCCTAAACCCAAAAGAATTATCATATTTGTTATTAATAGTGATGTGAAAAAAAAAACTAGTATAGAAGACTCAATAACAGATATAAGTTAATATTTAAAAACCGGAAGAAAAAAACCAAATTTAAATACGTATATATTTTATGTATGACAAGGAATGGTTTTAAATTACATATTTGTTGAAATGGGTCATTTAGAGACGAAGAGAACTAGCGAAAAAACAGTTAATGTATTAAAATTTAATCAAATTAACTAGGACTCTATCTTTCATAAAATTCTAGTAATAATAACAACTACCATAATTCTCATTTTCTGAATCTGCTCAAAAATTCATTTACGTGTGTCTTTTTGTTGGTCTTCAGCATTAAGTACAATAGTGCAAATTTCTTGAAATTAATCATATAATAATTATTGATTACATTTATTACCAGAAATAAGCATCCACTAAATGATATAAAATATAATACTATTTAACATCAGTAGATAATTTCTTTCATTGAATAAAAGTAATATGTATTTATAAATGAATAAATAATATCCTTCCCCAAGCCAAGCTATCATTTGTTACGTAGACGGCCATGTCAAGCAGAATAACGCATAAATTGTTTAAAATTGCTCAATATCTAAGATAATGTTTAATTTGGGACATATTAAAACCAAAATTAAAAAAAGCAAAATTGTATTAATTGAAATATGAATACAAGGTTTATTAATTACAATTACATCGCTTCGATAAACTAAAGATCGGATAGAATGCTCCATGTAGACAAAAATTTTGCACTTAAAGCACTGATTTTCGATCCTTTTTGCGATTGCAAAGGCAATAACGGCTTTGATTTTTTTCTGCAGGCGCTTCTGGTGTATTTACCTTCTAGTTTCGTAGTTCAGACATAGCCGCATGCATATATTCCCTAATCTGAACGGGTAAAAATTTATTTTGATAGCGAACTTTAATATTATCTTTTATTAATTCCTTTCCTAGCTCTAATTTTTTTTTTCCTTTTTTCATCATGATCGTATTCAGTTTCATCAGATTTGGAAGTTTTTGATTTCCACAGTTGATACGCATTTATTCCAGCAACGTCAACTGATTGATAAAATATAACCATATTCTTGTGCCATTTTATCTCCTACATCAACGGCAGCTTTTGTTTTGTTATAATGTAGAATAATATCAGACTTGTAGTTCTCGCTTTCTCCACCAACCTTGTCGTCTGAGTGTTCCTTTGACAGTAGAACTTGAGCTTTATTTTTCTTGGGAACGTAGGACACTAGAGTACGATATTTTGCTATATGCAAACATTGAAGAGTGTTCATGTCTATGGCGATGGAAATAGTTCTTTTGGGATGAATAGCTTATTTTTTATAAGTGTACCACAGAGAGATATTTTCTTCTTCCACAGTTATGGACATAATTAATTGCTGTCATTTTGACACAGATCCCCATATCTGCTTGCCAAAGTTAGCAAAATCATGTTACTGCACGCGCCCCATACATAAATTTTCTTGCAAAAGATCCTATATTTCCAGTAAAGTTATTTCATAAACAAACTATGCAAATTGCACTAGACACTGACATTTTCTTCTTTAGTTTTTCCCATTCGTTAGGGCGTCGCTATTTTTTATTTTCTTCTTCCACTCATTTTTGTTTTCCGTGTCGTCCTCATTCAGTTCCTTTTCTCTCAAGTCTTCTGCAATACAGTCTTTTCATCTTATATTTGGTCTTCCTATGTTTCTTCCACCTTCTATTAATATATTCATCTCTCCTCATAACATGTTCAAACCAATGTAATCGTCTCTCATATCTAGAAACTTCTAACACTAGAGTTACTTCCCTTATTCTTTCATTGATTTACATTTTATTGATACTGACATCTGTCAATTTGAATTACCTGAATATATTAGCAGTTTCCATGGTTAAGTTAGCATAGCTGGCTGAATTATGAAATTTATCATATTTATTATCTTTATTCTTCTTTAGCTCTATATATGTTGAATATCAAATATAAAATGCAATCAAATCGTATAGACAATAATATAATCTTTAAGTTATAATAACAATTAACTGATTTTTTCAAGAAAAACTGTTAAAATCTTCAAATGAGGGTACTTCCGGTTGACCAATTATAACCAAAATCTAAACAGGTCTGCATATGGTTGTAAGGAAGAGGAATACGCAAGAATTGTAATTTTTGGAATTCTAGTATTGGAGATATCGTGTCCGAAAAGGCGGTCACACACACACACACACACACACACACACACACACACACACACACACACACACACACACACACACACACACACACACATACACACACATACACACACACACGCACACACGAACACACACACACATACAGACATCATCGTAAAAATAGTAAAATCGTATTGTAAAGACCCTAAAACGTGCTTATTCAATGAAAACTCACCACCGAATTTTTTGTCCTTCCTTACCTAGAGGTGACGGAAGGTAAAAAACAGTTCTAAGCAATTCTTGTACGAAAACGTATTAAACATAGCAGGCCAAGTGTGGTGCTAACGCATCCCACTTACAACAAAGAATATTTTGTCCAATATAAAAATGCATGATAAATCTTTTTATTACAGAATAGTTTAAAAAGCAAGTTTCTGAAGCTACTAAAAAGTTCAAGCTGCAAAAAAAAAATAAGTAATTTCTGCGGAATTTCAGAATGTGGGGCACAGGTACACCCCACCAACAGTCCAATAAGATACATAGTTTTATTGTTATAAAACAGAAATTTTATCTCGATCTGGATATGGATACTTTAGCAAAGATGATACTTAAATTTATTCATTGCATTTTCAATTGATAATCTGTATGTTAATTTTTGTACCTAGAAATTTGTTGTTTTTCGCAAGGATAAAGAATCATTCATACTCTTAAATGTATTTTTAATTAATTGACCACAATGTCTAAACTATTTAATTCATAAATGTAAATTACACACTTTTAAGAACGTTAGCTATTACTCTAACGTATCATATTTCCTGTTTTCGAAATCAATTATAGCACTAATTAATGTAATAAAAATTGTATTTATCATTATTTACAATTTAGATAGTTTTTTAAAAATTAGTTTTTCCCTAACAAATAGCTCAGTTTCTTGTTCAGATTACAATATTTTAAAACAATTACTGTTTTCCATGCAATACAATTTTGATCATCTGAATACCAAAAATTGTATAGTTTACGATAAATTTTTAACATTTCAATTTATTGTTTTGTATACAATATTGTTTCAGAAACAGTATTCACGTGAATTTCAAAATTACAATTTATTGTATAGCAAACAATAATTGTTTTGAATACAATATTGTTTTCTAAACAAGTGTCAGGAGAATGAGCCTGAAATACTATAATTAAACCAGACTTGGCAACGAAAACAGCAAAGACGCATCTTCAACCAACCAAGTGACGATTATGCACAGCGACGGGACAACAAGTTTCCGCATTAGGAGAAGTAGATGTCACCATCACTATTGGAAATACCTCCTTTAAACATCATGCGCTGGTAGCTGATATTCAAGATGAATTAATACTCGGTATGGACGTAATGACAAGACTTAACCTGATGGAGTGATGATAGTCATGTTACACTACGATTTTTCTAAGCGCCCCTCTCGTAGACAACCTGGACGACACTGTCGTAGTTCTGGTCATCGTACTGTAGGCCTAGTGACCCACTCGCCTCAAGGTCAGGTGAATGAACTATCTCGACGCCTTTTCTTTGGTCCGGACGCGTTCATCGGAAAGGAATGGCAAATCCCCGTTCTTAAAAGTTATTTTTGTATGGTAGTGAGTGGAGTCGCACGTATAATTTGTATTTCGTATAGTCTTTTTTTCGCATTTTATTCTAATTTAAGGGAATTTAGTACGTCGACTATTTCTTGGAACAAGCATTGTTCCTCAGAGTTAACTCGGGAATTATTGTACACTCCTGCAACCGAAAAGTCCACTTATAAGCCGCACAACTTCTCAGGTGAGATTTCCCACGTGCAACCGTGCCTAGCTTCTTCCAAGCATATTGCCTCGAAGACTAATTGCATTCATTCCTTTCAGGTTTTTTTTTGTTACGTTGAATTTTTGGTACAATTTCATTTTTGTCGCCGTGTTCTCACGTGTGATTTGGAATCACACGGTGGCTCCTAAGTGGGTTACGAACCTTTTTCGTACCATACTGGAGAATATCTTCGCCAACATTCACCGTGAACGTGAATTCGTGCCCCTTCTACGCACGTACACTTGTGGTTCGGATCTGGAGCCTTTGGCGTCGCCCTGCGAACAACTTGGAGAGGCACCACCGCCAGCTGTGGACACTTACCTCCTTCTGACGACGATCAGATAAGAACCACATCTATTTATTTTATATCTCTTATTATTGAGGCAACGGCTTCTCCGTTTGTCTACTGTTCTTTATTGTGCATGTCACATTTCAAACCTACGGGTTATTTGTTATTGTGTTATTATTATTATTCTCGTATGATTATTTCTATCCGAACTTACCATCCACACCATTTATATATGTATGTTATTGAATATATCGCCATTTTGCGGACGTTTTACATTGTTAAATACTACTACGGCTGTATTACGTGACTGCGACAAGCGCTAGATTCATATAACCTCACTTATATGTTTACATCCGAAACGGCGGGAACCTTACATTGGCCAGTGATAGTGTCTCACGCGGTTCCGACATTTTGTTTTAGTAATAACTTTTCGCTATTACCAATCGCCTCGCATAAGCGTGATTTCAGACCATTCATATCTGTTGTGTACAATTCGAATAACGCCGCGAATTGCGATACACCTTACATTCTGTATTTCGTACGAAAATTAAATGATTGTTATTGTTAAGTTTTGGGTTTCTCTATTTGTCACGTACCCTTACGTCTTACCGCATCGTCCATTCCCGTTTAGTGTGTTGAATCGCTATAATTTAAGAGGGCGATTACATTCAACTGGCGCCCTTATAAATAAAAATATATATACCCGCCCTATTTCTCCATTGGGCTACGCCACTCTCAAAACCGCTTGCACGGGCCTATACAGCTGGGCATTGCAACAGTCAACGAATAACGCGTATTAAACTCACGAGAAGACAAGGCTGTGCGCGTACTAATGGCCGAGGACGTTATCCTCCCAGAACGAAGTAAATCAATCGTGGAAGCACAATAAGATGGTAGTTTATGTGAGGAAAATATTTTTATGCTTGAGCCCAAAAATGATGATGTCTAAACTGGTATTGGAGTTGTCGGAAAATCAATCATCAAAACCAGCCAGGTAATAACAGTTCCAATAATGAACATAAATTTTTATCCCGTTGTTCTTAAAGGAGGAACAATTGTAGGAAAATTCTTGGCAGTATTCTCGATTATTCGAAATGTAAAAGCCAATGGAGGCACATCTCAGGAAATTCCGGACACGCTAATCAAATATCAACATCGATTCAGGAATTAATCGGCGACCAGAGAACCAAGGCAAAGAATTTAATTGGAAGATTTCAAGATATGTTCCAATTCGACAAGAAAGCCAAAGACATCGAAGATTTTCTCCACTCTGGATCTAAAAGAGCGGATACTGGCAGGTAGATTGGGATCCAAAAGATAATGCGAAGACAGCCTTCACTATCGGTACTGCACTCTAGCAATTTTCCGTAATGCCATTTGGGCTCTGCAATGCCCCTGCAACGTTTCAACGACTCATGGAAACAGCATTGGCTGGGCTATCTTGGAAAAACCTGTTTGTTTTATGTCGACGATATTACTGTGGTAGGAAAAACGTTCGAGGACCACTTGAAGAACTTTGAAGATTTTTTCCAGATTGAGGAAGATTAAATTGAAGTTAAGTCCATAGAAAAGTTCATTACCTTAGACACGTGGTTTCTGGTAAGGGTATTGCTGTTGAGCCGGAGAAAATAAGGGCTGTGAGAGACTGGCCAGTACCTAGAGACAGGCACGAACTTAGAAGTTTCCGTAGTTTGTGTACTTACTATCGCCGACATGTACCTGGATTCGCCAACATAGCAAAACCGCTGACAAGGCTTCCCGAAGAAGGAAGAAAATTTATCTGGGAAATGGACTGTAAAGTTGCGTTTGAAGAACTAAAACATTTCTTAACAAGCGCACCTGTCCTAAGCTATCCTTTACCTGAAGGAGAGTTCATACTAAACACAGATGCCAGCAACATTGGAATTGGTGGCGTACTTTCTCAGAAACAAGACGAACATGAGAAGATTATTGCCTACTTTAGCAAGACCTTGTCAGAACCTAAGAGGAATTATTGTCACCAGGAAAGAACTTTTGGCAGTGGTGAAATTTATGGAGCATTTCTACAAACATCCGTACGAAAGAATTTTTCTGATAAGAACTGACTATGCTGCTTTAAATGACTGCTACAATTCAAAAATCCAGAAGATCAAATAGCCAGGTGGATTGAAGACTTCAGGAATACAATTTCAAAATCAAGCACAGAACAGGTACCAGCCATCGTAATGCCGACGCATTGTCCAGAAGGCCATGCCAAGATGAATGCAAGCATTGTAGTCGACTAGGAGAGAAACATTGCACTGTCGCCAGGACAACAGTGGTCGACGATAATTGGCAACCCGATGTACTGGAAAAAGACCAGACTTGAAAAATTATACTAGAATGTAAAGAAAAGGAGCAAAGCAGTATAGAAAGATGTGGGCACCACACTCATAGAGTGTGTAACGATGTGGATCTGACACAAGTTTTATGGGTTATCTAGTTCAAAGCCGTATAACAACACTGCCCTTATAAATCCGCGGACCGGGAAAACTTTTCTTACCGGTAATTCCCAACTAGCACAAAAGCTGCAACTTACAACTAAATACTTGTATTATTGCTTTATAATTGAAAATTATGCACTTTTTCATTATATTAAAGTAATTTAAAACACCATTTTGCTTATACAGCAGTTTGCTTTTATAAGATAGTTGTAAAAATATTCTCTCAACTTAGCAACAAATTGATTTTATAATACTTTTATAATAGCTTTCTTCGAATACTCCATACAACAAAAAAGTTTTATAATAGTTTTATAGTAGTTCTTATAATATCTTATAAATCATTAATAAAGTATAACGTTTTCTCTATTAAGGTATTACTGTTAAGTGTTAAGAACATTTATAAAGAAAACTATAAAATATTTCAGCTGTTTAAGCTATGAAGTATAAATGTAATCTCTTATAAAGATATTTTATTATAATTTTTTAATGTTCACGTAATGTAGAGTCTATAAAACTACAAAAAAATAAAAAGGCTTCTTATAAAATAAGAAGATGTCGAAAGGTACATTTAGAAAACCTTTAACATTAGTTATGTTGTATTTTTTGTCTGATTCTGCCATTCGGTACGTTCTGAAACATGAGTATGTCAACCTGGAAAAAAGTCAAACGTGCTGGAAATTTTCGTAGAAAAGTAAAAGTTAAGTTACAGCAAATCTTGGAAGCAAACCATGTTCCAATAGTGCAAAATACACACTGTGTCCAAATAGAAACAGAAATAAATAATGGTGAATTACAAGTAGGAACTACTAATTTTTTAAATGATTAAGGGAATGACAGTGGCAATGAAGAGGATGTAAGAGCTAATTGGGCAGTAGAACTTAGAGATGAAGATAAAGATAGTGATAATGAAACAGAAACTGAAAAGAATATTAATGTACGAAATAAATTAAAGACATGGGCAACTACATTTCGTATTAATCAAATGGCTTTAAAAGAATTGATTAAAATTTGGAATCGACGCATACCAAACTTAATGTTACCAGAAGACCCCAGAACCCTGTTGAATACACCCAGAAATGTTATTATTCAAAATTTAGGAGAAAAAGGTCAGTACTGGCACCAAGGCATAGTATATTGTCTAAAAAAATATTTAGAAAATATTGAAGAAATACCACCAGTAATATCTCTCAATATAAATATTGATGGCCTACCAATTTACAAAAGTTCTAAGCAAGAATTTTGGCCTATTCTTGCAAATATACATGAGTTGCCCTATTTAAAACCTATCATTATTGGAATTTACTGGGGATATGGAAAGCCCAATGATGTTAATAAGTTTCTACAACCGTTTGTAAATGATATGAAATTTATTATTCAAAACGGGATTATCGTTAAGAAACATAGCGAAGAAAATGAAATATCGATACGACTACGTTGCTTCATATGTGACTCTCCAGCTCGAGCCTTCATTAAAGGTAAATTCAGTAAATACTCGTGGATTAAATGTTTACTTCATATTTATAATTATTTTTAGGTGTAACAAACTTCAATGGAAAGCACGGATGTCTTAAGTGTACTATCGTTGGAGAATATTCATACATTTCGCACACTACGTTTTTCCCACGAATAGATTGTCCTAGCCGAACTGATGAAGGATTTCGATTAAAACAATATGGAAATCATCATAAAAATGACACCTGTCTCACTCAACTTCCAATTGATATGATTAAAGATTTTCCAGTAGGCGACAGGTTACATTTAATAGATTTGGGAATAATGAAGAAATGTCTAATAGGCTGGAGGGATGGCGCTTTTGGAAGTTACAAAACAAAATGGTCAGCTAATGACATAATGACAGTATCAATTTTTTTATTAAATTGTAAAATGCCCATTGAAATTCATCGAGCGGTACGTGGTATAGATTGCTTAGCTCATTGGAAGGCAGCTGAATTTCACACATTTTTACACTACTTATCTATAATTATATTAAAGAATGTTTTACCGTCTGATGTATACAATCATTTTTTGCTTTTATTTTGTGCAGTTACAATATGTAGCTCTAAAGTATATTTCAATTTTTTAGATTTGGCAGAGGTACTTATAAATAATTATGTTGAAATGTATCGTGATTTTTATGGTGAAGATTTTATGACAAGCAATGTTCATAATCTTTCTCATTTAATAGATGATGTGAAAAAATTTGGAGAAATGAATTCGTTTAGTACATATCCATTTGAATCAAAGTTATACGAAATTAAAAATTTACTTCGACATGGTAATCGACCTTTAGTACAAGTTGCAAAAAGATTACAAGAAATTACACAAGCTGAAAATGAAATTAATCAAACACACAAAAATTACCCGGTTTTAAAAAAAAGGTTAAATAATGTTTATTTGTGTATTGAATTTGAAAATTTTTTACTAAATAGTGGAAATCAAAATAAATGGTTCTTAACACATAATAAAAAAATTGTTCAAATGCATCACGCTATCATACTGGATGGTAAAACATTAATTTATGGAACGAGCTTAAAAAAAATTACAGACTTTTTTCACACTCCAATCAAATCATCCTACCTTAACATATACACTGCCAATGAAATCGAAAATAACTGTGCAGATCTGTATGATTTAAGTAATATAAAATGCAAATTAGTTCCTGTACGAAATCGTACAGATACTGTATTCTTGCCCCTTATACACACTTTAAGTAAATAAAAAAAGAGTTATTTTTAATGACATTTTCTATATAAATATTTTAGTTTTAAGATATGGTTAAGTAAATATTGCCAATAATAATCATATTCAAATATTTTGTTTCAAATTTGTTGTTGAAAACAAACTTTAAATTTACGTAAAATAATAAGTACTCGGTGTTTTTATGATTTTATTACACAAAGGTTTATTTATTACAAAATATGTTGTTTGTACAAAAAAAAATACAATATTCTATAGTATAAAACAATGAACATAAAAGAAAACATACTATGTAAAAAATTATAACATTTGTAATACTTATTGAAAAATAAATGTTTCATATATACGTATATATATAAATATTTCTTCAAGTTATTTGCATTCTGTAAAAAAAATCCGTAACCTAAATTATAATGTGTACATATTTACTGTAAATCTATTTATAAAATTTTAATTTAGTTGCTGCTACTTGAATCTTCATTGTCTGTTAATTGATCGGATTTATTGTTAATTACATTTACATTGGTATCTTCATTTTGTTCATCTTCGACACTAGGATGTGTAGTAACATTTTTTACTTTGTAATTTAAATTTTTTGGTCTTCTTTTAATTTTAGAACACCTTCCTTGGTTTCTAATTTCATTTCTTCTTGTTGAGTTCTTTAAAACATTCTTGAAGAACTGTTCGCAATTTTCTAATGTAAACTGATTATCAGCTAACCTGACTAATTCATAAAACATTTTAATAACGTTGCTATAAATTTTAAATGGAACTTTTTTGTTCTCGCTTCTAGAACCTCCTGCCCAGGAACAATATGTCATAAAATTTCTAGTAAATATATTATCTACTAGTGTATAACATACATTAAAACCACATTCTCGTCCACTTGTACCACATATGAATGATAATTTATTAATAATTTTATTAAAATTACTTTTATCCTTTAATTTGTCTTCCAATTTAATAATATCTTCTACACTGTTCACTTTTTCAAATGTGCATACAGTTTTACTCGCAATTTCGCTGTGAGTCACTATTTGTGACTCTGATTCTTGTTTGTTCAAACGCTCTACTATGTTGTCTAGAATAACTTCTAAAGTTGCTATTTTCTTTATTATTGTATTTTGGTTGCTAATAATAGTGATTTGATTATTTATAACCTTGTCATAGTTATTAGAATCTATTTGAATTGGTGCACTAAAAGGAATATTTTCAAAATTTATTGAATCCGGAACTGTTAGCAATATATCGTGATGACTGAGAATATTGTCTGTTACGTTATTATCTGAAGTTATTTCTGTATACTGTTGCAAAATTTCTGAACTTGTATTAGCTTGAGAAGATTGCAGATTGCGAGGAGTAGTTAGGGAATTCTTAAAAATAATTGAATTGCATGAAATATTTTTAATTTCTTCTAATGAAGAGGAAATACATAGTAGTTACAGAACCAGGAAGATTACTTTAATTATAGAACAATTGTAATGTAGATTTTTTATAAAATAAAAATGTAGCTGTTTTAGATTCAATAAATTAAAGTTAGTTCTGATGAAACTTTACTATTTTATAATAAAAATAATCAATTAGGTTTGTCCGCAACGTTATAATGTAAATTATAGATATAAAATGGACATTAAAAAATATGAATTTCTTCCTGTTTCTCTAATCATACTGTATTAAATATATCATTTTTTCTTACCATACAACCTTCCGCTAGGCTGTTCAGATTTATTTGTGACGAAATTGTGTTCGTTGCTTTTCTTTTTGGAAGGTGCAGCCTGGGTTTTTTCTTTCTTATTATCTCATTTACTTCCGGTTCATCGGTATCATCGCAGACAATCATGTTTTCAATTTCGTCTTCTGCAGATTCATAGCTCAAGTAATTCGATCTTTTTAGCACACAATTAATCTGGAACCAATTTTCACTGGGCACAGAATTTTTATCTTTAATTAGTTTATCAGCCTTTGATTTAGGCCAATACAATATGCCATTATTTTCCCAAGCTTCGGGCACTATACATAATTCAGGTTTTCCTTTTTCAATTGTTTGCACAATCTTAAACATGTTTCACTTAATCTATAAATGTATATATAAAATAAATATAAATTAATAGTACCAAAATTTTATTATTTTTTTTTATATGTTCTTATATATGATGTATACGTGAAACATAACTTACCAGAACAATGAAGGAACTATATAAATTAGTATATTTTATTTATACGTAAATATTCCACTCTAATTTGTTTCAAAAATATAGTAACTATATAGCCTTTATAAAATAAATTAGTGCTGGTTACCTACATCGGTGGCTCTACCCCTGTACACATTAAAATCGTGAGAGTTAACTAACAGATGTCGTCAATATCGCATACATTTTTAAATATGGCTTTGATAATACTTAACACTATAACACATTTTGTCATATTTCTATTTCTAACTAAATTCCTAAAAAATATTTTAAAAATCAAGCTGTCTGTAATTCAACATTTATTTTAAAATCTTGTTAGCGACTCATTCATATTCAAAGAGATTTATACATGTACGAAATGAACATATTACTTTGCAAAACACAACTACAGAGAGTTGCACAGTAAACATTTTTATTTTGCTATTTCAAACAATATATTTATTATTCAACTCTCTATATATTTTTAATTAATATGGTTTTTAGTGGAAACTTAAAACCTTTAAAGAATAATAAAAAAACATTTATATACCCTATTGCGCTTATAAGTAACTAATATATTTTTAAGAGTTATATAATTGTCACAGATATTTTATAATTTAGACGGCCATATTTCTTATGAAAATATAATGACGACAACGCGGCCATTACATGCAAAGATAATAAAATAATGAATTTTGATAATAAATTCATTTAAATATACAATTTCATGTTTTTCAAGTCCACTACAATTGTGTTAGAGGACAACAGATTCAATTATAGACCTAAAGAAGAAAAAAAATATTTTTGTTATTTCAAAATATTATTTTTAGTAATATTCAATCTATATTATTTCGCGAGCGCGTTTATTTTTTTCCGAGCACATTCGTACATTTTACAGTAAATTCGGATTCGTATACAAATTTTAATAGTAGAATAAAGAAATATCTCAAATTATATTACTATTTACAAACATACATGAGCTCATTATTTTAATTTTTGTATCTGTTACAAATAATTCTGCTGACAACAATAATAAAACTAATCTGCCTGATTAAACACCTCCAAAAAAACGAAATAGTATTATAAACATATCTTAAGGAATCATTTATATACCAAAACTTTAAACAAAATAGATTTATAATCTTTTAGGAAGTATTTATACAACATTTAGATTATCAAGTTCTCAGCAGTTAAAAAATTATTTTATTAATGTTTCAAAATGCGCTATTTAAAAATTAGTTTTTTAAATGAATTATAAACATTTGTAGTAAGAGCAAATAGTTCTATAAATATCAGAATGAAGTCCTCTATACAATGTTTAGCTTTATAAATGTTCTATTAAAAGTGATATACTTGCTTTGAGAATATTACCAAAGACTGCTAATTTGTTTTAAAATTGTTTTGTAAAGTAATGTAAATAACATTTATAGAATTAAAAAGCTTTATAAACCTGCGCCCATTTTGAATATGTAAGGGTTAAATTAGAGTTGTATAAAGATTCTAGAAGCTTAATTATATAACATTAAGTTGTATAATTTAGGTATATTAATATTCTCATAGTATTTATAAAGTTGTTTGTGCTAGTTGGGTTGGAACCAGGCGCGTAATTTAACCGGTAAATAAGCATAAAGGGCCGTCAATATCGTGTTCCATTTTAATTTTTGTGACCTGTTCTTTTATGCAGATCTTACCATCAGTAAATAAACCTAAGCTGGTTTAATTAGCAGGGCTGTATAAAAGCAAGGCCCGCGATTGTAGAAGATAGTTGTTGACTTCGAGTATTCCTCTCAATAACTCAATTGTGAGCATTCCATCGACACTTGGCTGCGAGTAATCCGCCAAGATATAGAAACCGACATTCAGGTGAGCAAAGTTTTCCTTTTCTTTAAAACCCGTACCGTGAGCTTTCCGTTCGAGTTGTTTAGTTGTTTACTGAGAGTCAATCTTAGTGTCTCGTTGCGAGATTCATACGCCCGACGTCGCATCTCTTGTTGAGCGTAGGCCAAAGCATCCTTGAAAGGCATATTTATAAACATCCAGAGACACTACGATTGACACCGGCCGTAATTATCTCCGTGTATTAAATTCACCAGTTGCGTGTGTCTAGCAATTTTATAGAGACTCGTTGCGAGTTTTACCGACTTGACGTTTCGACGCCGCCAGCGTGTAAACCCGGGCGTTACAGACGTCGAGTCCTCGTATTTATCCAGAATTACTATAAAACGGCCCGTTATCCTGAGGCGTCTATTTTATCGTGCATCGTGCGTTTTTACGACATCGGGCCGCGACGACCCAGTACGTAAGCCGGGACACTCAAGGCCTAGAGTCTATGAGGTTTGCCTGGGTCAACTTTTTCATCATGCACCGCATATACCATCGATTTCCACGTACTCCGCGAACATCCGGTTACGAGCGTCTTCGTCGCGACGCTCGGCGTCGATCTGCCGATTACAGCAGAAACGGGTAACTACACCTCTTCCGTCATTACTGCCGTTAACCGATGAACCAACGCGACCTCAGCGTCGCGACGCAAAGTCTCTGCGGATGACATAGTTCACCGCAATTCTAACAACGAAGTTTCTTTCTTCCGGTAAACATTTCACTTGCAATTCATCGCACCCTCTCATCTAGATCTTCAATGTTCTCATTCCTCTCAGCATCAATATTTCGCACTCGCGATTGGTTACGTGAAGCTTATTTGGCAGCTTCATGCTCTAATGCATATGAGAGTGCGTCAATTAAAGGTTTTCGACGGGCCTATCGCAGTGCTTGCTGAGTTTCGCTCTCTCTAACTCCGTAGATGAGTGATTGCGTAGCCAGGCACTCCAGAACGCTATTGGGAGCTGTAGGATGTGCAAGACGAACCAAACGAGCTAGGGTTTCACGAATTTCTTGTTCTTGTCTTGTTCTTGTCTTGTGTCTTGCTTAAAAAGTAAGACAAGACAAGACAAGACTAGACTTTGGATAAGCAAGACAAGACAAGAAGTAAGTTAAGCAAGAACAAGAATTCTTGCTAGTTTTTTGCAAGAAATCTTGCATTTCAAATATTATATTTTTTTTACAATACAAGTAATAAAAGTAGGGTAATTTTTAATGAAATTTGTAAACAAAAGTAGTATTGTTAAATATTTTAATTAAGAAAAACAATTAGGTATTACAGAAAAATAAAAGTCAAATGCTTACACAATATTCGTTACAAGTATAATAAAATACAAACAATTATCTTGTAGCCTTAGCCTCAGCCTCAAAAACAATAGTTTTATTATTCATCCATGAATTTAAACATAAGAGACATCTAGCAGATTCTGCATTTAAACGATTTCTCTGCTTTGTAATAACAAGGGAGGCTTTAGAAAATAGCCTTTCAGAGGGAACGGATGTAGCCATTGTACTTAAAACATCTCTTGCCATGCGTGCCAAACATGGGTAAGTTGTTTCATGTTTCCACCACCAATCAAGAATGTCTGTGTGATCATATTCCCTTTTTGCGGTAAAGTATTCATTTATTTCTATCTTCCAAGCTTCTTCAGAAGAGGACACTGTATTTGTGTTACGATTAAATAGTACATTTAAATCTAAATCATATTTATTTTGATTATGAGATTGTGTTGGTGAGCAAACTTCTACATTAATTTCTGTATAATAATTATCTTTATATAATTCTTGGAATTTTTTCAGAGACAAAGCTTCTAATTCCTTGCCCCAAACAGTCATTTGAAATGTTTCTTTTTTGTGTCGTGGATCTAAAACAAGTGCTACACAATACATCCAATTGGACTTTTTATAATGCTTTAGAATTTTCTCTCTTGCAGCATTTATGGCGAAAATAAGTTGTTCATCATTATCAGTCCTGTTCTCCTTATCGTTCAATTCAAATGCCCATGATTCTAATTTGTCAATTAGAATATTTATGCCTATGACTACAGTTGACAATGTGCAATACTTTTCACCTCCAAGAACATCAGTTAACGTCTTAAACGGTTTTAGATATTTCGATATCCTATCTATCAAATCCCAATTTTCTAGATTTACTTTAAATTTCTCGAAGTCACTATTAGTATCACACATTATATTTAACGGAATTTTGTAAGTAAGTGCCCACTCCATCATTTCGTAAGTTGAATTCCACCTGGTTCTTATATCAATTACTGGGCTAGATGATTTCATATTTACTGTTGAACAACAAGTTTTAAACTTAATTTGTTTCTGTTCTGATTTCTTTATGTTTTTCAATAAACATCTTATTTTACTGACTGGTGATATCAAATTTATTTCTCCTTCTAAATCATCATCATCATCATGCTCTTCGTCGGTTTCGTCTATTTCAGTGATATATTCAGTTTTCAAAACTTTCATGAAATCCTGTGCAGCCAAATTTAAAATATGGGCAAAACATTGAAAGTGGTTATTAGAACTGTTGAAATATGTACTGCCCAATATTTCTTCTAAATAACGAGCAAATGTAAAATTTGCAGACGCATTGTCCGTTGTTATACCTTGTATTTTAGTTTGCAAATTATAATCTTTTAAAACATCAGCAAACATTCTTGCAATTTCTTTACCACAGTGCTGTCCATTTGAAGGAATAAAATCCAGTACTAAAGACTGTATGTTCCATTGACTGTCTATAAAGTGACAAGTAATTCCATAAAACGAATAATTTGCTAGTGAGGTCCAAGCATCGATGGTAAAGGATACTTTTGTATTATTGTTTAGTAATACATTCTTCACAATATTTTTCATTATTTGAAATTTTTTGAGAACAGTTTCACGTAAACTATTTCTCTTGGGTAAAACGATATTTTTATTGGCGTACGTAAACAAATTTATAACACTACTGTCTTCAAAAAAATTAAACGGCAAACATTTTTTGACAACAAAATGTAATAGCAAATTTTCAAAAACATTTGCATCAAAATTTATTGAATCTTGCGATGTTATCTAAAACAACAAAATAAGTGTAATAAAATTAAATAATCTAATACTTATTTTCCGTTAATCATCAAAATATACAAAATTTGTGGTTAAGATACAGACTACGCAAATGCTTTAAAATGCGTTTAATTGACTATATATCGATATATTAGCCTTCTATTTAATAAAATAAACCAAAATTAGGGCGCGGAAGCAAGAATTTGTGAGGATTTGATGAGTTTTTGGGTTTTTGCAGTAAAATGTGTCGTTGTTGTCATGCAAATTAACGAATATTTCAAGGAATTTATGGTTAGTTTAGGCTAGGTTATGTTATGTTAGGTTTGGTTAGATTAGGTTACGTTATTGGTTACGTTGGTTTTTTTAAATTAAAAAATATTTTCAAATTTACCGCCTAAAATTTATTTATTAGTTAACAAAGCGACAAATTATCTTACCTCGTCATTTTCATTTCCTTTGAACATATTAATAATTGCAATTTTCGCATCCAATTCTACTGACTGGCTTTTGCTTTTATTGACTTCATCGCTGTTTGATGAATAAATTTTGTCAAAAATTGATTTATGTTTTCTTTCAAGATGTCGTTTCAAACCACTTGTATTTCTGTTTTTCATTTTAATAGTACAGTTTTTTCCGTGACTTTTGCATACTATACAAATCCCTATTTTATCATCTTTCATGTCTGTCTTTTTAATTTCGTAGTAATTACTGACTTTATCTTGATTACTCAGTTTTAATTGTTTTGGAGCTGAAATGTCGAGAGCTGGTACGTTCTGCCGTAATATACCACTCCCCTTTGGTTTATTTTTATCTTGGCTGCTACTGCTGCTAGTATTGTCCGAAGCAGAACTATCATATTCGCTTCCGATATCTTGGTATCGTTTTGAATATCAGAATCACTGTCATTTTGCAGGGACTTATTTTTATTCATGTTTATTATGGATCGTTGTTGAATACGACACAAGTACAGATTGCAAACTACGTACTAAACAAACAACAAACGTCCTTGCTAACCTACTGACGCCACAGCGCAAACTCATAACACGACACACCCTGGAATCCCTAACAGTAAATATCTCGGGGATTCCCCTAAATAGCAAGACACGCAAGACAAGACAAGACAAGACAAGAAATTATGTAGCAAGAAATCAGCAAGACAAGATTTTTTTAATTTCTTGCTTTGTAATGCAAGACAAGACAAGCATTTAAGTTTCAACGCAAGATTCTTGTCTTGGTGAAACCCTAAAACGAGCTACGTCGGCTTCAAATTCTTGAAGGCTTTCTTTTGAATTCTGGTACCGGTCTCTCAGTTGCGTCTAATACACCTAGTCCAGGTGCGCATTGCCATATCGCATATCCAACCTCTTGACTATTTGGTCGTAGTCCTCTCGTTCTTCTTCTTTCAGCGTTTGTAGGATGTCGATAGCTTATCCATGCAACGAGACGGTCAACGCTGTAGCATTCTCGGTGGGTGTCCAATTATTTGCTTTCGCAGCAGCTTCAAATTGTTTTAAATAGTTCGGCCACGAAGATTTTCGATCAAATTCCAATGTTTTTATATGCATTGTTGAGGTAGTATCTGGTTTTACTACTTTCCTTCCTTCCAATACATTTGCCTTTGCTACACCAGAATTCGAAATTGACGACGATGTAATTTTAGTGAATTTTTCTCGTATTTCTTCAATCTTCTTGTCATACTCACCTTTTAAATTCTTCAGGTCTGCTTCGGTTTTTCAAGAATTTTCTTCTAAACTTCTAGAATATTTTTCTAATTTTTCTTCTAAACTTCTAAAATTATGCTCTAATTTTTCTTCTATTGCTCTAGAATTTTCTTCTAATTTTTGTTCTAATGTTCCAGAATATTCTTCTGCTTTTCTATAACTTTCCTCCAATTTATGTTCTAATATTCCTGTCAATTCTTCTTTTAATGTTCGAGATTTTTCTTCTATTTTTTTCTAATGTTCTAGAATTTTCTTCTGCCTTTCTAGAGCATTGTGCTACTAGTTTATCAACGTCGGATAGGCACAGGCCATATGAAATTTCGAATAAAAAATCTTCAACATTTTCACCAGCATCGATTAATGCTTATCGCGGACGTGATTTTAGAACGGTTTTCAGTTCTGTCGTATATAATTCTCGTTCTTCCAGTTCTTTCTTGAGATCACTTACTTTTAATTCACTTAATTTTACATGTTTAGTCGTCATTTTATTTATTTTTATTTTTCACTTCACAGCTTATTTACAACCCCACACCTGACACCAATTGTATCGTTTATTTATATGGGTGAAGTGTAAAAATAAGAGAAATATTATTAATTAAAATAATACGTTTATTAAACGATAAATAATTAGAATAAATATTAAAAAGATAATAAAAGTAACTAACACTATGATTAAATAATAATAAACACTATTTAAGACTAAGAATATTATTAAATACTTAAACACTAAGATTATTTATTTAAAAAATATTTATATCACTATATTTATTTATATAACTACATTTATTTATGTTCTCAACTCGTAGACCGTTTATTTATACCACCCTCTGTTCATTGCTCGTTGCTTCTATATAACAGACTATGTTCGCTGGCTTTGGCGACAGGTTTATATGTATAGTATGATGTTCTTCTAGAACTTTCTGACGCCACAATGACATTAAATACAAAGGATCCAGGTCATCGGTGTAATTAGCACGTCTAGACGTATGGGTATTTCCGTCGTCGGGATTACGTCATCGCTCGGGAATATTCTACAAGCGCCCGAATATTATTTTGTTAGGGGCACACGTTACAGTAATAAAAATTTAACTCACTTTTATTGCCAGGTATATGTTATCATCAGCTTCTTTTATCAAACGATTAATAACTTTTATTTCGAGAATTTTGGCCTTCTTTGGCGCATTTCCCTCTCCCAATCGTTTTAAAAAAGGATATAATTTAATGTATTGTGATATATTCAATTTTTTGTAAATATTTAAGCACTATCTTAACCTTGAGGGTACTAACCATAATGTAGAGGATTTTTTAGAAAGTAGTCTGTGCTATATTACATAGTTCAGGCGGAATGTAATTGATTTCATCTTCCATGGTTGCACTATTATATCCTCTTACATTTATACTCATAAATGAATTGACATGAACTTTGAAATAATTGAATAAATATTAATTCAATAACAACTGTAACATTACCCAACATATACAAATTTCCCTAAATTAACTCTGGTTTAATATAGCAGTTCTTTTATATTTTAGTATTTAAAAGACGCAAAGTATAAAAATAGTATAAAAGACTTTTTCGCACATGTCAATTAGAAAACTAATTAGGGCTCGGTATCTTAATTTTGGTACGTGCGAAAAAAAAACATAACTCATGAAACTTGTTCTTTAATATACTATTACATCATTGAATTCGTAAACACAAGCAATATAAATTGACAGACTGCCCGTTGTTTATTGTCAGATGTTTTTCAGCCTACCGGGGTACAACTATCATTCAGGCGGCTTAGGAATTACTTTCTCGTTATAATTTTAGCGTATTTTTTAACATTATTTTGGTTATTTTTTAGTACCTATAACATATTATAATATATTTTACCTTAAATTTGACTACTCGTACATTAAAATATCCCAGTGGAAGTATCATTTCTCAATTACTACAAATACATATCACATAATTACAGGTTTTTAAAAAAATATATATGTAATTATGTTTTTCCTTTTATTTCAGTCAAAATATACGTTTGAAGTAATGTATAAACTACGATATAAATATAAAAATGTCGGTGAGATTCGTGACTTGGTAAGTACCTTACATACCTACGAGTATGAGGATGATACCAATGCTATTTGGTTATTTATTTCATGTATACGAGCAGAATTTTCAGGATAGCTTGCCCCTAAATATAGGCAAAACTGTTAATTTTACTGTTCTTTATTTTTGCGAATATCGTGCAAGAGTGAAATATAATAATGTAACGTTTTTATTTATTTGGGTGAAGTGTAAAAATAAGAGAATTATTATTATTTAAAATAATACGTTTATTAAACGATAAATAATTAGGTTAAATATTAAAAAGATATTAAAAGTAACTAACACTATGAATAAATAATTATAAACACTAATTTAAGACTACGAATATTATTAAATGCTTAAACACTAAGATTATTTATTTAAACACTATTTATATCACTATATTTATTTATATAAATACATTTATTTATGTTAACAACTCGTAGCCTGTTTATATCACCGACTTCATTACTCGTTGCTTCTATATCACAGACTATTTCTCCGCTGTCGTTCGAACGGTATTTATACGGCCCAGTGTCCTAGAACCTTATTCCGTCGCCAGAGTGATACCGAATACAATTTAGGTCATCGGTGTAATTAACACGTCTAATTGTTCGCCGCCGGAGATTGCATCATGTGGGTAATTCCTGCGAGGTGATTACGTCATCGCTCGCGAACATTCTTTCAGTAGCGGCGCTCGTATACTCAACTCAGGGGCGCACGTCACAATAATAATAATAATAATACTGAATTTTGGTTAGCACATCTTTAAGGCACTTTTTATGTTTTTTTTGTCTATTTCGGTGTATATATATTCTTAACTCTATCTAATAAACCAAGTCATATTTTTGACAATTCGAGTTTTTTAAAAATCTAATAAATTTATAAAATTACCTCAACAGAAGAAATAGTACAAAAATAATATTGTGACATTGATGCTTGTTTGTTTTGAAAGCAGTCATATTAACACCTTTAGAAAACAAAAAGTGTGTTTATAGATTTCCTTAAAGACGTGTTTTTATTGCATAGACTCATACAGGCACCGAAAGAGAAAAACTAAATTATGAAATAGAGTTGTATGAAAACAATGACAGCAGCAATAATAAGCAGTGATACTTTATTTAACTATTGATATTGTGTCCTATTGCAATGGCCGTTTGATTCTTCATGAATTTGTAACATTTTATTTATTAAATATCGTACTGAAAATCTGTTGTTATAAGAAATTTTAACTTTTTTAAGGTAAAATATAATTTTAAACAACTTTTATATACGTACTTTTAATTTAAAAGATACAGGATAGCTAATTTCTGCACTTATTCAAAATTTAAACTCCTAATTATAATTTCTACGTAAAATTACTATATCGTGTATTTATGAAATGATTTAGTTTAATTTTAAATGCAGGATTGTAAACAAGTTCAAGATTAACTAATAAAGATTTTTTAAGGTGGATGCATTGGCTTTACGTCTATACCAGAACAAAATTTCATTTACTGCGGGAGGTTTATTTGATATTAATGCCAGATTCCTATATTCTGTGAGTATACTGAATAATTAACTACATCCGTTTCTATTAATATTATTTTCTCTTAGCTAGTTGCAACTTGTTCAACGTTTTTTGTAATAATTATACAGTTTTCAAAGGATTTTAGAAAATAATGCAAACAAAAATTGGCCATATTGTTTGGTAAATTATATTGCGTAAATTACAAATAATACACTATTGTAAAATTGGTAAATATATCAGATGTACAAAACAACAAAAATATCAACTTATCTTTTATTTCAAAGTAGTTGTATATTATGTTTAGTTATATTAGTAGAAAAAGAACTACATAATATACACTGTAAAGTTTTGGGGTAGATAGAGGGAAGATGAATCTTCAATTGATTTTCTGAATTTTCCTTTGAGTTCTTTTAGGGTAGGTATGTCGAAAGATGATAGAAAGAGGTAAGAAGGCATCTGTGTTGCACTATAAGTATGTTAGGTAGGTGCTACTACCTTTGTAACATATTTATACCTTTAGGTATATTCTGCGTTCAATTTTAAGTACAGTACCTATCACAAAAAATACATCCTTGATATTAAAAACACTAAACAGTATCATTTATGTGAAATTTGAAAGGAATTATAGTGAAAATCGTACGACACTAGCATGGTTACCATGGTAATATAAAAATTTCTTGGAATTTTTTTATTACTTGGCTTACCTAAACAAAATTAATAAGTGGAATTTTTTTGTCAAAAATGTCAGTTTGACATTTTAAAAAATCTGGCCAGCACAATACCTCTCGCCACTTCCTTTTTTTGGTTAAATATAGGGCGCGAACAGTCATGTTGCATTGTTGGTCTTGACAAGCTGATGTGGCCCGTTTTAGAACGATAATTAGTAATTATGTACATAAATGTCAGAATTTTTCATTAAAAATTTCAAGATTTTCTTAATTCATGTAGTTAATTTGTCACCAGGAGTGTGGAATTGACTTGTCGAGGAAAATAAATCACATGGAATTGGAAAATCACTAAATTTAGAATGAGAAATTATGATATATGACATCTATATACATAATTACAAGCTATAATTCTGACACATGACTGCTCGCACCTTAATGTATTTAACATTTCTTGTATACTTACACTCTACACCAAAAATTCTACTTATATCTATTCCATATATTTAGATTTTTTTAATTTAAATTCATTCTATGAAGAAATTTTGTCCTACTCTTTTAATTTTTTGAGATGTTTCCAATTCATTGTCGTAACAGCATATATGAAGGGTATGTGTAATATACCTATAATATTAAATATTAAACTATTAATGCAATAAGAAATAATATAATGTATGTACTTCCCAGAAAAAATCTTCAGTAATGTCTCCGGATTTCTGACACTGACATTTTTTGACAATTTAAATTTTCAACTATTTTCCATGGCATTCTTTCGGCTGATTTATTACAACAGATTATTATATATATTATATTTCTTTTATCTCTAAATCTATAGAATATATAATAAAATATTTAAATGTATCAGATAGAGAATTTAATTTTCTTTAATATTACCACGAAAAATTTTCAAAAAATAATATTTAGAAGAATTTTTTTCAAGAATCTTCTACTTCCGGTTGTCCAATTGTTACCAAAACCTTTGCAGATCTTCCCATGAATGTCCGATTGGGAAATAAGTAGTTAAACAAATTTAAAGTCTTATAGTTTTTGAGTAATCGTCCTTCCAACATCCCACATACACACACACACACACACACACATACACACACATACACACACACACATCCACACACACACACAGACATCATCGTAAAAATGTTAAAATCGGATTGTAGGGACCTTAAAACGTGCTTATTCAATAAAATCTGGATATGCGATTTTTAGCATGAATCCAACACCTCTCTTAGCGAGAGGTAAAAATATATATTGAATTGCCATTGTATATTATTCTATTATAACTTGATTATTTTAAGCAAAATATAAAACCTAAATTAATTTTACTTTCTGTGCTGGTGTCGTTACGATTTTATTACCGAATCTGCCCTCGAGCATTAATTCATATCCGGGAATTTTTTTATCGTGCATTCCAACAACGTAATCTGCACTCGTGTTCCACTCGTGCTGATTAATACGTTGCTGGAATGCACTCAAAAAAAATCCGGAAAGAATTAATGCTCTGGGGAGATTATAAGTGAAAATAATATAAAAAGTTCAGTTTTACTAATTTTCTATTTACACGTAGTATACATCGTTTTCTCCGTTGGAAAATGATTAGTAATAAACTATTAAAAATTCATAGTAAATAACATATTTCTAGATAAATAAACGTGAAATGCAAAACATTTCAAAAGATTTATTTTAAAAGCATTATTTACCCATGCTCATAAATTTATATGAAAAACTAAAATTATACATGATATATAACTGACGTGTTGACTTATAGATATAGAAACAAATGGAAAATGAATATTATTTATATTGTAAGATTTTAGAAATTAAAACTGACCCAATGAAGCTTTACATTTCATAGAAATTATTTTTGTTATCACAGCATGTTACGACAGACGGCGTTGAAATTTGAAAATGAAACATTTTTAGATTAAATAAAAATAGTAGGCAGATAAAAAATAAAAGTGTCAAAAGTTTGTTAAAAAATATTATAAATAATACTAAGTAATTCATTAATGTTTGCCTTATTTATTAATGATATATGGGAATATTTTACTAAAAAATCTGATGTGGACACCACACGACTTCCTTGTACGATTATTAAACTATACATATTTTTTTAATAATTAAATTACGAGGATTGGCAACATTGCAAACGTTCGAAGCACATGCATAAATTTTTAAACAAATTGTAATTTCGAAAAACAGTGTTTTTTTTTAGCTCAAATTTTGCTTAATGTGATGCAGGAAAACCGCACATAATAATAAAACACAAAGTGAAAGATTTCATCGATCATAGTCTTTTAGATCGATATTGAAAGGTAAAGTTTATCTATAACCTAAACATTTTGCACGCTACAAGCATGAACGATATAACCGCACAGACAATTCTTTCCAAACTATCACTCTTAGATGACATAAATCAAAACATTGTTGCAACTAATAAGAAAATAGATGCATTCTCATCACAATTAAACCATGTGTCTCAAAAAGTTGAAGAGTTAAGCTCCATAATCGAAATACAACAAACTACCATAAATAAATTAGAGAAAATTATAAAACGGAAAAATCTAATAATAGTAGGAATTCCAGAACAAGAAAAACGTAAACCAGAACTAGAGGAAATCATAATTAAACTATGTAATAGTTACATGCAACTAAATCTTTCCAACGCGGACATCGCATACGTATCAAGACTAGGAAACAACAAAGAAAGAAATCCAGTCAAAAACCGCCCAGTGTTAATCTCGTTCACGTCACAAAAAACTAGAGATGCAGTTTTTACAAATCGTAGAATGTTAAAAGGGACAAATGTCTACATTAACGAAGATTTAACACAGTCCGAGCATAAAGTTCGAATAGAACTACTGAAAGATTTAAAAAAATATAAGGATGATGGCAAAAATGCGAAAATCATCAGAAATAAAATCCTCATTTTTAATTCTCCAAGATCCAACGAAAAACGAAGTCGAGAATCATCGTCGGACGACACGCCCACAAAAATAGGACATACCGCGAAAGTACAAAGGCAGATCGTAGAGAAGGAGGGAAACCAGAACGCCACTGTTGTACAGACCATGATCAATGATCTTTTCGAGGTTCCCAGACCATCTCCCGACCCGGTATAACCACATCTCCACAGAACGACACAACAGTAGATCCACTGAACAAGCTTTCGCTACCAAAAGACTGTAAATCTTTAACCACATCCCCACAGAAGGATACAACAGTAGCTCCACAGAATGAACCCTTGCCACCAAAAGTCCCTATGCCTAAGATAAGTACCAACTATAGTATTAATAATGGTAGTGGTAATAAAATCACCTTCGCTGATACACAACAATATATTAATATACTCTACTTCAATATATTCGGTTTCAACAATCTGTATAAACTCGGGCCAGATGATTACAGTTTCCCCAAATAAATTCCCCAATTATTTTGACACATATAACAGTCACATAATCTTTGCTAACAGAACCTTTGTCACGGGTAGAGCACAGGGTGGAATAATTATATTTTATAAGAAAAATTTAAATTTTGAAGTACTGTTTGCAACAGATTTCTTAATTTTTTTTCGTGTTATTTGCAATAACATGAAATATATTATTGGCGCAATCTATTTAAAACCAAATAATGAGTGCTCTATAGAACTAGAATATTTTGAAGATACTGTTAATTATATCTGTAACAATTTCCAGGAAAACGTAGTAATTGGCGGAGATTTTAATGCTAGATGCGGAAAACTCAACCAATACGATGAGGAAGATACTATTTTCAGTCCCCACCTAAGCCATGTCAGAGAGTCAGAGGATAGCAAAGTAGAAAAACGTGGTTCTAAAATTGTGGAAATTATGGAAAAAGCTGGTTTTATTTTGGTAAATGGAAGAAGTCAAGGCGATAAAGAAGGTAAAATAGCATGTATAACTTTTGGTGGTCGCAGTGTGGTTGATTTAATATGGATAAATCATTATAGTAGTAAACATTTCATAGACTTTACTGTTTTTGACGATGTCCACTTCTCGGATCATTTTCCGTGTTCAATTATATTGGCGGAATCGCAAAACCATTATTCCCCAAATACAATAAAAACCTGTACGATACAGGAAAGAAAGCCGCTCAAATGGAACAATCAATCTAAAAATGTATACGTTGAGACACTAATAGAAACCGCTGTTAATGCACCCTGTTTAGACAATTCTAATTGTGATGAACTTTATTCGTTCTTTGTATATGGCATTTATAATGCAGCAGATTCCGCGAAAATGCTCACTATAGCAAAAAACCAAACAAATATTAGCAACTACAAGCAGAAATGGTACAACAAAGATTGTAAACAGCAAAAATATTTTATGAAAAAATACCATAAACAGTTACGCGCTAGTAATCACGATATCCAGGCTAGGGAACAATACTTATACAGTAAAAAAATATACAGGCAGACTATCAACAATGCAAAAAAGGAATACTTTAATAAACTACGGTTCACATTAGAACATTCAAAAAACCGAAGCGATTTCTGGGATGCAATCAAATCATTTAGGCATAGTAAGTTATCATACGCAAATACCATACCAATTAGTGATTGGGAAAATCATTTAAAATGTTTATATCCCCAACATAAACCGGAATGTAATATAAAATTCCAAGATGCACGTCATCCACTTTTAGACAACCCTATAACGTTTAATGAACTTTTGTCAGCTATACAAAAATTAAAGATTGGTAAGAGTCCGGGAAGTGATCAAATCTCGAATGAGTTCTTAAAAAATTTGCCAATACCATGGAAATTGTTTCTCCTAAATTCATTTAACAAAATACTAGCTACTACTCAGATCCCAAACGAGTGGGGCAAAATAATCCTTGTTATGCTGCACAAAAAAGGCTCTATTAGCGACACAAATAACTATAGGGGTATAGCTCTGATCAATAATATAGTAAAACTTTTTACTTCAATATTAGCTAACAGGATATTAAATTGGGCAGAATCCAACAACATTCTACCCGAAACGCAAGCGGGATTCCGAAAAAATCGAGGCTGCACTGACCAGACTTTTACTCTTCACAGTTTAATAACAATATCTATCAGATATCCACGTAGCAAATTTTTTGTTGCTTTCCTAGATTTCAAACAAGCCTTTGACTCTGTTAACCACGAGAAACTTTGGTCCAAACTTTATCAATTAGGCATGAGCTCACTGCTTATAAATACGCTCATATCATTATACAATTCCGCATCCGTATTCATTCGCTCTAACAATAAATATACTCAAGCTGTAAATGTTAAATCAGGCGTCCTTCAGGGAGACTCCCTTAGTCCCCTACTGTTCATTTTATATATATCCGATTTTGAAAAATATTATAGAACAAAAAATCACTCCGGTGTCAGTATCGACCAAAAAAATGAAGTTGTAGCTTTATTTTATGCAGACGATATAGCCCTCTTGTCGCACTCAAAGATAGATTTGCAACATAAACTTAAAACACTTGAAGGTTATTGCACGGAAAATGATTTAACACTAAATGTGGACAAATCAAAAATAGTGATTTTTTGTTTAAGTGGAAGATTTAATGCTTTGAAATCTCTTAATTTCACATATAAAACCGAAAAAATAGAAATTGTCAAAAACTTTCACTATATGGGTGTTGTGTTCACAAACAATGGTATTTTTAAAGAACAATTACTATTTTCCAAGGGAAAAGCAAATAAAGCTTTAAATTTTCTAAAACAAACACTCATTAACTGCAAGTCTAATTCATGGGAGGACAAAATTACCCTTTTCGATTCAACGATTCTAAGCACACTTCTGTATGCTTCAGAAATCTGGGGATATAAATACACACAAGAACTTGAAATGATACAGACATCCTTTTTTAAGTCAATATACAACTGGCCGCGCAATACTGCCAGCTATGTTGTTCGACTAGAAACAGGTAGATACCCATTAAGCTACATCATATATAAATCTATGCTTAATTTCTGGATTAAATTATTAGAGATGCAGGACCACAGACTACCAAAAATGTGTTATGACCGTCTTGTCACATTGGCTTCTTCGAACATAAGAAATCAAAAGTCGAACTGGGTATGTCACCTCAGAGACCTTTTACATGGCTTAGGCTTCCAGGAGATCTGGAAATCTCAGAATGTGGTCACTGTTAAAAGTAATTTGGAAACCATCCTAAATGCTCTTGAAAAGAATTTCAGAAACCACGATTTCATGAAAATGACAGCCTCTCTAAATCACTCTTGCTATCAATATATCAAACCTCTATGGGGCACTGAAAAATACTTAACGACAAAAACAAACATAAAAATATTAAGACTGTTAGCCAATGCAGGAAATTAATGTACATTTTATACCTTATAATTGATCTTTATAAACTAATGTTCACTTTGGGCTTTATTATTGTCTTGGAAAAGCATTGTAAACTTCAAAATTTATTATTGCCTTATATACACAAATGTGTACCCTCTACTTTACTATTATTGTCTTACATAAGATATATAAATACCTATATCTGTATAACATGAGAAATCAATGCACACTTTATACTTTACTAATGTTTTATACAAACTAATGTTCGTTTTTGATTTGATTATATTTTGCTGCTATTAGAAACATGTATTTTTAATGTTATTATTGCTTCATATAAGCTAATGAAGACTTTTGTCTCTATCATTATTATTATTTTTATTATTGTTGTTTAATACTTGTATAATATGGGAAATTTATGTACACTTTATGCTTTAGTATTGGTTTATATAGGTCAATGTATACCTTCAAATATACCCTATTGTTGTTTGATAAATATATATATATATATATATATATATATATATATATATATATATATATATATATATATATATATATATATGTAAATATGTAAAATTCGTACGTGAAAAATGAACGTACACTCTACATTTTATTATTGTTGTATAAATTAACCAACCACTTTGCACAAGATGTAATTCTTAAAGCAAATAAAGATTATCTATCTATCTATCTATCATATTTTTTTAATAATTAAATTACAAAATATTGACAGGCTTAAGCCAAGCCCGAGAAATATTTTGATATAGAACAAAAAATAATTCATTTGCTACTATCATTCTTAAATTAACATTAATCTAACCCGGTTCTTTTAATAGAGAGTTTTGATTACAACAAAGAAATATTTGATTACAACAATGAATATGACTAATTTCACAATAAAAATATAATATTTGTTATTGTACGAATCATAAAATTGCACGTATTTATCGTAATTTGACATGAACATTTTTTTATGTTTTTGTCCTAATCCATAGCAAGCTTTATTAGAAAAACAAAAAAGTATATAATTTTTAAATTTACATATCTCGCTTATATAAAGGGCTAATTTAATAATACTTGATGTGCTACACGCAGAAATTAATTCTTTAAAACTTTTATTTGAAGTATTTATTTCTAAAATCAAAATAAAATCATTTTATTCAAGAAAAACTGTTAACAACTTCAAGTAATGTACCACTTCCGGTTAGCCTATTTTAACCATGCTATTTCGATTGACATAAAAGTCTTGTATACCAAATTTGAAAAGTTTTGGATTATATTTTAAAACAGTTTTTTATTAAAATCTATTATAGGCTTGATGTAAAATACCACTTCTGGAAATTGTGTAATGATCAGAAAGGGAGGTGCACAACTAGATGTTATAGGAGTCCTAAATACAAAATTTCAACTTTCTACGGATTACCGTTTTTGAGTTATACGAGATACGTAGGTCCGTACGTACGTACAGACGTCACGACGAAATTAGTCAAAATGGATTCAGGGATAATCAAAATGGATATTTCCGCTGAAATCTGAAAACCGAAATTTTTCGCGATTACAATACTTGCTTTACTTACGTACAAGGAAGTAAAAAGGAGCAAAGGGTTTAAATATAGATGGCCATAATGAAGTCTTCCTACTGGCGTACGCACATGATCTAGTTATCTTATGCGATTCTCCGAATGACGTGAGAAGAAAACTTAACTTATTAGAAAGTTACTGCAATATTAACTAATTGAAAGTAAATACATCAAAAACCAAAATTTTGCATTTTTTTAAAGGCAGGCCTAAAACACAAGTTAACCCATTCATGTATAATAATTCAATTGACACAGTAAATACATACAATTATCTAGGTGAAATATTCTCCCCATCTGGCAAGTTTAACGTGACAGCTACCGAAAATCATAAAAAATCATTACATGCAATTGCTAGCGCTAAAAGCTTATTATGTAAGGGTATATCAGAATGTTGGAACGAAAAAATTAAACTACTTGAAGCGGTTGTACACTCCACTATCTTATACATGGCAGAAATCTGGGGCCTCCAACAGACTGAAATCATAGAAAAATCACAAATACGGTATTTAAAATCGATTCTTCGCCTACCACTTAATACACGTAATCATTATATAAGATTGCAAACAGGCACAGTCCATTTGGCGGCCGTTGTTTGGAAAAGAGTTCTGAAATGGCGAGCAACCATTCTTCAAATGCCAGATAATAGGCTTCCAAAGTTAATTTATAACAAAAGGGCTAAAGGTATTTTACAAGAACATTAAATACGAACTTCTGTCTTCAGAAAATTGTTCTATTTGTAACTTACAGGAAAAAGAAGACTTATTTCATTTTCTCGTGAAATGCCCTACTTACCAATGTCTTAGAATTTCATATTTAAGTAATTTGAATATACAAAATCTTAATAGCTCAAATCTAAGTAGTCTTTTTACAAATTTAGAAGTCAAAAGAATAAATTACATATTTTTCTGTCATAGCAGCATCTATGTTGCGTAGTTTTGCAACAAACGAATGATATTATCATACGTAATATAACAAGTGATATAATAATTATCATCGATGATATTCTCGAGTGGGGCCGAGCTGCAAATTTCACAAGTCCAAAGGACGAGTAAAATGTGCTACTTCGGTTTCATGAGCAATGTCTTCGATTATTAATCATATCACGAGCTTATATTTATTGAGAGGATATAATGAATTTTTGTAACACATTATGTTAACCTAACTTTTGATAAACATATTCATAATGTATTAAAATATGGTACTTACGAGTTTTATTTAATATTTCGGAGTTTTAAATATTATTACTTATTTTATACTCAAAATGAACTGTCAATGTCGTAAATAATGAAAACAAATCCCTTAGTAACGACTATAAATAAGGTAATAATTTCTTTTTATCATCGCTGTGATAGACATGTAACTAAGGTGATACTAAATGTTGATTGGCGGAAAATATGTCACGTGACTAATGAATTATATTCTCAATGTATAATTTTAATATTACTATGTTATTATTTATATTACATTATTGTTATATTATTATTACCAAGTATATAAGTCTTTACTTATACATATATTTTTTTGCATATCAATACGGTATATTAATAAATTGTAATACTATAATTTTTGAATTTATGTAGCTTGCATGTCATAGGTATAAATTATCAAATGTGTGCTGTTGTCAATCTTTTTTTCTATAGGAAATTATTCCCCTGAATGCAAATAAATTATTATTATTATATGCAACAACAAAAACTTAATTATACCTAAAAACAAGTTAGAAAAAACTAGAAATGGACCATTTCATAATTGTGTAAAATTTTATAATAAACTACCTGACCACATTAAACAACTGCCACTAACTAAGTTCAGAAAAGTTATTAAAAAAGAACTAATTAAGCATAGTTATTATAACACCAACGAATTTTTAAATGCAAACCTAAAATGGACACCTAAGAAAATGTGTTAAAGTTTAAAGGATTTTATTGGACACGAGTTACCATATTTTAATGTGTTGTAATTGTCATATTTTTATTTTGTAACTATATTTGCGAAACAATTTCGATTATATTATATCGCATTTGTCATATTTTTATTATGTATCTATCGCTGTCTAATATTTTGATCATATTTTATTGTGTTGTATTGTTCGTACTTTTATTATGTATCTATTACTGAAATATTTTATGTAAAGACAAGGCTAAACATTTTTTTGTATTTGTAATACGCTGAATAAATTAATTTGAATTTGAATTATTATTAAGTCATTCATTAATTAACAATTAGTTTGTATTTGTAGCTTTAAAGCAATTTCGATAACAATTCCAGCTCCACTTACAATTACAATTTCAATTTCAACACAATTGTAACAGTTAATAAAATAAATAAATTGCTAAAAGAACAGTCTACAAGATATCTCAACACAGCAACTCAAGGGTATTTATAAAAATCAAAATAACGGTATATACCGCGTTTGGAATTTTGGCTAACCATGGTCGACGTATAGAAATCAGAACATTAAAGGTAAATTATTTTGTTTCATTTTCTTTCCATTTACATATTTTCGAAATTAAGATATCTTTATTTTTCCGTTCCTAATGATAAAACTTTTCATTTGATGAATTATCATTTTGTGATTTATTTTCGTGTCAATAAATTATTATTATTTAATTACAAGAAAATAAACATTTAAAAAGTTTTGAACGAAACTTTAATAAATAAGTGTAACATTTATTTATTTGGGTGAAGTAGCAGAGAAATATTATTAAATAATAAATAATTAAGATAAAGATAAAAAAATCTTATGTGGCCAGTACAATACCTTCCGTCAATCCTGTGTATTATGTACAAATTCTATATATAAATTATGTCATAAACAAACTATGCAAATTGTACTTGACATTGGCTTCTTTAACTTTTCCCATTCGTTAAGGGTCATTATTTTTTTCTTCCACTCATTTCTGTTTTGCGTATCGTTCTCATTCAGTTCCTTTTCTCTCAAGTCTTCCTTTGTTTCTTTAACCTTCTATTACTAAGCTATTTATTTTTCTTCCAATATATTCTTCATCTCTCCTCATGACATGTACAAACCAATGTAATCGTCCCTCTTGTATCTTTCTTCAAATTTCTAACACTAGAGTTATTTCCCTTATTCTTTTATTTTTTACCGTATCTTTCCGTGTCTTCCCCAACATCTATCTCAACAGCCTCATCTCTTTCACATTCATTACTTTTCATTGATACTGACATCTGTCAATTTGAATTATCTGAATTTATTAGCAGTTTTCATGGTTAGCATAGCTGGCTGATTTATAAAATTTAATATCTTTATAATTTTTAACTCTATATTTATTGAATATGAAGTATAAAATTCAACCAAATCTAATAGAGAATAATATATTCTTTAACTTATAATAACGTTAAATGTAAATAAATGATATTTAACTGCGTTTTTTTCAAGAAAAACCGTTAGAATCTTCAAATGAGGATACTTCCAGCTAACCAATTATAACCAAAATCTAATCACCTCTTGCTCTGGATGTAAACTTGAGGAATACGAAAAAAATATAAATTTTTGAATCGTGGTATTGAAGTTATGCGATCCGAAACTTTCATCATACACACACACACACACACACACACACACACACCACACACACACATACACATACATACATACAGACATCATCGTAAAAATGGTAAAATCGTATTATATGGACCCTAAAACGTGATTATTCACTAAATATTCATCATTGAATTTTTTGACCAAAGACAATACCTTCGTTCCGTGAAGGTGACGGAAGGTAAAAAATATCACTATGATTAAACAATTATAAAAACTAATTTGAGGCTAAGAATATTATTAAATACTTAAACACTAAGATTATTCATTTAAACATTGTTTATTTCACTATATTTATTTATATAACTATATTTATTTATGTTCACCACTATTTATTTATATCACCCACTGTTCATTGCTCGATGCTTCTATATAACAGAATGTCTGTCGGCTGTCCTTCCTGACGGTATTTATAGGCCCACGTCCCTCTGGAACATTTTGTGCAAGAATAACACCGAATACAAAAGGTCATACTACCAGAAGTAATTATACAGGTATAGACGTGTTTACCACGCCGATCATTAAGAAGTTTGCGTCATCGCCCATAGCGTGACGGCGTTCTGGAAATATTCTACCAGTGGCGGCGATTACGCACACTTAGAGTCAGTGGCGCACGTTACATTACTATAATGATTGTGAATAAAAATCTTTGGTTTTGATTCTACAAAAAAATGTTATAGGAGAGCTTTTTTGTTTGACTTGAAATACTTCTGCCATTTACACCTTTAATTGATAATATTTTATTTACATTTTTTATTATTTACATCCAAGAAATTAGGAAAGTGCTTTCAATACATGTCTTGCTCGTCTTCTTTCATATCGTTGAAGTAATATCGTAAAAATTATTTTTATTGCAATATTTGTATGTAGTTTAATGTGAAAAGTATTGACAATATTTTCACAATAAAATGATAACATTGGAACACAAAATTAATATAATAAATGTTATGGAAGTAACAGTTGAGGAAATTCAGAATAACTTTAAAGCGCTGCGTCGGAGGATCGAATCATGTATCGACGAAGGAGGGAGGGGGGTAATAGAATATTTTAATATTTGATTTTTATTTGAATGATTTAATAAAAAAAACCATTATTTTTCTAATATTAATCCACCCCAAGTTATTATTGTAGTTTAAATTGCAGGTTAGTTTCTTTAAAGTTAAACAAAAAAGTTCTTCCTATAACATTTTTTTTTTGTAAAATAAGAAATAAGGATTTTTTCCCTTTGTAAACTTAATCCAGGGACACAGTGCATATGCTCATTGTTCGCGCAGAGTATCCATCTCTCCAGTTAGAATAGTGTACTCGTTACGATTTGTAAAAAGATTTGTAAAATATTCATTGACTTCGATGGACTAGTGGCTCAGATGGTAAGAGCGCCCTACTTGATATAGAAAGGTCCTGGGATCAAATCCCGACGAGATCCTTGAATTTTTCACAATATATTTTTTCGTTTATTTAAAGTCTCCTTAATCTATTAAGCCCGTTTCAACGATTTAAAAATAATATAAAGATCAAGTAGTTGAAAGTAAGTATTAAATTATATCATATTCTACCCTCTTTAAAAATTAGGGACCGAAAACCGAGAATTATTGTTTTTCATATAACTGCATTGCATCTCTCAATTTGTTAATTTCCTTTTGGGGTGCAGGGAGTAGTTCGACTGGTGGCAATTTCGTGACATGTTAGAAAGAATTTTAATTCTTGCGACATGAAAGAGACTCCTCTGTCAGTATGAATGTATGAAAGCATCCCGAAAATCGAGAAGAAATGTGCTAAATACCTTATCACAGTTGCTGCTGAAATATCAGGACACGGTATTGCAAAAGAAAATCTGGAATATTCATCGACAATGTTTAAGAAGTACTGGTTTCGTGTCTTAAATGGAACCGGACCTTTGAAATCTAAATTTAGTCTCTCGAATGGAGAAGTAGCTTTTATTAAGATTCCTTCATGAACAAGACTTCAATTCATCACAAACTTGGCTTGAGTTTGTAACTTTCTTCACATCTTCACGCACCCAGTGAAACATTCGAGTTATACCCGGATGACAAAGTTCTACTTGTAAATGCTCCAAGATCTTTCACAGGATCAACTGCTGCGCTTATCTTTGACAGAACGTCAGCTAATACATTCTCACTCCCTGATCGGTACATTATATCAAATTTGAAACAAGCTAGTTGTAAACGCCATCTCATTATTTTTATTTAGCTAGAATACTGTTGACTGAACATAAATGAAACTAAACGTTGATCAGTTGTTACCTAGAAATATCTACCAATTAAATAATGCCGCCAATAACGTAGAGATTCCACAATTGCATAAGCTTCGTTTTCTATGCAATAATGTTTTTGTTCAGACTTGTTTAGCGTTCTGGAAAAGGATGCCACTGATCTTCCAGATTGACTCAAAGTTGCAGTTATCGCAAAATTGGATGCGTCAGTTACCACTCTGAATGATACGTCATCTTCTATAGCTGCCATGGTTTCATTAATATCATTCTTTAAAGCACGGAATATTAAAGTAGTTTCTTCTGTTAGTAGAATTTTTTGTTTGCAATAGTGGGCGTATTCTTTACGGAAATCTTGGTATCCATTTGCTGTAGAATGAAAATTTGCCTAATGTACACTATAGAGAAGCTGTATCATTTAGAACTAGTAGATCAAGAAGTGACTTCAAACGATTTGGATCTGGCTAGATTGTTTTATTTAAGATTATGTATTCAAGAAAATTCACAGTTCTAACAGAAAACTTACGTATCTCATTATTTAGCGTCAAGTTGTTTTTCTCAACTGCAGAAAGTAATTTCTTTAAATTATGATTATGCTGCTTTTCTTTCTTTCGACATACTGTTACATCATTGAAATATTCGAAACCCCTTCAAGACTCTCTTTTTGAATTAATTGATCAATTTCCCTTTGAAAACATGGTATTCAATTTTTACTTCAACTGGAACTCTAAAAAATTGGTATAGTTTTCCTGAAGCTTCAGACGCAGTGCACGGCTTCTCAGATTCTTGAATAAGTACTTAATGATAAGCACTCTTGAGATCTATTATGCTCAACACTTCATATGCAGAGACTTTAGCTTTTATTTCTTCAATTCTTGGAATAGGATATGCATCAACATTGTAAACTTATTTACTTAGTAAAAGTCTTTCGTAATCAAAGAACTAGTATTATTACAGGTATTGCTCTTCATCTTTATGTCAACCTTACACTGGCCAGCAATCTCAGTGAATAAAAAAGAATTTGCCAATGCTGTTTTGCCTGTGTATGGTAATACTTCAATATGACATTTCTAAAAACGAATAATTCAGGAAACCTAATGAATTTCCAGTATTAGATCGTTTAAGGTGAAATGATACCCCTGCCCGCGAAATTCAAAATTAGTGAATAGGTTTTTCATGTTTTATTTAAAATTGTATAATGTGATATGATCTCTTCCTATATAATAATAGAAAGGAAACAATTTGTCATGAAAATAAAATAGTTTCAATAATCTTTGTATCTATTTATTCACCCAAAACAATAATTTAAATATTATTTTTAAAATATCTTCAGTTCTAAATGTTGAATTTTAATTAAATTTGCATGAAAAATTTATAACAGGATAGGGAATAAAATATGTGAAAATAAAAAAAAAATGAACTTCGAGAACAATTTTAAAAATACAAAAAACCTACTTTTTTCATACATTTTAATGTGTTTCTTCTATACTAAACGTTAAATTTTGTTTAAACTTTAATATGTTTTGAAGAATTATGTTATATATCACATAAAAAAAATTGAAAATTAAACTTCGAGAACATACATAAAAAAATTAAAATGTTTAATTTTATTTTTATTCTCAAGTGTCTGAAGTTCTAATGTTAAATTTTGTTTAGTGTTAGGTACTATACATATTTATATATGTCTCAGGTAAGTATTTAAATATTTATCTTTTAATATAGAATATATTCGTAATTTAAACAAATTCGGTAAGTATTTTCATGTATTATAAGGAAGTGGCGCTATGACTAGACCTAGCGGTGAATAGATAAACTATAATTAAATCGGTGGCTCCATATTTCCTCCCGACTTTATACATTGTCTTACATATTTTTTGCAGCATTTATTTTATATTGCGTTTCGTAGTGTAAAGTTGTATTTTGTTGTCTATTGTATTCACGTGTTTTGTAATAATAGCAAGCGAGCAGCCAAAGTTATTTTGTCGCAAAAAGATCAGCAAACAAGGTTCTGATTTCTTAAAATCGGGGTAAATAAAAACATTTACATGCGGATGATATAGTTGTTTTGATTGAAATATTGGAAATGAGGAGCAACTGAGAGAATGATAAAGAGAATACATGTAGTTGGAAGAAATATGAATCTGGTGTTGAATGTTGATAAATGCAAGATATTAGTATTTGAAAAAAGTGAATTGTCGACAGAATGAATTTGGTGGATGCAGTGAAGCTGTAGCAGGAGAATGAGTTTGTATATTTGGGTAGTATGATTGAACAAAATTATCATGAAATTGATTAGAGAGATTGCTAGAAACGTAAAAGTATCTAAAAATGCTAGGTTCAGTGTATAATGGAGTGGTTGTGCCCATTTTGATGTACGGTAAAGAATGTTGGGCTTGGAAAGGTAAACCTAAAACAAAACTGACTACGGAAGAAATGAGAAATTTCTCATCATCTCGGTGGGTTCGGTCGGACCCTGATTTTTATATATGAAACACTGGAAATTTCGCAGAAAACTACCCGTCCTATACACACTGTACAAGCACTGCTAGTGACCCTACTACGTGACATACACTACCTGTCGCTCTCTAATGGTTAAAACACAATCTCTCTCTCTCTGGGGCGCATCTACAGAACAGTTATGAGATCATTGGTTCCCAGTACAGCGTTATATTCTATCTCTTACAGTCTCCATAGCTTCGTCTCCCTCTCTCTCACATTCTCGCGCAGGACGAATGTGTGATTGTATGCTTCACGATTTCAATTACTCAATTATGTGCTTTTGGGGGTATATTTTCTCTTGTAGCTTGTTGTTTGTAACTAAATAAATAATAGTATCCTCTACAACTACTACAAGTATTGGAATAAGCCATTCCAAACATGTTGCAGAGTACTTTTTCCAACAAAATTTAGAAATGATACGAAAAATGCAGCTTACTTAAGAGAATAATATTTTTTTTAGGAAACAAACAATATTAATTTAAACATGTCATAAATTGCTTATTACACAATTCATGTCTTTGTTTTGATTTATTTGGTAATAACTGGCTCCCCGTTATTCCATATTTGTCTTTATTACCAACCACTTGATATTTTTGTCGACAAAATATTATATAGTTAATTTTCTGAGTAATATATTATTATTTAGCTAAACTTATTGCTCTGACGATCTCAAAAAAACCTGTAAAAGTTAACAGAAAATTTCAAAACTGTTCAAAACGTCAAACGCGAATTCAGAAATAAATAAAAAAAGCAGACGTTACTATAGCAACCGAACCATAATATTTGATATACACAAAAGTAGTCCCAATATAGCAGCTCATTTCAAGGTTGCATGCGCAGTAACAAAATGAAAGGGAAATTATATTGTACTGTCTCAAGCATAAAGCGTAGTATGTACCAATATCTTCCGTAAGTACGAATCCGAACGAAGAGGAGCGAAGCTTGCCAAGCGGTCATTGAAGTAGTTGCACGACTGTACAAATGATTATTTAGCTAGAATTATAGTATTATTTCTCTTTTCATCAGACTATCGCATGTTATCTGTAAGCAACCTAGATGAGTTCCTATTTCGGAGACCTGTACCTACCGCGCTAATATACTGCTGAACACATAATGATTTGTCGGAAGCCGTGCGTAATTATTACAAACGGAGTTATGCCACACTGTTTGTTCGAATGATATTAATTCCAACATAATTTGTAGTGGTGGAATGTGTAGTTCCTAAAATAATGTTGGAGAAAATATTTTATATGCCATGTTTTCAATAGTATATTATAACTGAGGTGGGATGTTTCATTATAGCTTATAGCCGACGGCTTATGTGTATTACCGAGAGGCGTATCCTTGAGGTGAGATACAGCGCGAGGCTGTAATGAAAGTCCCATCAAAGTATGTGTACTATTTTATTCACAATCATCCTCTTTTTAAATCAATAATTTTCAGAATAAATCTAGTTAATATTTTTTGACAGTTATATTAAAATTTGTTTGGCCTACCTTATTATAAGGATCTATGAAAATAGTACTAGGCAACCCCTACATAAACATTTTCAACCCGTGGGGTGGAAGTGAAATCTGCTTTTTCGCACCCAAAAGATTATCATTACAGTTAGGAATGGCGTATTCCCAACCTCTAAAAGGTTAGGAATCGACATATTATAATAATTGTGAATAAACTTAATATTTATTATTATTAAAAAGTAGAGATAAAACATATTTTTCATTTTGGTATTACTACGATGTATAAGGTAGGCGTTGCCTTTTTGCCTATCCTAGCGAGTCGCCACTGTTACGGATACCATATTCAAATAATTTGTTGGTCATCGAATTGACGAAATACAAGAGACAATAAAATTCGGCAAATAGCGACAGGTTAGCATTGGAAGAAAATATGGCAAGTGAAGTCACAAAATGGTCTAAATTGTCATTATTAAGAAACAATGAACGATGGTTGTATGGACAAGAATTTTTAAAATTACCAAAAGAAAACTAGTCATGTGGATACACGAGAAAATATATGTGATCTAAAAAAGGAATTAAAAGAAGTTACAAATTCCGAGTGGTGTCAAGTGCACTTGGAAATTTAAGAATCTTTTTAAATGCAACGATTTTTGAATATTTATATACGTTCGATTTCTACGCAACTGTTCACGCGCTTGTTATTGTCGATGTATTCCCTCTACTCTCTTTATCATTCGACTTCTGTCTTATAGCAGTCACAGTGATGTGGCGTCTCAAACAAATTTCATAACTTAATATTTTTTTTCGGGTATTATTAATTTCAGAGAAGAATGTAAAACTAGAGAACTTTTTTTTTAAAATGAAATTAACCCCCATTTACATAAATGTGTTATTATATTAATATAAAGAAGGATTTAATTATTTTGAAAATATTTGGATAAATTTATTCTTATCCTACAATACACTAAAACTGAAAAATTAAGGAGAGAGTCTTCAACTTCAGAATATTCAAAACCAGAAATGCATGCACAGAATCATTCATATCCCGAATATTCAAAAACAGAATTGCGCATCACCAGAAAGAGATTTGAGACAACACACGTAATTTTGAGTGTTCATTACGATAACTTCAATGTCCAGAGATTCACAACACTGAATATACGTACGTTTGTGTGACTGACAGCAGCTGAAAAATTTGTCAACATAACCTATAAAAATAAATATTCCTTTCATTTTCACAAATTTTCTGTTTTGGCACTAAAGTTCCTTTTTATCATCATATGGTTTATTTCCTCAGCCCTACGGCCTCGGCAACTAAATTCCACATTCATGATAAAAAGTAGAACTTCAGTACCAACCTTAATTGATACATAAATAACTATTATTCTGAAAGTACGAACACATATTCTCAATGAAAAGCTTGTACATATCTATGACATGATGAATAATTAGCAGAACCACTCGGATACTTATGTACAAGAAGGTATAATAGGGCTGTTACAAAAAAATTTATATGCCTTCTAAATATGAAAACTGAAAATATTTCGAAATATTTATTAAATATTTTACAATATATTTTTGAAATTTGGATATTTTGAAAAAGTCACGTGTTCTGTTTTCTTTGCGATCCTCAAAATAAGCATTTACTGCTTCGATGGCTTCTTCGTTGGATCGAAATCTCTTTCCAGTGAAGAACGTTTTGAGTTTCGGGAAAAGATAGAAGACCGGGGGAGTTAAATCGGACGAGTACGGCAGATGGGGGACGATTTCAGTTGGGTCAATTTTTATTGAGCAATACGACTTGAATGAACTGGCGCATTGTCATGGTGAAACAAACTCTTTTTCTTTGCCATTCCCAGGCGTTTTTCTTGAATTGCTGGATCTGCCAATCAGCTTTGTACACAGATTTCGGTAACGATGATGACATATTTGTACCGTGCGGACGTTTACCAGGTGTCACCTCACGAACACTTATTGCTGGCGTGAAGAATGCACCACAGGGGTAGTTTTTGTGCCATTTAAAATTCGAAATATTTGGCGTCGGTCTGGATCGAACCCGGTATTTAAATTTAATTTAATTTTAAGTATTTACATGAATAAAAATTGAATTAAACGGGAGGTATTGTGTTGGCCACATCAGATATATATTTAATTATTTACGAAAATAAGAAATTATTAAAAAATATATATTACTAAAAAAATATTGCATAAACTTTTATTTCAAATACTTTTCGAAAAATTATATTATATCATACATAATGGTATATAGATTGTAACATATTTATAAAAACTGCAACTAAATATATTAAATTTTTTGTTTTAGCATATTTAGGAACAATTATTACAATCTTAAACTAAAGCGTCATGGGTGATAACGCTGGATGATGCTGAATTTCTGAACCCCGTCGCATAATATTTTATTAAATATTACATTAAAAACAAGACATTCATTACAAACCAAATATTATACGAAGACAATACATTTAATATCATACGAAAATTATTTATATTGTGATGTACCTACCTACCTATTATTAATTTTTTTAATAATTGTGAAAATGTAACATTTATTCTTACAGTCTATAAATATGTTCATAATAAAAGTTTCTTACGGTAAATACAAAATATTATGTAATTAAGGAATAATATGTAATATATGTTACGTACGATTTTTAAAATTTTGTTACTTATTATTCATTCGATCATCACTCTTCCCTCTTGCAATACATTATTAATATTTCATACAAAAAAAATATCTTTACGTTCGTTAATACTTTTAAAAGTATTATTATACGTTCAATAAAATGTTCAATTTTCATTAGGCAACCTACGAGAGTTAATGCCAAACGACATATTTTACTTTTAGGTTTAGAACTTGGAACAAGTATGACTATTACCGAATAGATGGAGACTGTTAAATGTACAAATCTTTCTACTTTATCGATTCAGCCATATTTATTCATTTCAGTGCACACTAGCGCTCGCCTCGGCGTAGAAACAAAATAAAAGGGAGTATCATTTCACCTTAACTTTAACCTAAACCATATATTTGTGCTTTGTTGTGTTGTGTTTGTCCTAGTAATTTATTATTATCGTGTCTGTTGCTATTCACTTCGTTTTGAAAATGGACATAAGAAAGTTTTTTACCAAGAAACCTCGTCTACGGCTTGAAACAGACAAGGAACCAAAATCAGACGAACACGAAGAAAATGGAACTGCTGCAAAAGTAAAAGCTACATCATTGGTTGCTAATGTAGCAACATCATTACCGGCAAATGATTTGGCAAAACTCGGGGAACCAATTAAACAAATACAATTAAAAAACTACCCGAAACAAAACAATAATCGATCGTTTAAAAAGTTTAAGTGGCTGGAATATTCTCCGCACATGGATGCTTCTTTCTGCTACCCTTGCAGACAATTCCGGCCACTTGCAGGTAAAGAAGCCACATGTACAGATACTGGTTACAGAAATTGGAAAAATGCTTTGGACCCCAAAAATGGATTTCCAAAGCACGAAAATAGTGATACCCATATTATATCAATGACTATGTGGAATGAAAAATTATACCGACAATTTAATGCTATTTCTGTAACAACATTGGTTAACCAAAATGTACTTGAAAAACATCGATACTATATAAAATCGATAGCTGAGGTTATTCAGTTTCTTGCTGTGAATGAGTTGGCACTTAGAGGAACCTACGGAGGGGAAGAACATATTGAAAGAGGATTGTTTGTTAATTTATTTCGATATACCTTAAAGAAAGATGCAACACTCGCTGAATGCGCACAACATATTCCTAAAAATGCTCTTTACACTTCACCTGAAATTCAAAATAAAATAATTGAAATTTTAGCAGAAATAGTTCGTGAAAATGTGGTTAACGATATAAAAAATGCAGATGTACCGTGGTTTACATTGCTTGAAGATGGAACGAGAGATAAAAACAATCGAGAAAATGTATCCATTGGAATTCGATATGTTAAAGACGGTAAGATTTTTGAGTCTTTACTAGGAATTTACACAACAAAAAAAATGGACGCTAAAACTTTTACTGAAATGACACTAAAAATTCTAAAAGACAATAATATTGACGAATCTCGACTTCTTAACCAATGTTACGATGGTGCTTCGGTTATGTGCGGGAAAAAAGGGGGTGTCTCTGCATTAATTCAAAAAGCGTTAAATCGACGCATCCCTTATGTACATTGTTACATTCATCGACTTCACCTAGTTGTTGTTAAGATGGTCTAGGAAATAATTGTTGTGAAGCACTTTTTTGATCAGTGTATTTTGTTACATACATTTTTCCAACACGAAAAGTAGCAGCTCAATATGAAGGAAAAACAATTGTTCGGGTTCTAGGACAACGATGGTCAGGTCATCTAGCGATTGTAAATGTTATACTTTCAAACTATAAAGACATAATAACAACGTTAGATATTATTATGAAACATGAAAATTTTTCTGGGGAAGACGTTGCAAAAAGTAAAGGGTTAAAATCTGTAATGCTGGAACTAAAATTTCGCTTTGCTTTATGTCTTATGAAGAAAATTTTAGGAATTCTAGAGCCAGCTGATTCTGTTTTGCAAGCACGATCAAGTAGCTTGAAAGATGCTATATCGATTATTAAATCTGTCAAACGCCAAATTTCTATAATAAAAACAGATAAAGTATTTTCCGAAATTTTAAACGAGGCAATCAATATTTTAGAAAATATGGAAGACAAAGCTAGTTCTAGTAAGAGAATTGAAAAAACTCCTGCCAATATGAAAGACTATGTAGTTTTGGAAAAGTTGCCAATATATACCAATAAGGAAGATAATTGTGCCTCACATCTTAAGAGAATTTATTACGAAGTAATAGATTTAGTAACAACACAACTCGAAGAAAGATTTTCTGATAACGATGAACTTTTGAATTCCATTAGCAGCATTGAAGAATTTGATTTTGAAAAGATCCAGTATTTGAAAGAGTTAGGTAAATACTTGTTGTTAATTTTTTTTACTAAACTTATTCAAAACTGCTTTTTTTGCAGGTATTATCATTCCTTCGAGAGAAGAATTGGCAGTTGTAAAGGATTTTTTGTCCGACAAATTAAAAACAAACGTATTTCAAGAGCTGTACAAACAACGAGAGATTTTTTAAAAAAGTTATGAATTGTTTGCCTCCACTGCAATTATCGGATGTAGTACAGCAACATGTGAATCAACATTTTCAACACTTACTGCTGTTAACCGTCCGCAAAGAATTTCTATGGAACACCAACGGATGGCCGATTTAGTGTTTCTGGCTTTTGAAAAGAAAAGAGCGGAAGCCATCGACTTTAATTTATTTTAACAAAATTCAACAAAAGGCGTAATAGAAAGTTGCAACTATTTTAATGTCCATATTATTAGTATTATTCCCAGTTGCACCGCTGACCCTTAAATTTAAAACTAGACTTAAAAAATAAATGCAAATCGAAATTTTGACAGCAATATTCAATTACTCATTTGACGTTTCGTTTCAATACATTTTAAATTTAAAAAACACTTAAAATTTAAGTGTCAGCGGTGCAACCAGGCATTACTCGTATTTATATAAATTAAAACCTCAAACTTTCAAAAAAATATGTTTGCCCTTTCAATAAAATATTTCGCCCTTCCTAGAACCATAGCCTCGCTACGGGCCTGCTCATTGCTTAGGGTTATACTCTAAGAAACAATTATGGCGACATAGAAGAACTTGCCATGAAAATTTGTCAACAAAAAACAGTCAAACAGATGCACAAAATTTTATGATCCGTGGATTAACACGTTCGCTGCGTATTATAAATGCACGCGTCGCAGCCGTAACGCGGTAATGAGTTTTGGTGCAATTCTAGTTTTTTTTTTCTCAATTTGTTAATATTGTGTGTATGTAGAAGTCTTTACTCTTATTTTTCAGAATTTTTTTTTTAACGCATACGGTGCGTCGGCAGCATTGTGGACACCTTTTGTTCGGCAGTGCTAACGACGCACCTATACGTCCAGCCTCTTGAATTCTGAAATCAACATATTGTTAGACAATTCATGTTTATTTGCTTGATGTTTTATTTATGATTCTGAAGCCTTTTTAGCTCTTTTGAGTTGTAAATAGCCCTGGTCGTTGTCTCTCATAACGCAAAAAAAAACTGTAAACTAACCTCCCTAATCACTTTTCTGTAGTCGTCTAACAATGCTGAGCAACGCACAGTGTTCTCTTTAAAAGGCTGACGAAACGATGCCGGTTGAAACAAGATAGAGTACTGGACGCATCTGTTGCGGCGTGCGCAATGGCTCAACAACATACAGGACGCAACGTGTGCGTCGTACGCAGCGAAAGTGTTATGAATTGACGATGATTTAAAAAATAAAGTTTTTCCTAAAATGCGACCTGATAAGATATCACTGACAGCGAAAAAGGATCCACTTATTTGTGAATTTGGTGCTCGATATTTGAAGATACATAGAGAAGTTCATTTTATAAATGTGGCATCAGGAAAAATGAGGGAATTAGCGCGATTGGTGATTGAAATTAAAAGTATAGACCCGGTTCTTACAGATCTATTTAAAATCCTTCGCCCACAAAATTTCGATTTAATTGTACGAGCTACAAAACAAGTTGCCAAATATGATAACAATGATGATTTAAATAAATCCCCAACATACTCGTATGCAATAAATCTTGGAACAACACTTAAACAGTGTTGCGAAATAGCAATTATGTCTGCTTTAAAGAAAAACGATGTTTTTGGACAAATTCCTAGTTCAGAAATTGAAGCAGATTTAAGGTCATTAATTAATTTAATAAATGCAAACTGGAAATTTGAAATATCATCACAAGCTGCAAATGATTTACATATGAATAGGTGGAATAAGATAACAATGATACCGTTAGCTTCAGATCTAAAATTGTTTAAAGATTTTTTAATCGAAGAAGCAAACAAGGTAATAATGGCGACAGAAATGATTTTAGGACCCTAATCGAAACAAGTTTTTGTAAGATTATTTTACTTAATCGAAGAAGACCAGAAGAATTACAAAGACTATTAGTATCTACCTATGAACGTTTGGCCCTCGGGGTAATGGGAACCACCCCGTTTCTCAGTGTAGGATAATATTCCAGACGGAATACCCAAGCTGCCATCTGTGGCAGAGTGCCCTGAACCAGTATATGAATTTTGCAGCTTCAGCTACTCACCGCGACCATCATTTATAGAAAAATGTGTTTTACGCCATATTGTTTTTAAAAATCGCCAGCTTTGAACGTGTAATATTCGTTTAAATCATCAGAGGATATCAAAAAACATCTATTCCTGATATCATCAAGGTATGTAGATTTGATACAAGCAAATGATTAGTCAATATCTGCTCTTTTAAAATAAAAGTGTGTGTTTTCGGGGTTATAGGAACCAATCAAATGAGGCAATTATGGCCGGCCACAATTACCCCATCTTGAATAATTTAGAAAAGATGGGTCGATGGCAATTAGTTTTTATGAACTGAAACGTTTTTACTTTTTCCAGATGCCAAGAAATTATCACAGAAGTACTGAAAAAGCGAATTATAGTAGGGAACATCTAAAATTAGCCTTAGCTGCAATTAAGAGCGGTAGAGCAATAAGAGAAGTGTCTCGAGCTTTTAATATACCAAGAGCTACTCTTCAGAAGAGAATAAAACAACAATCTAACTTGGGACCTACTTTAGGACGAAAGACTGTCTTCTCATTTACCGAGGAACAAGCACTTGCAGATCGTGTGATAGCGATGTCAAAATTATTTTATGGAATCTCCAGAGCTGAGATTAAGAAATGTGCTTACGAATATGCTGAAAAGAATAAAATCGATCCATTTCACTTCGAAAACCAGAGGCAACAAGCATAAATAGAATAACTGGGTTTAATAAGACTGAAGTAGAAATATTCTACAAAAATCTTGAGGAACTTTTAACTAAACATAATTATGGCGCAAACAAGATTTTTAATTTGGACGAAACCGGAATATCTACCGTTCAAAATCCCGGCAAAATTTTTGCTCAGAGAGGCCTTAAGCAAGTAGGGTACGTGTAACGAAAGGATTATCTTTGTTCAATAATCTAACCGTTACAATTGTAAAACAAACACTTGGAAAATTAAGATGTAAATATATTGTAAATATCTAAATAATTTTATTAAGAAATTTTGACATTACATCAAAACGAGGAATACAAAATAATAATCTTTTGTTGTCAGCTGTTCCCAAGTAACCTCGGAACAGCTGATCAACAATGGTGGAGGCTAACGTGGCGGATAACTTGATAAATATTGAAGTTTACTTGATCCGCCACATTACCCCCTATCCAGAGAAACGATATAACATAATTTTTAATATTTATAATTAACAATGGTTCTTATGAAAAGGTTCCTCTTCTGTTCCACGGTTCTGGTGCGTGTGGGTATGGAGGAGTTTTAAACCCGTTAGGGGAATAATAATAATAATAATAATTTATTATCCAGCAGAAAATATCCATTTACAAGGTAAATAACAAATAAATATATAACAGTAACAAGTGATTCACAATAAAGATTAACAATCAATTTCAAAATAAGAAATTCCAATTGAACGTAATGAATAGAGTGTACAACAAAATATATCACATGAGGTACATATTTGGTTGTAGTTATCACAAGTGAAAATTGGCGACCTGAGCATTAAATTAGTTTTGGCAATATTGTTGTAAAAAGTATTTACTTTACGAGAAGCAGTCAATGTCACTGTGTAATAATTTGTGCAAAAATTAAAGGCTGTGTAATATGAAACGTGTCTGTAGTGTTATAACACCAAATGATGATAATAGCAAGCTATGACTAAAACCTCTTTCGGGATACACATTATGTACCTTAAACCAAAGATATTTCAGAAATTTTCTTTGCACATTTTCAATCTGTTGTTTTTGGTTATTGTATAGCGGGTACCAAACAATGATCCAGTATTCAAGAGTAGATCGCACAAGTGAATAAAAGAGTGATATTAATGCATTGACATTTATAAAAGGTTTACAATTACGTATGATGAAGCCGAGTGACTTATTAGCTGATTTTATGACATTATGAATTTGTAGATCGAATGTAAATTTAGGGTCAAAAATTACACCCAAATCTTTTATTTTGTATTCCCTGCATAATGGGAATGTATTTATGGAACAATTGTGTAATATTAAGCTATTCTTGCGGGAGTAAGTGACAATTTTACATTTATCAATATTCAAAGCTAATTTGTTTTTTTCACACCATAATTGCATGTGACCAATATTTTGTTGTAAATGTAAGCAATTGTCAGTTGTTATAATTGGCTGGTAAATTTTAACGTCATCTGCAAACATTAATATTTCACATGATATGTAATTAGGCAAATCATTTATGAAAATCAGGAATAATAATGGACCAAGATTTGACCCTTGTGGTACTCCGGATTTTGCAATAAACTCATTTGATGTTGATCCATTGTACGTTACCAATTGTTTTCTGTCAGATAAATAAGACGAAAATAATTTAATTATTTTGGCGTGGAAGCCAATATCTGAAAGTTTGTTTAACAGGATACCGTGATCTTTTCGGTCAAAGGCTTTTGCAAAATCGGTGTATACCACATCAACTTGACCACGATTATCTAATACGTTAATAACAAATTGTGAAAAAGAACACAGATTTGTCACCGTTGATCTCTTAGATATAAAGCCATGTTGATACGGTGATATATAATTTTTTATTTGTGCAAATATTTTATTATGCAAAATTATCTCAAAAACTTTTGAAAAATTTGATAGTATAGCAATAGGTCGGTAGTTACGAATATTGGATGGTTCACCAGATTTTAAAACTGGACATATCTTGGTAGTTTTCCAACAATCTGGAAATGTGCATGTATTTAAACAACAGTTAAATATGGTTAATAATGGATGTACCAAAACACTTTTACAGTCTTTGATTAAAAAAGAGGGTATTTGATCTATTCCAGACGTTAATTTGTTGTTTAATCTAATTATGGCTTGGAATACATCATATTCAGATATTTGGGTGACATTTACAGATGGAGAATTTACTTCGTTTGATACATAATTTCCGTCAAATGGCATCGAATTTACATAAACACTACTAAAATAATTTCTAAATGAATTCATGATATCTTTTGGGGTGTCGTGAACTTCGTCGTCAAAAGTCATAATGCCTGGAATTCTACTATTCTTTCTCTTGGTTTGAATAAAAGACCAAAATGATTTAGGATCCGCTATAAAAGATTCTTCGGTGGTTTTGAGATATTCGCTATAAGAAATATTTATTTGGTTCTTAATTAAGGATCTTAAGCTCGAAAATTTATTGTAATCATACGCTTTATTAAACTTTTTGTATTTAACAAAATATTTACGTTTTAAGTTTTAATTTTAAATTACAAATAATTTCTGATGTAAACCAAGGGGGATATGAGTTAGATTTTGTTAATCGCAATGGTACATGTTCATCCAAAATTGAATAAAGGATTTCATAAAATTTATTACACATGACATTAAACTCAGTACAGGATGTTAAATCATCCCAAGAAATATTAGCAAGCTTTTGATATAACGCTGGAAAATTCGCTTTTCTAAAGTTGTACTGTTTGGAAGTGATACATTTTTGAAAATTCACCTGAGAAATAAACTGCTCTGAGAACTTAATTTTAATTGATAAGGCTGGATGATGTTTATCCTCTTTAACTAAAGGTGAATATTCACGAATAACATTACATTCTTGATTGGAGTACACTAAATCAAGCAGTCGGCCATTTTCATTTACAACATTGTTACATTGTTTGACATCAAGGAATAATGAAAAATTAAATAAATTATTAAATAACATGTCGTACGGATCATTATTAATGAAAGTTGGGATATTAAAATCCCCAAATATAGCAATATTTTTGGTATATAACGAACTATTTTCTAAATAACTAAGAAGAGAATTTAAGTCCTGAATGGTTGGAGTAGTTGGAATGTATATTACAAAAACAACTAGAGTGAAAGAATGAATTGAACATTTACAAGCAAGTATATCGAATAATGGCAATACATTATTTATCTCATCGACATCTAATATTTCGACATTTATAAAGTTTTTAGTTGCTAACAATACTCCGCCTCCTCGCGACAAGTTTGTACTATCAAAGTTACGGTCACGCCTATGAACAGTATAGGTATTTGGAAGAATAAATTCAGAATTATTTATGTCTTTTGAAAGCCACGTTTCTGTAAGTGCAACAAGATCATATTCGTAATCACTTATGGATTTAGTAAAATCGTTAAATTTATTCTTCAAACTATGTACATTTTGATAGTAGTAGTCTACTTGATTTACTTTTCGATTTCGTTTTGTTGGCGGTTTTCTAAAAAAATTATTCTGGGACCGTTTACGGGGAAACCAGTACCGTTTAACTAAAACACCTCTAGGCCAAAATTCAGGATCTAGCACTTTGGGAAGTGACTCGTAATTAATTCCTAATTTGAAAGATGAAAAATCACCTGCATGATCTATTTTATCGCACTTGAACGGTTCTTTCAAACCTTGTGTTTTTAAATAGTCGATAATGTCATCGGGTTCTACATCTTTATTGACTATTCGACTTATATGTAACCATCCTCGCATGGGGGCCCCGCACAATTTGCCGTTGGTCCGGTCCTGTGCCGTGCCGATTGGTGGAGGTGCTGATTGGTGCTGCCTCGATACGCCGATGGGATGATTGGCCAAAGATGAAGGTAGCGATGCAGTAGGAACTCGTTCAGGATTGTTTGAAGCACTAGGCGTTTTTTCAAGATCAGCTGGTTTTTGAATCATATTATAAGTATTTGGCTTATTTTTCGCCACCGTAGAATATTTAGGTTCCGTCTGCACCTTCATAAATTGTGAAATAATATCACCTTGTTTTATAATAGTGTCTTTACATAACGACAACTCCGATTTTAGATCTTTTATTTCTGTGAGTAATTCACTTTTTAATTTATCTAATTCACTACGTAGAAGATTTATCAAATCATCACTCACATCAGTAGCATCGGCACTTCTTGTACGAATTTTACTCATTTTACCGTAGTAAAAGGTTTTGCAATTAAGAGCACAATAAAACACGTCTGTCTTAAACAACTGTTGACTGCATATGTAAGATGTATGCTGGTTTTAATCTGTTTATCGAAACGGTTTGTGGTTTTTTGTTTATTTCCAAAGTGAAATAGTTATGTCTATTGATTATTTTATATGGGCCATCGTAACTTTGTTGGAGGGGTGTTTTGATTGCGTCATGTCGTATGAATGCATATTCTGTTTTGAATAGGTTTGGGTTTACGTATGCGTTTAGTTTTTGTTGTAAATAGTTTGTTGTTGGTACTGGAAGGTTTTTCATATTCAGTTTTAGTTTAGTTAGGTAGGTTGGAATGTCTAATTTATCTTTTGTTGTATTGTACGATTTATTTTTAAATTCTCCTGGTAATGTTATATTTGTTCCATAGACCATTTCCGCTGCCGTACCATTGAGTGGTTCTTTGTATGTTGTCCGTATTCCTAATAATGTGTCGAACCAATCCTTGGCATTGTAGCAGGATTTTAATTCGGATTTTAGTTGTCTATGGAATCGTTCTATCATACCATTGGATTCCGGATGATAAGCTGTTGTACTGATGTGTTTTAAGCCTAATAGTGAAGTTAAATGTTTAAAAAATGATAATTGGAACTGTGGACCTCGATCCGTTGTAATAGTGGATGGAACCCCAAATCTTGATACCCAGCCGGTTATAAATGCGCGAGCTACTGTTTCGATTTTCGTGTCTTTTAAGGGAATTACCTCTGGCCACCTGGTGAAGCGATCGATGCATGTTAGTAGGTATGAGTGATTATTTGAGGTTGGTAGAGGGCCTACCAAATCTATGTGTATCATGTCAAATCTTTTTGACGGAGTGTCAAATTTGCCTGAAGGTGCTTTAGTGTGTCTAGTAACTTTGCATTTTTGGCATATTACACAAGTTCTTGTCCAGTCTCGTAAGTTAGTGTTCATGTTTGGCCATATAAATTTGGTAGAAATGAGTTTTTTAGTCGCATTTATGCCGGGATGCGTCAGGCAGTGAAATTTTGCGAATATGTCTTTGCGAAATTTAGAGGTAATGTAAGGTCGTGGTGTGCCGGTCGACGTGTCGCAACAAATGAGTGTTTTGGAGTTGGGGAATTCGAAATTTTTGAATAAGAGGTTATTTGTATTTGAATTTTTGAGTGTGTGCAATTCTGTATCATTTGTTTGATCTTTGGCAATAGATTCGTAATCTATTGTTGTAGTTTGATTTATATTGTTTATTGTATTCCTTGATAGAGCGTCGGCTACTGGATTGTTTTTACCGTTGATGTGACGTATGTCGTTTGTGAATTGTAGAATATAGTCCATTTGACGTATCTCTCTCGGACAATACGTGTCAGAATTTTTATGTAGGGCGTAAGTTAGGGGTTTATGATCTGTTATTATATGAAATGGTCTTCCTTCTAAGAAATATCTAAAAAAAAATATAGTTAGATATATTGCTAATAGTTCCCTACCAAAGGTACTATATTTTTTTTCGGTTGGTGTAAAACTTGTTGAAAAGAAGGCGATAGGGTGCCATGTGTTGTCGTAGTATTGTTGTAGTACGGCGCCGACTCCGTTGTCTGATGCATCGACCATTATGTTGGTCATTGCGTGTTGTTTAGGGATTGTAAAGGTTGTGTAATTGATTAATGCATTTTTTAAGTTTTTGAATGCTTGTTTAGCTGTCTGGTCTAAATCAGAAGTTCCCAAACTTTTTTTGTGTCGTAGACCCCTTGCCATGTTTTTCGGTTTTGGGTAGACCCCCACTTACCTGATATTGATTTTTTGTAAATTTCTAACTGTAGTGAAGTTTAGTGTTAAAAACTTAAAGTAAAAACACATGTTAAGTTTTATACATTTATTAATAGAATTTAAATTAAAACTACTCAAAATAAAATTTTGTATCTGTTATATAAAATATACGTAACATAAAATAAACATAAAATAAACTAAGCAATAAGTACATGTTTTTAGTGAGAAGGATGAACCTGATGCTTTAATAATAAATTATCAACATTTGGCGTCAATTTTGTAAGGTTTAATCTTAAATCTCCTCGGCTAATGATGTCCAGTCTGTTTCTTTTTTTCGTTAGGAGATTGGTAACAGCGCTGAACCGGGTTCCACTAGGTATGACGATGGAAAGGAAATTAAAAATTCCCTCGCTATATTCCATAATACGGGATAAGTAACGGGTATGTTGTTTTGTAGCCAGAATTGCTGATATCCGTTTTTAAACTGAACCTTAAGTTCTTCGTTTGTACTTAGTTCAGTCAGTTCCGCTTGTATTATGACATTCGTTTCTTCTATGTCACCATATGGGTTAATTATCCACGGTGGTATTACCATAGTCAAAACGTCCTCAAACCTAGTTTCAAAATCTGAATAGAGGGCATTTAAATGTTGAACGTAGGTTGAAACGTCGTCTATCATTATGTGCAGGTTTTTATAAGTTCAAAATGTATTGCGACTACAAAGCGAATGCCTACATCCTACAACTTACACAATTTTATAAACATATATAATACATTTTTGACTTCATAGGTACTTTTATAAATAATGTATGTCTTTATATTATAAGATAGTATAATGTAAGTAAATAGGTACTATCAGTGTATGTTGAGATCCACTATCGTGGACCCCCATTTTCATTTCATGGACCCCCAAATTTTTTTTTCGCTGACGTAGACCCCTTGCAGGTTGTCATACACCCCTGGGGGTCGATATAGACCACTTTGGGAATCACTGGTCTAAATCTAAGGTGCTGGAGTTTGTCTTTTTGTTGTCTATTAGTTGACTTCAGGTTTGTGCGATAATTGAGCAATATGGGATGAATCTGTGATAAAAGTTTATTAAACCCAAGAATTCTCTTAGTGATTTTTGAGTTTTTGGTTCTGGAAAGTGTTTAATGGATTCAATTTTTTTTGTACTGGTGTGATGCTGTTTTTCGAAATATGATGTCCCAAAAATTCAATTTCTTTTTGTCCAAATTGACATTTGTTTTGGTTGATGACGATGCCGTATAGTTGGAGTCTATTGAAGAGAGTCTTTAAATGTTTTTCGTGTTCTTCTGGTGTGTCACTTGCAATAAGTATGTCATCAATGTATGCAAAGCAAAAATTTAGACTACGTGTTACCTCATTGATAAAACGTGGGAATGTTTGTGCAGCATTGCGAAGACCAAAAGGCATGACTAAATATTCGTATAGGCCGAAAGGTGTTGTTATAGCTGTTTTTTCAATGGAGTCTTTATGCATTGGAATTTGATGGTAAGCTTTCGTTAAATCTATTTTTGAAAAAAATGTTTTATCTTGTAAGTTTATCACGAAGTCTTGGATATGGGGTAAAGGATATCTGTCTGGTAGTGTTATGTTGTTTAACGCTCGAAAGTCTCCGCAAAGTCTAAATAAGTCCGGGGGTGGTTTTTGTAGAAGGTGCAGTGGTGATGACCAGTTGCTGGTGGATGGCCTGATAACTCCCATGTCTATTAATTTATGGAATTCATTTTTTGCGAAATTTAGACGTTCGGGTGCTAATCGGCGAGGCTTTGAGAAAACAGGTGAGCCATCTGTCAGAATTTGATGGGTCACCTTGTGTTTAATTTGACGTTTTACTTTGAAAGGATCTGTCAAACTTGGAAATTTAGAGAGCAATTTCTCATATTTGTTTGTGTTTTGAATATTTTTAGATAAATTACAAATAGGAACAAAAGATAATTTAGAATTGTCTGTTAGACGTTTGTTACGTAAATCAATACTGAGATTAAAATGATGGATAAAATCTGCACCTAAAATTGAATATTTGACATTGGCTATAATGAAATTCCAGGTAAATGTTTTTTTGTAATCCTAAGTCTAATGTTAGTGTAGTGCTTCCGAATGTAGCTATATTGGAGTGGTTGATGGCTTGTAGGGTTAATGTTTGTTTTAGATGATGATGTGTAGTGTTTGGGGTAATTATACTTACCTCCGCACCCGTATCCACTAAGAACTTACGTCCGGATATCGCATCAGAAACGTGGAACAAGAGGGAAGGTGAAGATTTGCTAACACTATAAATGACGTTAGTATTAGGGGTAGGAAGCAGTAGATATTTGGTCGTAAAACCAACTTCTTTTGTTGGTTTGTTGGTAGTCCATTTGCATGGGGCCACGCATTTTTTGGCTTCATTGCCAAATGTCAGATGATACCAGCAGTATAGACTAGGAGAACTTGTATCTTGACGTTCTGTTCTGCGCGGTGTCACTGGTAATTTTGTAATGATTTTCTTGAGTTCTTGTATATCTTTTTTAATTTCTTGTAGCTCATCCACCTGTGAAGTTACTGTTGCGATGGATTGTCTTGAAATTTCCATAATTTTGTCTGCTATGTCAGCTTTCTTTTCGAGATTGACAGGTGACGTTGTCAGCATTACCTGTACATGATGAGGTAATTTTTGTAGAAACAGTTCTTCAAGGAAGGTGTTGTCGATAGATTTGTTTCCAATAAGTTGTTGCATTTGACGTAGAATTTGAGAAGGTTTTTTGTCACCTGATTCAGACACAGAAAATATTTTTTGAAATTTCTCTTTGTCAGATAACGTAGTTCTGGTAATGAGAGCTTGTTTTAATATGGAGTAAGGATTTATTTGTGGTTGACGAATAATAAGGTCACGAACTTCTAGGGCTTGGTCTGGTCTCAATGAGGTGATAATTTCTAAATATTTGTTTGTCTCGGAAGAAATTCTGTGAGCGCTAGTTGTTTGCGCGATGAAGACGGCGAATAAACTTATTTATATCATGACATGTAATTATATTTGAGCAAATAAATTTATTTTTTTGACTACAACGAATGTAAATTATTACAAAAATATATTTTTTTATATCAATATAGAGCTATACCATTTTTTTTCCCTTAAAAATATTTCAGGTCAAAATTAACCCAATTTTGGTTGATAAAGTTTTATAAATATTTTCGGCTCGTTAAACAGGTGTTAAAATAAATGAAAACGGAGCAAGTATTCCTGAATTAATGTAATTTCAGAGATATTATATTCAATATAATATATGTGTATATGAATATAATACTCCTGGTGATATGTTATTTGAAGGTGCAAGAGATCAAAATCTTCCGAGATTAAATCTTTTGCATCATTAAAATCACTTTTCGGTTATAAAGAGTTTAACTGCTGCGTTATCATGTAAATATTTCTGCGAGCAATGTCATGTGCCGTATAATAATTTGTGCATTTTGCAAATCAACTCTCTCGTGTCATTTATACGCTGCAGCTTGTGACATGTGACGACTGCAATAGAAAATTTCGAGGACAAAACTGTTACGATAACCATAAGAAAAGTATTTGCAAAATATTGAAAAGTTGCAAAAATTGTTTAAAAACATTTAATACTTATAAAAATAAAAACCATGTATGTGGTGAAATTTATTGCAAATTTTGTGACTGCTATAAAGACCCTGAACACATATGTTACATTCAGGTAGACACGACTGAAATGAAAGACAGAAAATTGTTTTTACCTCTCGCTAAGAGAGGTATTGGATTCATGCTAAAAATCGCATATCCAGATTTTACTGAATAAGCACGATTTAAGGTCCATAGAATCCGATTTTAACATTTTTACAATGATGTCTGTGTGTGTGTGTGTGTGTGTGTGTGTGTGTGTGTGTGTGTGGATGTGTGTGTGTGAGGTTGTTGGAGACACGATTTCTCAAATTCTATAATATTAAAGACCTTTTTGACTACGGATTTCTCAATCTAACATTAATGGGAAGAGTTGAATAGGTTTTGGTACCAATTAGAAAACAGGAAATATTAGTATCTTAAAAAAATAATTTTAAATATTATTTTTTTGAATTTTTTTATTATTAGCATTAAAGAACATAAAATTCTCTATTCGATACATTTTAAAATTTTATTATATCTCCTATAGGTTTGGAGATATAGTATATAATAATATAAAATAATTTGTAATAAATTTCAGAGCCTAAACAACTCTATAGTAACCATCAGATGTTTGTAAATGACAGAAAAATGTCATTGTTAAAAACCAACAGTAGTTCATAAACCTGTTTGGGCGATATTGGCAGCTCAATTCTAAAACTTGACCTTAACTCTATTTTAACTAAACACATGACAGTGGTTAAGAACCGATTCAGAATTTGCCATAGTACGAATATGGTTTTATATAGATTTTAGCTGAAAATAAATCTTAGATATTCTTTTTTGGCAACATAGTAGTAAAACGTCAAAATACGCTTTTACGTTAAATGAAGAAGTTTAACTGACATTATTGAAGAATTTTTCAGAGATATTGGTAAGTTTTGTCTTGTTGTATAACAATAATAACAATTAAATATTGAAAATTATAGCTGAAATCCAGTCAAGAAATTGGAAGAAATTCGAACATTTAGATAAGAGAAAACTTCCTCAAAAAATAAATTTTAAATTATAAAAATAATCTAAACATAAAGAAAAGACATGAGAAATTTATAGGGCGCGAGCAGTCATACGACTTTGTTGGACTTGACAAGCAAATATAGGAGCCCGAGTTAGAATGACAGCTGGTAATTATATACATATATGTCAATTTTCCATCCAAAATTTCGTGATATTCCAATTCCATGTGGTTTATTTTCCTCGACAAGTAAATTCCACATTCCTGGTGACAAATTAACCACGTGAAAAATTACTACATTTGACATTTATGTAAATAATTACTAACTGTCATTTTGACAAGGGCCTCCATATCTGCTTGTCTAGGTAAAGTATGACGTGAATTTAGAAAATCTTGGAATTTTTGATGAAAAATTCTGACATTTGACATCTATATACAAAATTACTAATTATCATTTTGACAGAACCCCCATATCTGCTTGTCAAGGCCAACAAAGTCACATGAATGCTCGCGCCCTATACTTATGTAACCAAAAACGGAAGTGGCGAGAGGTATTGTGCTGGGCACAACAGATTTTTTATTATGACTTTGAGACACGACAGGAAAAGTTAGTAAACGGGCACTGAGAACACGAAATTAATTTATATGTATCTCAACAATCTTGTTCTGTTTGTAGTAATATAGACGATATAAATATTTTATGTAATGCATGTGGTATTCGGCAACAAGTATTTAGAGACGACCCAGTGAAATTTTTTATATTATGGCCCCTCGAAAATCATTTACTTCAGTGACATATATTGCCCATAATACCAAAATTTTCGATTCGCAATTTATTTTAAAATGTTTGATAGAAAATCTAAATTCAAAACCAAAATTAATATTAAATGGAAATAAAATGTTATTAATTGAAGTTACTAAAAATATAAGATTTATTGATTCAATAAACTATATGCCCATGTCTTTGGCTTCTTTACCTAAAGCCATGGGATTAGAAGCCTCAATTAAGAAAGGTTTTTCCCCCCATTTGTTTAATACACTGGAAAATGCAAATTATGTAGGACCTCTGCCTGATCCTAAATATTATGGTGCGGCTCATATGAATACTTCTGTTCGACAAAACTTTTTGGATTGGTATAACAATCAAGTACAGCATAACGTTATTTTCGACATGAATAAAGAATTAATAGAGTATTGTGTGTGCGACGTTGATATTCTGCGTCGTGCTTGTACAAGTTTGTCCTTTTTCGGAATCAGTAAAAATAGCATCTGCTTGTAATAAAGCATTCCGTCGCTTATTTTTGAAACCAAATACAATTGGTATTATACCACTGAATGGTTACAGGTTGAAAGATAATCAATCTAAGATAGTTTTACAGTGGTTAATATCACAAGAAAACGAGCGCGGAATACGCATCCAGCATGCTGGGCATGGTTCAGAGACTGTCATAGGTAGAAATTTAAAAGTTGACGGTTTTTATGCCCAGGACAAGCTGATTTTTGAATTTTTAAGTTGTTTTGGCACGGTTGTAAATCTTGTTACAAATCTAATCGCGACGAAAAAATTTATAGCACTACAAAAAAAAACAAAGGAATTTAGGCATCAAAGTACATTGGCAAAATTAGAAAAAAATCAAAATTTAGGGTATACTGTCATCAATATTTGAGAGTGTGAATTTAGAAATTATTTAAAACAAGATAAAAATGTAGAAAAAGAGTTATCAGCTTATAAATAATGTACCATTACAGCCCCGCGAAGCATTATATGGGGGTCGTACAGGCAATATTTCTTTATATAAAAAAGTCGAAAATAATGAAAAAATAAAATATGTTGATGTATGTTCATTCCCAATATACACACATTCGTTGAAAATACGTTTTTTAACGTTGCTGCGGTACAAGAAGCGTTATACGTTGAAAAATATACCGTTGAAAAATGGTTACTTTTTACTGGTATATTTCTAACGTATTAAAATCGTATAATAAGATTTGTATGTAACCATTGTAATAAATTACACGTATAATTCATGCATAATTTATAGTGGAAATATAATGTTGCTTCTATACGTTATTCCAATGTTGTTTGGAACTAATTTTTCAACGTACTAACATAAAATACATTGAAAATACGTTATATATAACCTTGTAAATATACGTTGTTAATAAAAATTGAATCAACGTTGAAACAAGGATAAAATTAACTGTGATTACACATATAAAGCTTATCGTTATATAGTATTTTTATAAAAACGTATGAAATATGTTATAGCAGTGTTGCCCAACCTACGGCCCGCGGGTCGGACCCGGCCCGCGAAGCTCAGTCCGGCCCGCGAGCTCCTACTCGGATATAAGTAAAGTAGTGGCTATTTACCGCGTATTTTTTAAATTTATTTAAAATATTGCACATATTGCTTTTTCTAAAGAACATATAAAAAACAAGAAATTTTATTTTAAAATATACAATTAGAACTAATAGAATTACAATGCCAAACACCATTACAAGATCTTTTTCGTGAGAAATCTTTACCAGATTTTTATGCAGCGTTAGATTCTTATCCGAATTTGAGGAAACTTGGAAAGAAAATGACGATGTTTGCAAGTATGTACATTTGTGACAAACATTTTCTACTTTAAAAAAAGCTAAACCAGCGTCTCGCGCTCGGCTTTCAGATGATCACCTTCATTCCATATTAAGGATTAACGTTACTCAACTTGAACCAAATATTGAAAAATTAGTTTCTGAAAAGCAACATTAGACTTCACATAAATAAATCGTTAGTACAGTTTTTTTTTTTTTAAATTTTAACCCAATGATTTCGTTTAATTCAGGTATCAGCAGTCTTTTAAATGTATTCAAATTTCAAGTTGGTTAAAAAAATATGTAGATATCCTTATAAAAAATAAAAAAAAGATCTTAACGTCTTAAACTTAGATCTCCCTGATCTAACATGTGATATAAGAGGATTGTATATCTTAGCCGCACCGTTGATTAAAAAACGTAACATTTCATTAAATTTACGAATATTTTGAAAAAACATGAATTAGCACAAAAATATTCGTGAATTCATTTAAAATGTCTCTGTCTTTCAATGTATAAGATAAATATGTTGTAAGACAGAGACAACATGACAGAATAACAACAAACAGGATTGTACACTTACTCGCAAATATTTATTTTTTGTAAGACAGACAGCGAAATATATAAATATTTCATTTTAATGGATTCTTCTTTTTACTGTATTTTTTGTTGGAAAACATGGTGTACAGTCCGCAATATAATCTCGATGACAACTTGTATTCCGGGATATAATGTATTTTTATAGGAAAAACTATAAAAAAATGAATATCTCGGGAACGGTAAAAGATACCTCTACGGCAAGGATAACCTACTTGTATATGTGGAAAAATGGTTAAGTAGTTGTTTGAAAAATAAACGAAGTTGGGTTCAAATCTGGTATTTTCATAGGTAAACATAAATATAAAAACTATTTAAATATCTCGGGAACGGTACAAGTATTCTCTATTTACCTCCCGCCAAACCGTAGGTACAGGATGCAATGTTTTCGGTCCAAAAAGTCGATAGTGAGTTTTCAGTGAATAAGCACGAATTGGGGGCTCCACAACACGTTTTTACTATTTTTAAACATATAGAATGTAATACATTATAAAAAAAACTTATAAAGAAAGTAATAAATTTGAGAAATACGTTAAGTAAACCTAGTTTTTTAACGTGCAATATAACGTTTTATTTCAAATGGAAATTAACGTCTTAAATAAAACTTTAAAGAAACTTATAAAATGTAATGTTATATATTAATTTTAAAAGAACGTATAAAATATGATAGAAAGTAATAAATTTGAGTAATACGTTAATTAAACGTAATACTTTAACGTGCAATATAACGTTTTGTTTCAAATGGAAATTACCGTCAAAAAAAAAAAAACTTTCAAGAAACATATAAAATGTAATGTTATATATTAATTTTAAAAGAACGTATAAAATATGTTAGAAAGTAATATATTTGGGAAATACGTTCATTAAACGTAATACTTTAACGTACAATATAACGTTTTGTTTCAAATGGAAATTAACGTCATAAAATAACTTTAAAGAAACATATAAATTTTAATGTTATATATTAATTTTAAAAGAACGTATAAAACATGTTAGAAAGTAATAAATTTGGGAAATAAGTTAATTAAACGTAATACTTTAAAGTGCAATATAACGTTTTGTTTCAAATCGAAATTAACATCATAAAAAAAACATTAAAGAAACATATAAAAAGTAATGTTATATATAAATTAAAAAAAAACATATAAAATATATCAGAAAGTAATAAATTTGGCAAATACGTTAATTATACTAACACTTTAACGTGCAATATAACGTCTTCTTTTAAATAAAAATTACCGTTACAAAAAAAATATTTAAACATATAAAATGTAATGTTACATATTAATTATAAAAGAACGTATAAAATATGTTAGAAACTAATAGATTTGGGAAATACATTAATTAAACGTATTACTTTAACGTACAATATAATGTTTTATATCAAATGGAAATTAACGTCATAATTATGCATATTTGCAGATTTATATATTACAAGCCTTAATATTATTTATACAAGAATATGTTTAAATTACAAATTTGACAATAATAATTTGTGTATTAGATGTCAATATACAATCACCGCGTTGAACATTTGCGTTTTTCAAAACAAAGTTTACTCGTACTCCTCATTCTGCAATTGGGTCTTCCACCATAACAAAAATGAATAAAATGTACACTTTATCCTTGAAGTACTATTTAATAAATAACGATTAAGATTAAGAAAACATTTTTTATATAGTTACTTTGCGAGATATTTGAATTTGTTTTCAGTGCCACTGTGACGTCGCAACTATTGCTATCTTTCTGCCGCAGCTGCAGACACTGGTGAGAGAAAGATAGCTATAGGTTTCGTTAAAAATCAAATGCTGTTAAACTAAAAACAATTATGACTTTTTAATACTACGAACTGCTTCAAAATTAAAAGAACTTTCATTTAAAATAATAAAAAAATGAGTGGAGGACCCCATTGCAAAGCGAACAAGTTTCGACCTGTTTAAGTCATTATTACAGTACTATGCTAAAGTATTGTTTTTTGCGTATAGTGAATAACACATACATATTATTATTTTCTGTAGTGTTTAATTATGTACATGTGAGAAAACAACCTGTCTTCTGTCTTTGCTTTTAAAACTTATTTATTGCTTTTTGTTAAGTAAGTTTATTTTATTTTAGCATTCTAGTTTATTTATTGTAACCAAATTCTTTAAAAAACAATTATGAACGTAGTTTATAATGCTCAAAATACCTTTATTGATTTATTACTTAATTTAGATAAAATGATAATTTCTATGGGGTTTACCGATATTTGGCCACAGACGCAATATATTGCGTCTGTAATTTGGCTTACAAAGCAGAGACCTTGAGAACCGGTTTATGTGTTGCGTAGTGGACGGGAGACCCACCCAGTGTACAGATTGCGGCTTGCGGCAGTAGACTGTTAGACGATGTACGGGGAACACGCAGCAGAGAGACCCTCTACTAGCTACTTTTCATATAATAAATTATAGCGTTTTTCTAATCGAAATAAGATATAGATACTCCCTCATATATGATCCTTTTCTGAAGATTTGTACTAAAGTTGGTAGTCGCTGTTTACAAAATACACGAAGAAACTATGAATCTCCGCGTCGAATATCCGAACAGTGGCTCTTCTATCCATTAGGTAAGTTTATAATTTCACTTTACAATTCTAGTTTACGTAGTTTAATCAGATTTTTTAAAAGTAATAATATTTACATTCAGTTATAATTTTTGAAAATTTGTAGGTACAAATTGCAATATTTTTATGTACATATCTTAATATTAAAAATATTATTAATAACTTGTCCCAAAGTGAATTTAAATTGGTAAATATGATAATGTAAAAAGATAGAATTAAGAAAGATTTATCATTAATTACTTTTAAACGGGAACTATAGGGATTTTTTTAAAAGAAGATATAGATTTACGTACTAAATTCTAATATGAATAAAAAAACGTAATATTGTATCAAAACGGCAACTACAAAGACGTAAAAAGTTCATTAGAAAGTTTAATGAAATCAAATGTATCAGTTTCAAATAGCAGTAATGTGGAATTATATTCGACGGACAATTTATTTTTCTTAAATACAGAAAGTAATAATAAAATTGAAAATTTAATTTCACATTGTTCAGTATCAAATTCTAGTTTATTGACGTCAAAAATTCCTTCTAATGATAATGGGAGAACTTTGATAACTCGTGACGAAGTTGAATTTAACACACCAGTAAATATTACTTTTTCTCCTGTAGAACAAAAAAAAGTTTTGGGTGAAAACACTGATCTAAATAACAAAATATCGTTACGATACAAACTGCAGGAATGGGCATGATATTTTAATATTACGACTAATGCAGTTAATCAGTTATCAGTTATTATCACAATGATTTACCTGTGGATTCTCATACCTTGATGAGTACTCCTCGTAGTACTGAAAACTGTGTAAAGTTAAACAATGGTGATATGTATTATTTTGGAATAAAAAATAAACTTTTGAAAAAAATGTCATTCGGTATTAAAGAGAATGTTTCTACGATATTTCTGCAAATTAACGTCGATGGGTTGCCTGTTTTTAAAAGCAGTGCAATTGAAGTTTATCCTATATTAGGTAGGAGTAATGATTTAATTGGTAACTCAACTTACATGATTTCTGTTTTCTGTGGTAGTGATGGAAAACCCGACCCATTAGCAAAGTATTTAGAAAAACTTTATTTCAGAAGTTCAGGGCCCTTATTCTGTAACTTGCGTGAGCATTTGCGTGACTACATTAAATGACGTCACTGTTTGTTCCTAGTGACTTTTATGGGGAATTTTATGCATTAGGTTTTTATGTCGCGATGTTTAATATTGGTATTAGGTTTGAAATCATCATAGCGTCAATGTCATACAGGCTTCTTTGCTTAATCTAAAAAAAATTCTGTATTCATCATTTCGAAAGGATTTTATCCATCCCTCAACTTTCTACGTATTATTCGGGTATAATATCTTTCTTCTAATATCTCCTCCTCAGCTAAAGCTATAAAAATGCCAGCTAAAGCCATTATGAGGAGAACTAGGTATAATCTGAAACAATTTTAGCAATATAAACCAAATAATAAGGTAAATTGATAACCTCAAATTATGATACACTTACATTTGTGAATTATTTAATCACTAAAAGGAAACGATAAAAATAAAAACAAATTAAAAATAACAAGAAACAACAAAAGACGTAATATAACAATAAAAATAAAACAACAAAACGCGCAAAATGACAGCAATACGAGACAACTACAGAATTAAAGTGAGATAGGTAGTCACGCAAGTAAGAAACAGGACCTCTGTAAGTCACGCAACTATATTTGCGTGTCTCGCAATGTATGACGTCATAACTAGTAGTTCTTCAGATCTCTAATAGATGGCATACTGTATACATGTGACTAATTTGTGTTAGTATTGGTGTCGTAAATGCTCACGCAAGTTACAGAATCAGGGCCCAGGTCTTGAAATCGACTGGATTAACTTTGAATGGTAAACACTTCCAGTTTGATATTAATTTCTTTATATGTGATGCTCCCGCGAGAGCTTTTTTGAAAGCAACTTTTGGGCATACAAGCAAATTAGCGTGCGATAAATGTAATGTTGTGGGTGTTTATGATCGTAATTCCCGTCATGTTGTATTTCCAACAACCAATATACATAACTGTAATAAAAAATCAGATCTAGATTTTTATGCTGATACATTACCTCAGTATATAAAAACAAGAACACCTCTTCTTGAGCTAAAAATTAATCCTATATCACAATTTCCTCTAGATCCAATGCATCTCGTATTTTTAGGATTTACAAGTAGATTGCTAAATCATGTTTATATAGAAGGCAAAAAACCGTATAAATTGTCTCAAATAAATTTGTCACAAATTAACGCTAGGATATCTACAATAAAACCTTATATACCATACGAATTTCCTAGAAAACTAAGATCATTAAAAGAAGTAAAACGCTGTAAGGCAGTAGTATATAAACTCATAGTACTGGTTATATACTGGTCCAATAATTTTTCATAACATTTTGAACAAAAAGTATTATAAACATTTTTTACTGCTTCGCTGTGCAATTTTTATTTTATCAAATAAACAATTAATTGAAAAATATATTGATCTAGCTCAAACTTTTTTGAATAAATTCGTAATGCAGTCTTCCAAATTATTTAATTCCAATTTTGTTGTGTACAATGTCCATTGCTTAACCCACATTGTGGACGATGTGCGTAAATATGGTTCTTTGAATGATTTTTCTTGTTTTCCTTTCGAAAGTTTTTTTAAATTCTATTAAATTAAAATTGCGATCAAACAGGAATATCTTGCAATAAATCCATCGTCGTGTTGAAGAATCAGATTTATTATTAGCTTCTAATGCCAAAATGAATAATGATACGCATATACCAAAATTTATTTACGATCGTGAATTTATTGCAAATGGAAAACTACTGTCATACAAATGTAAAAAAAATATTTTGTCCAAATTTTGTTATATCTACTTGTAGACCTGATAATTGTTTTTCTTTAAAAAATGGCAAAATTTATATTGTCCAAAGTATATTTTTTGTAGAAAATAATTACATTTGTGAAGGGATTCCATTTCAATATAAGGATTATTTGTATGATTTTCCAATTAAATCTTCAAAACTTAATATTTAACACGTAAAAAAATTAATCTAAAATGAAGCAATAACTTTTAAATTAGCTTACATTTCTTTTAAGTGTATTTTATTGCCGCATAAGAATGGATTTGGAATTTTTCCGCAGAATCATTTATTATCAAATTATTATTTTTCATTTAATAATATTTTTATATTATATATGTATGTACATAAACATTTAGCAATGTATGCTGTTGTCGAATTCATGGACTCCCATGGGGGATCCACACATGAGTTATCAGTGATTCCGTTATAATGGCTCCATAAAGAAGAGAAAAAGTGCTATTGGCCCACAACAACCAAAAATATTCCATTTAAAACCTTCGTCGAAAAACAAACACCATATAAAAAAACTGGCCGACATACAAAGTTTTTCGCATTCATTTAAAAACAGGTATGTGCTTTTATTTTTTGAATTTTTATTGTTGAATGCTTAGTTACACCAATAATACTCAATATTTAAAATTGGCGTAACTGAATAAAGAAAACTTCAATTTTTTTGTTGTATATAAATCGACCATTTTGTTTTACTTTTTGCAGCCAAACCTCATTTTAATTCATAATTTAATAATTTAAAAATAAAATACAATGGCAATATAATCAAAATTAGCTATTTATGATGAGTGTTAAAATTGTCATTTGGGATCCATCGAACAAAATAAAATCACTTTTAACAGGCATATCATATCATATTTTATCTACATTCACTTTATTTTTCATATTGTTGGGAGAGTGCAAATTCTGTGTTTTCTTTGTGTACATTAAATTTCGCGGGTGTATTACGAACAAGAAGAGATAACGGCGGAAGTGCATGGGTAATGACGCGCGCGCATGCTTAGTCAGTTTTGGCGGCAGAAGTAGCAAGAAGCGGTGAAGCGTCGAAGTTGACAAAACGTTGGTGAACGTGATGGACTAGTTTTTGTTCTTCATTGTACTGTTTTGTTCATGTTATGTATTTGCTGTAATATTGTGCAGAATGATTTCTAAACAACAAAGAAAGGCTCACAATAAACGTTGTATGTCTACACATATAAATTTGTGTTTTTATTAATGTTTTCACATGAGAAAAATATCTATTTGTTGATTATTCATCGTCACTATGGTAGCTCACTCACTTTTAACACTATATTCGTCGTCAAATAGTATGGACTGATGTTCAACTTTACCCTTTTCCCTGTCCCTTTTCCTACGGTGTTGCTGCTTTTTCATAACTTAGCCTTTTCAGCATTGTCCGTTAATTGGCAACAGTGTAGAAATCTTCATTTTAAGAGAATTTTTAAACCCTTATTTATTCTTTATTTCTCTTTATCTATTTGCTCATTCGAGGGTCAGAGTAAAAAATCCATTATTTTTTTTTTAAACTTACGAGTATAGAAATTAAAATTTAAAATTTCAGCTACTTATACTTATATTAAAATATAAATTTTAAACTTAACGTTTCAAACCCAGTAGTTACAAAAATGTACTGTCGTCCAAAAATTCATAAACCGGGTAATTCAGTAAGACCTATAGTTTCTGGCATAAATTCACCAACTTATTTGCTTTCAAAATGGTTAGTCAACGAATTTACTAATTTTCAAAATCAACCACAAACATTTTCCGTACAAAATTCGTTACAATTCATCGAAAAAGTCAAAGATATTACTTTAGATAAAAATGAAATATTGGTTTCTTTTGACGTTAGTTCTTTATTTCCAAGTGTACCGGTCCCGAAAACGTTCGAAAATTTAAAATTTTAGATCACATGTACAGCGTGTTAATAAATTAGAAAAGTATGAAAATACTTAAAGGGATAAATACCATTATTTATTTTTTTACAAAAAAAATATAAAACAAAGTTGTTTATAAACTAACGTAAAGTCTGAATACAAATTTTGAAATAAAAATTTTAATTTTTAAAAATTATTCTACATAGCTACCTCCCAACTCGACACACTTTTCCGTTAACTTAATAAATCTACCGTACAATTTACGAATGGTTCACGGCACATTCAGATCATGGATTGCTTCTTCTGTGCGTTGTTTTAATATTTCCCTATCATGTGGAAGATCATCTGAATAAACCTTTTGTTTTAAAGCACCCCACAAAAAGAAATCTAATAATGACAGGTCAGGCGACCTAGTTGGGTAATAGTTTGGGCCAAACCTCCCTATCCCCTTGCGCCAAAATGATCATGTAACCATTGTCTGATCAAGGCTGTGCAATGTGCAGGGTAGCCGTCGTGTTGCCAAAACAAATTATTACGTACTTCTGGCTCTAACGTACAAAATGTTCAAATACACGTGCTGGTTTAAATTTCCCTCTATAAAATATGGGCCAATGATCCGATCGTAAAAAATTCCAGACCATACATTAACTTTTTGGTGACGTCGACTTCGTTTGTTTATTATGTAATTAGGATTCTCGTAAGCCCAATGACGACTATTTTGTGCAGATACGTGCCTGTTTGTGCAAAATGTACATTCATCAGTAAAAAAAAATCTATGAAATCTTTGGTTTTCTAGGAATTTTTCATCTATCCATATACAAAACTCTAAATGTCTCTCTTCATCACCAGGTTCAAGTGTATGCCGCATCTTTGGCTTAAACGGTTTAATTTTGTTTTCCTTAAAAATTGTGTGTAATACACTTTTGCTTAAATGCAGTGTTTCTGCACGCTTCCTTAAAGATGATTTCGGGTTATCTAAAACTGACCCTATTTCCAATAATGTAGCTGCATCATTTTGATCGTATTTTTTCTTTGATTTCTTTACATTCATCACCGACCCAGTTTCATTGAATTTTTTTAATAATCTTCGCAATGCTTTTTTTGACACCGGCGTATTAGAAATTTTTTCATTAAAAACATCAATAACGTATTGATAAGACACATTTCCAATACCATAACATTGTATTAAATAAATACGCTCTTCTTTGATTAACATTTTCAAAACTGCCTTCACGAAATCAGAATACTGACACATGTAAATAAGATTCTAACGTATCATGAACGTATACAAAATCGGCTATCTTGATTTTTTTGTAAAATGTAAATAAATAAAAATCACTGTTATTATTTTATTTTTAAAAATTCGAATTTCCATGATACGCAAAATAAAGGAACTTTATTCCCAAATAAAACTAATATCTTCAATTATATCGAATTTAAATTTACAGTTCAAATAAATGATATCTATCAATTAATTTCGAATTCTTAACTTTCTAATATGCTTTAACTGGCCGACAATTAGAACAATTACCCTATATTTTCTTCCAAAAAATAATCTGGCATGAATATCTTTTCTTTTGAAAAGGAATTCAGCGAACTCACATTCATTTAATAGTTTTCGATTCATGTGGATACTATTATATTACGAACTATTTAGAAAGAAGCAATAAGTCACATTACTGTGTATCTAATTGTTAAATGAAAATCAATACTTTGCCCTTTTGCCCAAAAAAAAACACCTCTGCCAAAAGCAAGTGTTTAATTGCCAACTATTTATATCACATCAATTTCCGTTCATTGGATGTTCGAATCATGACATCTTTATTGTCATCGTATCTGCCGGTATAGTTTTTACCAAAAGCGCATGCAGAGAATCACACTTTTACATACATACATAAATACATATATGCATAATACATACATACATACACATTTGTACGTAAAAATCACGCACGTCCCATTTAGTGGTTTAGCACAAACCCGAAAAAAACTTCAACAAGAACAATAACAATAAAAGCTCAGCTGATTCACTCCATTCTTTTAACAATATTCTTATTAACCGTACATCATACAACAAATAGTCCTCACTCTTACAATAATAGTTACTTACGCAATAATTATCCTTCGCCACACTCCTGCCGAAACACACTTTTGATATTATATACTAGTCTTTTCTAAATGGACTTAGTGGATTCCACACGAAATTGGTACGAAATAACTTAAAACGGTGATAAAAATTAACCATCGTTTGTACAGAAAATTTTAAAACCTGCCTTAGGCGTTATGCATATTCTCCAATTCTTTCGACAAAGCCGCCTATCATTCACCGTAAGTATACGAAAATTGTTTTGGAAGTCCAGCAATTCCGATAATTAGGAATTGTTGTTCGAACTTCCCTACCATACGATCGTATGATTCTACAGCCTTTGCCATTTTTATAGTTACTGGTTCAAATAATTCGAATACATTATTCAATCTTAACACTAGCCTATTACTACAGGCGAGTTTATCGAACATGCAATACATGTAATCAGCTTCATCGTGAAAACGGCCATTTTATGTATACATTTCAATTTTATTTTTATGAAATGTTCAACTATTCATAATAAATTATGAATTATATGTTATTATAGTTATCTTTGTTAACACAATCATTTTTTTAAATTTTGTTTGATTTTTCGTGAGATACCTACAAGATGTATAGTAGTACATTACGCTTCTGAATAAGAATATGTATTTATGACATTTCTGTATTAAAACAGCAGTATTAAACATGTATGTTCGCAATCAATTCTTGTTTATATATTTTGTACAACAACAAACACGCCGTTATTTATAGAGTTTAGGATGATTTATTTGATAGAATTTAATTTTGTTTAAGAGATATAGCTTAAGAAAGTACGAAATTTTTCACTTTTACAGGGTAGTAAGGGATAGAGGTGAAATGACTTGGCACACGGAGAAAAATAGATTGTTGAAAACTTATTGTTAAGAGAATTATACTTCCAACAACAATATATATACTTACTACTAAAAACGTGCGTTAAATTTTGTAGATAGTGTTGCAATATTAATATTGCTATTGGTGTAATGACATCGTATTATTATTATATCCATTTATAATGATGTATTCTATATACAGTTTGCTAGAATTAGTAGCAATTGTGTTTTGCTGAATGTAACAATAAAATATAATAAATCTAAGTAGCTAGTATTATTGTAAAAATTACAAATATATTGATATTTGTTAGAGCAAAATAATATAATAAAGACAAATATCTAGTATTGCTGAGACGAATATCTGTATTGTTATGGGATCGTCGACAATGCAGAACGCATGTCTCTACGAGTGTACACCAGATTCTTCGCGTCTTCACGTTTGTCGTAAGTTCTTCATTTCGCTTAGTTTTGTGTAGATATTTATATTAATTATAATATAGTTATTAAAATAATAAGTGTTATAAAATGGCAGATGATTATGTAAAAATTATACTTATCAAGTGGGACTTCGAAACCTACGTAGATTTATTTGAAGGTAAATTTATTCCATGTGTACTTTTTTCTACATTTTGTTATTTAATAACAATACTTTCGCAGTGTATATTAGTAATGTATATATTTTATGTTTTAGAGGAAAAATTAAATGTACAAGCATTTAAATTGCTGGTAATATACACAATAAAAAAATTATTTCCCAAAATTGGAGGAAGACTTCTGTTTAAACAAAAACATAAAAACTTAATATCTAGCACATTTGTAAGTAGTTAAAGATAAATTAATCCTTGTTTATTTTTTGACGTGATTATCAAATTCATAATGAATTATCGTGTTGTAGGTTGGTGTCAATACAAATACAGGTAGTACAAGTACTACTACTTATAATTTAGAATCCAGTATAAACAGTGAAATTTACGTAGCTGATGACAATGTAAGTTTAGATATTGTAAATATACCGATATCATTTGCTGATTTAACTGAACCATCACAACCCCAACCTACACAACTTCCACACAAGTAGTAGAACAGGCACAGCTGCTAGTACAACCGGCACAACTGCAAGCAACGAAAAGTAATAAGAAATTAGCTACTAATGTTAGATTCAATTAAAAAAATAATAATTTTAGGAAAATTCAAAGAATCATTCGAGGAAAACTGTTTTTCCAGGAGTAAATATACGAGGTGTGTTCAAAAACTATCGCGAATTTTGAATTTTCGCGGGTTACGTATATTCGAATTTCGATCTTTTTGTGGCTTTATGTTGGTACTCATGTCTCTCACTTATGTCGACAAGCTCGGCCATTTTGAATGTTCACTTACTTGTTGACAGCTGCTTTGCTTGCACGTGTTTTGGATCGTCTTCGATTTTTACCTATTGTGCTTATTCGTTAAAAACTGACTATGAATTTTTTGACCAAGACAATATCTTTCTTATCTAAATTTCTACTCGTAGAAATGAAATAACTTCTTTGATAAAAACATTTTATGACAATGACAAATTTTAAATGAATTATTTTTTTCTACGTTCCGTCGCCTTTAGATAAGAAAGATATTGTCTTGGTCAAAAAATTCATAGTCAGTTTTTAACGAATAAGCACAATAGGTAAAAATCGAAGACGATCCAAAACACGTGCAAGCAAAGCAGCTGTCAACAAGTAAGTGAACATTCAAAATGGCCGAGCTTGTCGACATAAGTGAGAGACATGAGTACCAACATAAAGCCACAAAAAGATCGAAATTCGAATATACGTAACCCGCGAAAATTCAAAATTCGCGATAGTTTTTGAACACACCTCGTATACTTACTAAAACATGATTTGTTGAAAAATATTCTAATTACTCACATTAATTTTAGGGTTCAGAAAGTATATTAAAACGCACACTTACTGGCCAAACAACAATTAATAGCAAATTATGCTTAACAAATGATAACAGGCAAAAGATTTGTAATATTATCGTAAATGAACTTTTGTCGCAAACAATAAATGGAAAGTAAGTAATAGAATAATTTAACCAAAAATAATGTTTACTATTGTATATTTAAATTTAAGCATAGTTTATATTTTTTTGTTCTTGTATTCTCTATCTGTGATTAAATGTAATTAAACATTGGCAAATATAATATTTTAGTACTTTGAATACTGTGTTGATTATTTGATTATATTATACATGGTTTTGATATAAACATTGCTATTCGCAATAAAATATAGTTAAATTCATTATAGTCGATTGCTACATTTTAGGCTTCTCATATGCATTTGGCGTCTAGATTGTTCACGACCATTCATAGTTTGCATAGAAAATAAAGGTAAATTGGATTAAATTTATTACAGGCCTTAAATAAATTACTACTTTCTGTTTTTATTTATTTTAAGCCTGCAAATAAATTTAACTCTGCTATTTCGCATTCTATGATTGATCGCGAATGATCTAGTCGACAAATCCACGAGAGGCCTAAATGTAACAATCAATGATATTAGTTTTAGCTAATATTTTATTGCTAAAGTGTATATATCAAATACTTGTAACAAGAATTTTGAAATGCTAGTATTAATATCCTTCTTGTTAAAATAAATATGTAAATATTGCTGAAATGGGATCTTACGTATATCAGATTGATACTTTAAATATGTAAAATACATACGAAAGCAAATTTGTATAATGAGTATAGTTATAATCCGTTGCTATGGTTAATAAATTTTATTGATACAATAACTTGACAGTATAACTATTTTGGTAATCAAAATTATTGTTGATCTACACATATTGTATTGCTATATTTTAATAATATTTATATTGTTGGCTTAGATACATTTATTGTTATAATAAGTATACATTTTTCTCCGTGCAACGCTGTAGATTCAGGCTCAGGCAATAAATAATGTATATACGTGTTGAACCCTTCATTTTTTCACCGATTATTTAGGATTATTATTTTTATCAAAAGTTATTTTATCGTGGTTACGAGTATTATCAAACAAATTTAAATTACTATTGCCTATTAATTTTCAATAAAATAATACGCCAAAGGGCGAATAACAAGTTATTATTGCTACTCTTGTATATTGTAATAAACGAAATTTGTTTATTACATAAATTATTATGTACTCGTTTCACAACAATTAAATTAAACTTGTAATTTTCTCAATAAATTTAAACATTTCTTTATTACCATATTGAATGATACATGGAATTTTTGTTCAATTTTAAATACAGAGGAAAGCTTAATTCTATATTGATTCAGTAAATTAATAAAATATGTTCGATGCGATAAATATTTATTTTAAGCAATACATTAAATTTATTTTGTACATAGGTTTAAATATACAAATTATAATTAGCATGATCGCTATGTAAGAGCTCATACGTGAAGCGGTCGGAAGCGAATGTGTTCTCAAGAACATATTTTTTAATGAATTGTCCTTTATATCTTATTAAATTTGCCATATTCGCGGCTTTCACGTTCAACTAACTGTATGAGACGTTGTCATACCGTCAAACAGGTTACTGCGCATGCGTCGGCATACACAGATCGTACAGTATCGTATAAAAGTATTTGAAGTTGGAAGAAAAACACTACTTATGCGTTTTAAACCCTATACTGAACAATTTTTTTTCACTGTTTAATAGTAATATGATAATGCTATGTTATCTAATATGTATATTATTGACATACACTACAAATAATGTATCTTTATTGCATTTACACTAGACTTAATTTTTGCACATATTGTAGCACGAATACTACCTACTTAAACCATTATTGTATTGCTTAATTAAACCAAGTTAAGCCTGTTGCATTCTGCATATTGGATTTTTCTCCCCTTTTTAAAAGTTGTTATTGAAGGTAATAGACGTGTGTGATCCGCTTAAGCGATTTTTTTTTTGAAGTAGTGTAATTTTGGAGCTATAAGGACTCTTCATTCAGGATTCGATCCACATTAGTGTGTTAATTAGAGAATTGAGTATTATTGACTAAGAAAACCAGAATTTGTGGTACTTGTAGAAATAATAGCAAGAGTTTATGTACAGAAGTACTAAAATCTCTTCTTAAAAAAGGCGAAATAATGGGCAAACAGAAGGAACATGTAAAATTTATAAAATGGGTTGATAAGAGGGCAGTACATATGGTGACTACATGTGAAATGCACAACGCTTTATTACATGAAACAGGAAAATTCAAAAAAGAAATTCCTATCAAAAAACCAAATTCGGTGTTAGAATATAATTCTGCGAAAAAAGGTGTTGATTACTGGTAATACATTTAATTCGCGTTGGTTTAATTTTCGTAAACATATTTATGTTATTTTAGTGACCAAATGGCTTCATACCAAAGTCCGCTTCGTAACGGCATCAAATGGTATAGAAAAGTTGCTGTCGAGTTACTGGTTGGTGCGGCAGTTCTAAAATCATGGATTTTGTACAATCTACATCATTGCAACGATCACCTACCTATACTTAATTTCCGTGATGCCTTAATAAAAGCGTTAACGTCTTCTCAACCAACTCCTCGTGAAAGGACACCAAAAAGAATTCACACTTTAACAAAATTTGATCCGGAGAGCAAAAGAAGAAAGTGTGTTGGATGTTATAAACGCTTAAGGAAAACAATGAGAAGTCGTGCAGCTGACAATAAAGTTAAAAAAGTATCCACGCACTGTGAACTATGTGAGGGTAAGCCGGTCTATTGCTTGCCATGCTTCAATTTATACCACAAGATATAAATAATGTCAGAATTTCTTTATATAAGTTTAAATTTTTTTAATAAAGGTCATCTAAAATAAATTTCTTCATTATTTTGATTTTCTTTTTAAATTTGAAGATATATGCGGTACGGGACATAATTGCTCCGTGCGGTCAATGTTGAACATAACACACTCTGGAGTATAGAACACCAGCCTAACATGGTTGTTAAATGTGATGCCTATACGACTAATACATTAAATGTGAGACAATGCGTACGGGTCATAATGACCCCGAAACGCATTGCACAATGGACAGAGTACGGGACAAATAAGCCCCGTACCACACAATAAAATCGACCACAAAATGAAAAGCCGCAGCGATCGTGTTAATAACTCTATACGAGCAATTCCCTGAACTATATAAATGCTAAATGTTTAAAATATAGAAATAAAACTAAGAAAAATTGCGGCAACTGGCTACAGAATTTAACGAAATGATGAGTAATCCAGTTTCAAAAGTTTCTCTGGATGTTAGAAAAAATAACGTACTTACGAACACAGTTTTTCCACGAGTGGAACAAAATAAAGAAATCGTGTTCCAGTGGAGCTGGAACAGATTCAGTTTACCAATCCTCGTGGTGGTGCTTCCAAGAACAAATGTTTTTAGCTGTGACTAATCCTGTTAGAAAAGGGGAATCGAATCTTGATGAAGATGTATTGGTAGCCAATACATCTGATACTACTGAAGTATACAATTTTTTAATACATCTTGAATTTATTCGACAATTATATGTGTATTTTAGGAATTTGAGAGTGAAATCCTCTTCGAGGGTACAGTCGACGAGCTAATGGAGAGTAGTATGTCATTGGAAGATAAACTAAGCAGTGGTAGAGTCGAGAACATCAAGCAGCAGCAGTCAAACAAGACCGAAGTCTGCCTGCTCAACAAATTCGCCAACGCCCAGGAAGAGGAAGAAAACTGACGAAACACGTATGCTTTTAAAAGAAGCATCGGAGGCACTTGCTGCCTCTAAACAAAGTAATGTGGACCACTTTGAAAGTTTTGGAGTGTGAGTTTGAATATGAGATAAATATAATTTTTGAAATAAGTAATTCATTACTTCATGAAAACCTTTAGAAAGGTCATGCTTGTTTAATGCTAATCTAACTAAAAGCTGTGATTGTGTGTCAAAGCTTTTCAGGTCTATGTCTGCTGAATTAAGAAGAACAAAAGACAGGAAAAAAGTCAATTCCTTAAAAAGAAGAATTATGTAGGTATAATTTAACTTTTGACACTTGGATATTGTAATTCACGTAAAACTTAATATTGTAAATATACTTGTAAACGTCACTTATAAAGACATTTTTCAAGGCACTTGAAAAGAAAAACTTCATCGTGTAATACATGCTTAAGGCCTAGCACTTTTTATGGGGGGAGAAAAATAATTGAAGTTGAAGCCATTCGAAAAATTCCTTTCGATAGATTCTGAAATATAAGACGACGATGAAAGTAGTTTATCATGCAAATAAAAATGTTTTTACTAAACATATGTATATTTCAATATAGACATTCTTAACGTGATATACAATCTCAAAATACTGATGACCCTGACAATATTTCAAACGATAATGATGATATATTTTTGACAGTTATTTAGACTTCCCCCAAATATTTACAAGATTTTTTTTAAATTATGGAAATATAAATATGGAAACCTTTAAAAATTGCAAAAAAAAATCCTCAGAATAATCCATTTTTGGGAGACCTCGATCAACCAGAAGATATTTTACAGTTGCAAGATCCATATAGTTTATTCAAATTTTTTATACTTGATGACATTACAGTAGTAGAACAAACATGTTTATATAGCACACCCAAAGATACTGGTCAGCTGAGATCAGAACACCCCAAATTGGCATTATGCCCCTCAATAGTTTTGAGGAGTTGAAACGTTTTTTTTAAAACTTCGCAGATAATAGCATAACTACTAAAAGCACAGATGAAATTATGCTGATATTGAATTAAATAAAAAATCATGTCAAAAAAATGCATTTGAGGAACATTTATCATGTGATGAGCAAATTCCATTAGAGGGAAGAACTTCTCTAAAGACGTAATCCTAAAAAAACACAAAAAGTATGTTTTATCGGGAGTAAATGGCTTTTACAGTCATAAATCAGAGAAAAACCTTTTGCTATAATACAGACGTATTTTAAAGAAATACGGAACACCCATTGTTGGAGGAGGAAGGCCAAAATCTTCCAAACAACTTGACTGTCGTGTTCCAGAGTCCATAAGATGACCGTTTAGATTACTGGATTATTCCTGCTGTAAAGCATAATAAATGTGCGCTTTGCAAGAAAAATACCACAAAATATTGTGAAAAATGTGGAGTTAACTTGCATGAGGAATGTTTTAAAAGCTTCTATGTTCGCTAAATTGATTTTGTTAATAGCCCTTTTTACTTATAATTACTTTTTTGAGAATTTGTTTAATTTTGTATTGTTATGTTGTAATAAATATTTTTTTGTAAACATATTATTTCCATTTAAAGATTTAAACCTTAGCAGGGGAGAGGGGGGGGTCACTTCGGACAAGGGGCACTTTCGGACTTGATAAATTTGGCGCTATGTGTACAGATAAAAATTTCAAAAACTTCGACTAGATGTCCTACTATATATCTCATTTGCTGACAAAGAGTGATTCATATCAGAAGCAAAATAAGGATAAAAAAAAATCTATTTTTATAATAAGTCTTAGACTTTTACTTAAACTATAGTTAAGCATGTATCTGGTAGAGTACGTGCGTTAACAATAAGATAATTATTTTAATAGTATATACTAACAATGAGTATGTATAGGTTAAGTTTGCCTGGTTACAGATAACCTCAACATAAAAATAAATGCACGTAATACAAATGTTCATACATTGAGGTACGTTCGGACAAAACCTCTGGGGCAGTTTGGGACTGCCGAATGTGCCTCAATTTTATAATAAATTATAACTACAATTTAAAAATGTATTAATTTAGGTGCGAAAATGGTCGAACTTACAATCCGAAGAATATATTAAACAAGCTGTTGAGCAAGTTATAAAGCATAAGGTTCCGTTACGTACTGCAGCATTAAATTTTAATTTGAAAAAATCTACTTTATTTGATCGAATTCGTATTGTCAAGAAATCGGTGTACAATTTAATGCAACTGCTTGACAGTGATGAAATAAAAATGAACCATCATGTGTTGGTTAAATTTCCAACAAAAAAAAAACTATACTATATTACATAGGAATAGTTGTAAATATTGTTGATACAGAAGAATACAATATAAAAAAATTACGTCGAGAAGGTGAAAGCAACAATTTTACCTATCCCGCCGTTGACGACATCGCTCTTGTTCTAAGAAATGATATAGAAGATAAATTGCCAGACCTCATTTGTAATAAGCAGTCAGCTAGATATTGTAATATATCATTTAATATTAATTTTGATGGTTATAATGTAAAATAAACCTAATATATTTATGTTTTGTTTTCTTGTTTTTTTATGGTAATAAATATTATGTTCTTATAAATTATTTAAAAATCTATCAGAACTCATATTTTAATAATATAACCTTTTTTAGTTTAAATAAATATAACAGAATTTAAACTAAAAATAGGTTGTATCATTCTTATTTTCTTATGTTGTTACAAATTTACTTAAAATGCAAATTTCGTCAAGCCAGTCCGAAAGTACCTGGGGGCTAGTCCGGAAGTGCCCCACGAAGGGGTTATTTCGGACAGATGCTATTATTACATTTTTATTTAAAAAAGATTATTTTACTTCAATAAAAAAAAAAAATTAAAATACATTTAAAAGCAAATCTACAATATTGAAGTAGGCTATGCAATAAACAAATGCAAACAAATGATACAGGTGACAGATGTGCTACATCTTCCGAATTGAGAAGAAGAATTGAACTTTGTCTTCAAAACCAAGGAGGTGTTTTCGAGCACAAATTATAATAAAAATTAGTACTCTTAAGTGCAAAAATACCAAAAATACCTAAGGTTGCATAAATTTGTAAATAATTTCCATCATATTGTTTTTCTTTTTATGTTAGTACTATTATTTTTTGATATTTCTTCGTTATGTAGTTCATTTGTTATTATGAATTTCTTAGTAAAACAAGTTATTTTAGATATAAGAAAATAATATACTATCGTAACCTACGCAATAGTCGTATTAATAATTGTTTATTGCATAGCCTACTTCAATATTGTAGAATTATTTCTGATTTTTAATACCATTTTTCTCGAAATAATTGTTATACAACCCCATATCATATTTATATCGTTGAAATCAGAAAAAAATTCTCTATTTAATGGACAAAAAATTTATATAGGTTGCCATTTAAAAAAATATAATTTTATTCTACCGTTTGAAAATCACTGGTTGAATTTTTTATTTATTATTCCTCATAAATTAAGCCCTTTTTCCTGGTAATTTTTTGTATATAACATTTTTCTCTAAAGTCATTAGTTCGCCCAAAAAAGCGCTGGTTGTTTTAAAGGAAACACCCTGTATACTTATACCACTTTTGTATATTACTAATTTTGCAGCGCCTGTACAATGTATAATTTTGAATTTCGTACTTGTAGTTCATAGTAATAATATTGAGTGCGCTTAACTTCATAGTTACACATTTGTATTAATCACAGTTTAACATTTTTAACTCCTGATATCTGTCGCCATTTACTTTATTCACGAGTTTAAAAACGTTTTCAAGGTTTCATCAACTGCACACTGCACTGCACTGTAAAATTTTATTCACTCTTTTATATTATTTAAAACTATTTACTGCTACTAAAATTAATACGTTTATAATAATTGCTGTTCATCTAACTTCGATTTAATTTGTCTCACTGAGACCTGGCTGAATGATGGTGTTTTTAATAATGAATTATTTGCAACTTTGATCTGCAACAGATACCTTTGGTACCAAATGATAAAATCAATAATGCTTTGTATTCAAGAAAACTATTTAAATTTGAAATATTTTTATTTTTAGAGGTAGTATTATTAAGTAACAGTAAATCAATATATTGTGACGATGTGAATCTGTCACAAGTTTGGCGGATTAAATAGTTCAAAGCCGTGTAACTCAGCCCTCATTAATCCGCGTTTGCAGAAGACAGTTGTTGACTGCGAGTATTCCTCTCAACAACTAAAGCCGATTGCGACTCTTGATTGCGAGTATTCCGTCAAGACTTCGAAACCGATATCCAGGTGAGCAAAATTTTCGTTTTCTTTAAAACCGGTACCGTGAGCTTTCCGTTCGAGTTGTATAGTTGGTTATTGAAAGTCAGTCTTAGTGTCTCGTTGTGAGCTTCAGACGCCCAACGTCGCAACGCTTGTTGAGCGTAAGCCAAAGCATCTTCGAAGGGCGTATTTGAAAACATCCAGAGACACTATGACTGACACCAGCCGTAATCATCTCCGTGGATTCAATTCACCAGTTGCGCGTGTCTAGCCATTTTACAGTGACTCGTTGCGAGTTTTACCGACTTGACGTTTAACGCCGCCGGCGTGTAAACCCGGGTGTTACAGACGTCAAGTCCGCGTGTTTATCCAGAGTTACTGTAAAACGGCCCGTTATTCCAAGCCGTGTTTTTAGCGTTTTTCCGACTGCGCCGCGACGCCCCAGTGCGTAAGCCGGGGCACTCGAGGCCTAGAGTCTGTCAGGTTTGCCTGGGTCGACTTTCTCGTCGTACGCCGGATATACCACCGATCTCCACGAACAGCCAGTTACGCGCGTCGCCGTCGCGACGCTCGGATCGATCTGCCGATTATTGCAGAAACGCGTAGCTACACCTTTCCCTCCTTACTGCCGTTAACCGCCGAACCAAACGCGACATCAGCGACGCGATGCCCGGCGTCGATTTACCGATTATTGCAGAAACGCGTAGCTTCACATTCTCCGTCATTACTGCCGTTAACCGCCAACCAACGCGACATCAGCGCCGCCATGCCTGGCGTCGATTACGCCAAAACCATCCGAATACATTTCTAGACAGATCCTTAAGATCACCGTACCTACCGCTTGCCCTCCACCGTCACCGCCGTCGCAACGCTTAGCGTCGATCACGCCGAAACCGTCCGAACACATCTATCCACATGGATACACGTGCACCTATCGTTCATACCACGACATCACCGCCGTCGTGACGCCCGGCGTCATTTTTCCGAAAACCAGTAAATCGTCTAATTCGCACACCCAGCATCTTATTGTACCCATCAGCAACCACCATACTCTTTTGTACAGCGAGTTATTATACAATAAAGTTGTCTTGTACCTTTTATTGTAATTGTGTTCTTCATATTTCACCCTATCTCCAAACCTGCTATCCGACCGTTGGCGCCCGAGCAATCTCACGCCAACTTCTGACCGCTATCCTCAAAATAGCGTTACAATATTTCATAATTTTTTAAAAATTGATGTCCTCAGAGTTTTGCCCGTTAAAGGGTTAAGGGGTGAAAATGATTGGATGTATATTTTAAAGTCTAAAAAAATGATTATGTATATGTAATGTAGATATTTTTATCCATTAAGGAGTTATAAGCAAGAGAAAATCAAGTTTCATCGGAAAAACAAATGCGTTTATGCTTCGAGGGCTAGTTCCATGTTTAAAATTTTCATATATTTATTGTTTCGCTTTGATACTAGAGCAGTTTGTTATCTTTTGAGCATTTAAATTTTACTGCTACTTCACTCCAGCTACCAACTATTCCGCTACTCGTAAGTGCGACTTGTGCGTTACGCATACATATTCATTCACGTTTATTTTGTTAATCTATAAATTTGTACATTGTATTTTCCTTTCTCTAATATATTAGAGCTTCAAAATTTGCCTTCAAACAGTTAATAAAATATAATGCGGGTTCTGGCGGTTTTAAGGTCCGAACTAGTGGGAAACAGTTGAAAACTAGTGGGAAACAGTTCAGAACTGTAGGCAACACTGACAATAATAAAATAACTAAAATTTACTATGCAACATACTTCCGTCCAACTCCATTTTAGAGGTGGGCGCGGGTCGTGAATTTTGTCGGGTCACGATGGGTCACGACGTGACCCGCGTGACCGTGATTATATTTTAAATTTTGCTTCGTGATTGGGCGTGAGCGTGAGGGCCTAAAAATATATCGTGAGTGATCGGGCGTGATTGCAATTTATTTGGGCGTGAGCAATACGATTTTTTTCTACTTTTTATGTAAAAAAATGTAGTTTTAATATAAATATTTTACGTTATAATCTTATTATTATTAGCATGTCGAAACATGTGATTTTTTCTTGAGAATATTTTTCTAGTACCCATAATTGTATACATAGTTAGCTTCAATATCATTCAAGATATACATATTGTAAATATAGAAACAATTACGTGACCCGCCGGGCGTGATCGGGCATAAGTGCCAAAATAAATTCGTGAGCGTGAGTGATCGTGAATCAAACATAAAAAGTCGTGCGTGATTGGTCGTGATTAACTTTTTAGTTTCGTGAACGTGCGTGATCGTGAACAAAAAGTTACTCACGCGCCCACCTCTACTCCATTTTCCTCACAAGTTCCATTTCTTTGGCTTTGAGAAGACCTATTTTTCTAAAATTCAACATAAATATGAACATCAATAGAATATAACAATTTTATCTTCGAGATTAAGCAGTCGACAATACCAAGGCTCCTTTAAAATTTCTCTAACGGTTAAAATTTTTATATTTTTTATATCTTATAATATTTTATATCATTACGGTATCTACCAATGGCATGCTCACCTAACCTATAATACTTATAAATTTAAATTTAAAGTATATTACTTCTTTATATTAAATAAAAAAAACACATTTATCACTCCTCAGCATCTCTCCCACCATATTATTATATTTCGTTCTATATTTTTTTATATTTTTTTATATTTGTAACAAACTATAACTCAATGTATATTTTCCAGCTGTAGGCTATGAAGATGCTAGTGTTTTAGCGAAATCGATAAGTCACATAGTATAAATTAACTTACTTAATCGGTGAGCCTTTATACCATTTCTGGTGTCGGGCTTTAGTTGAGTTTGAGTCTTATTTGTAGTTGTTGATGGCTTCTGTTGGCGATCGTTTCCACAATTCTCTCCATTCCTTTCTATCCTGTGTCCTACTTCTCACTTCGTCCCAGGGGATGCCTCTTCTCTCGGCGGCTTTTCTAATCGCTTCTACCCATGTTTTCCTAGGTCTACCTCTGCGTCTTCTTTACCCACCCTTGCTTCATACACCTTTTTAGTATCTCTGCTTTCGTCCATCCTCTGTATATGATCAAACCATCTCAATTGGCCTTCCTCCATTATTTGCTCTACTGCCTTTGTTTTTAAATCTTCTCTAAACTTGGTATTTCTCACTCGGTCTAGCTTCGTTTTTCCTTTAATTTTTCTGAGAAATCTCATTTCTGCGCCTCTTATTTTGCTTCTATCATTCTCCGTGGTTTCAAATACTGCCTTTTTAAACTTCTTTAGAATAATTTTTGATAAAACCTAATGTTTTATGCTATTTTAGACAAGACAATATAAATGCACAAAAATTTAAAACAAAAATTCGGGCATGAATGGGTTAATCCAAGAAACCTACTACTTAATTACCATTCACATCTTCAGAATATTCCAATCACGTTTTATTTACGTCAATGAAGTTTACCAAAAGTGTCATTTCTTTAGCATTCACAAGCATTATTATCACGGTATGAATAAAGTGTCCAGCCTATCATTAGGAGTAGGACTACACGTATTATCGCACTGTTGCAATACAAAGTTTTTTTTTAATGGGATAGTATATATTTTTTAGGCTCATTAGATAGAGTATTTTTTTCTGAATTCAACCATGTACTCGTTTTATATACTTGCATAACAAAAATATCAAGAAAAATTCAATTGAATTTTAATTTGATTTTTATAGTCATAGCCTACTGAATGTAGGCTATGTATGAAACAAAAACTGCTATTTGTCAATTTGAATTATTTTGGATAGAAATCAAATAGAACACTATTTTTATAAAGCTATTAATAAATATTTGTTTCATTTTAATTTATGATCAATTGTTTTTTATACACAGCCTATAGAAACTATAAAAACAAAATTTATTTCAATTTTTCTCCATATTTTTGTTATATACGGACATAAAACGTTGCATTTGCAAAAGAAATCGTAGCAGATATTCTCAGTGACAACACTTTTATAGACGAACTAATTTCAGTTCTACTGCGGTTTGATGAAAAATTGGAAGAGCAGAAAAAAATCTACGAAGATAAATCAGTGCACTGACCTCCGAAAATAAAAATTTGGAAAATCGCCTTATCCAGCTTGAGCATTATATGTACATATCTTCGGAGTTCCTGGTGCAATGAATGAAAACATCGACGAAGTTGTGGCCAATATTTTCAAAGAAAAAAAATTCCTCAATGTGTCTCCAGATCACATAGACCGCCGCCATCGTACAGGTAAACGCAACTTCACTTCTCCTTCTGCTTCCCTTCGTCAACGCCCAAAACCTCGTCCTATTATAGTAAAGTTCATTTCTTATAAAATTCGTGCATCTATGCTAAAAAATCGCAAAAACTTACATTGTACCAAAATTTCAATTAAAGCAGGTCTAACCAAAAATAAACTTGAACTTTTAAAAGCTGCCAGTACTAAACTCTGTACAAAAATGTGTGGTCTAATGATGGTATCATTTTCGACAAAGTTTATGGGTCTATTAAAAAAATAACACATTTTGATTCTATATTTTAATAATTTTTATTCTATATATTTACACAACTTTTGTATGTTACTAATGTTGCAACGCCTGTACAATGTATAATTTGGAATTTCGTACTTGTAGTTCATAGTAATAATATTGGTTGCACTTAACTTCATATTTACACATTTATACTGCCCTTGTAAGCAAAAACGCAGTAACCAACAAAATCCTTGTTTCGAGAAAATTAAACTTTTCACTTCAATCGTTAACTCTGGTAAACGGTTATATTTAGGAAACTTTAAATCATGTTTTTTTACATAAAAGTAGTGTTTAGAATTGAATGGAATCATTTATTTAAAGATTAATTTAAAAAAATTGTTTCAAAATACACATACCACTATTTTTTAGAAATATTATCGAACAAGTACTAAACAAAAATGCGGTAAGTGCAAATACTATATTTTTAAATAAATTCTCATATGCTAAAATTTAAAATATACTTAAGAAAAAAGCAGTATACGTTAAGTTACTGCATTGTTGTTTAGTATGATTATTTTATAAATGTCTTAAAATTTTATAATGTAAGTAGTAGGTATTGAAGAGACGAAGTAAATTTATTAATATTTTAATAAATAAAGGAGAATATGAAAATAATTAACATTTTGTTGTATAAAAAATATTTAATATAAATTTTTAATTATAAACAGAACATATAATAGATATTAGGTTGATTTTAGTTTTTGCCAAAAAGCTATGCGGTTTTTTGGTGGAATTTGTTTCAAATTGTTCAAAATACTATTTATTTTTTCTTTTGGCACTCCACACGGTTGTAACAATGGACTGGGTTTTGGAAGACCGGTTATTGTCATGTTTTTCTTACATAGAAAGTCCAATGTTACAAATTCAGTGCAGGTATGCGATCTTTTATAGTTGAGTGTAAATTTTCCTCTATCCACTTTTATGCAAACGATGTTAGACAGATATTTACTATTTGTAGATTTGTGTAGTTTTTGGGCAGACTTGTAATCTTTCCACATATAGAAATCATTGTAGTGCATTTCTTTAACTGCCATCTTCTTGTTGGCATTTTTTACGGTGTCAACAAAATCAGGAAAGTCATATGTTTTTTTTGCTTTTTTAATGAAAGCTCAACTTGGTGGTGAAAACTGTCGGCACTCATAAAAGTATGGCCTGCTTGGAAGTAATTTAGCGTGATTGCATTTGTAGAAATTTCATCTGAGTTGACTATGTATATAAGAAAAGTTTTGAGGCACCAATTTTTGTTTTGGCTGGCACAATTGTCAAGCCAAAGAATAATTTCTCGCGCATCACGGTATCTTTTAAAAAACTGGTAAAATGTGCTCACAACATCTTCCTTGCTTCTTTCACTAATGCCTTCGTGCCAAATGCAAGCAAAAGGATTATTTTTAGATCTTTTTCCAATGGGTACAAAACTTTCATTATAAGCAGTAATTCTCTTCGTGAATAAAACTTTTTTGAAAGTGTCAACTCGTGGTAACATAATTATTTTTTGAAGACAAAATATTTTATATAAGTACCTGTTACGGCATCTTCTAAAGTATTATAAGAAAATTCAATGTTAATGACATAATTATATCTACATGTTTAGAAGTCATTTTATATAAAGAACGGGTGCACTACATAAATAGACATTCATAACCTTAATAACATAATAAATGACGTTTGTAGATACTACAATTCAGGCACAAACCTTGCTAGAGAGAAACGCAGTAACTATGGTTTACTAAGTAACAATGCAGTATTTTCTAGGCTTATACTGCATTTTTGCTTCGAAATCAGTATATACTGCTGTTTTACATAGGAACCATAATATTTTTTTGTAGTTACTGCATGTAATATAAAGCTATTTTTCTAATATGCCGTGTAAATACTGCGTTTTTCTTAAGTAAATATGTGTAGAAACTGCCTGTGATACAAATAACATCATCTGCTCATTTTTTCAAATTTTGTAGATACTGCATTTTTGCTTACGAGGGCAGTATATTAATCACAATTTAATATTTTTAACTTCTGATATCAGTCGCCATTTACTTCATTCACGAGTTTAAAAACGTTTTTAAAGTTTCATCAACTCCATTTTTTGTTCTTTTTCGCAATTATATACCGATAGAGCGCTGCACTGTAAAAATTTATTCACTCTTTTATATTATTTAAAAATATTTACTACTACTAAAATTAACACGTTTTATAATAATTGCTGTTCATCTAACTTCGATTTAATTTGTCTCACTGAGACTGAAAGATTGTGTTTTTAATAATAAATTATTTGCAACTTTGAACTGCAACAGGTACCTTTGGTACCAAATGACAAAACCAATAGTGCTTTGTATTCAAGAAAACTATTTAAATTTGAAATATTTTTATTTTTAGAGCTAGTATTATTAAGTAACAGTAAATCAATATATTGTGACGATGTGAATCTGTCACAAGTTTGGCGGATTAAATAGTTCAAATGTTTAAACATTTTGTGTCCCCAGAGTTTTGCCCGTTAAAGGGTTAAAGGCTGAAAATGATTGGATGTATATTTTAAAGTCTAAAAAAATTATTATGTATATGTAATGTAAATAGTTTTATCCATTAAGGAGTTATCAGCAAGAGAAAATCAAGTTTCATCGAAAAAACACATGCGTTTATGCTTCGAGGGATCGGAGACCGGTGAAATTAAAAGGCACTATTAGAGCAAAATGTTAATGTTGAAAAAATATACAAAATGTCAACAAATTTCAGGCCCTTGTTCCTGGTGGTGACCGAGGCAGACGAGACTCTGTAGCGAGACATCCACCACTTTCTCCACACTCGTATTACCAGGGGACGGCACCGAAACAATGTCCAACAACTCATATTTTATTCTTTACATCCTGTATCAAGCGTATTGTACAGTACTCCCAATCACTCGTGGCAGTTGACATAATGCCTATGTCACACTTGTCTGATTCTGTGCGATGTATGATTAAATTAAGCCGTGTGCGACGAAAATTCGTAATACTCGTGTCCCACTTGTATGACAAAAATCACATGAAAAGTACCTATGTTGCTCATTTCACGTCGATGTGTCAAGCGTGCAAATAACCTAACATAAACAGTAGGCAGTAGAACAATAATATAATTTTGTGTCAAGATGCCACCAAAACAAATTATAAACTGGTCGAGAGAATCAACGATGGCGTTAATAGAAGTGTACAAAATTAGGCCGTGTTTATTTGATAATAAATCTCCGGATTACCATAACCGAGAGAAAAACAGAGATGCGTTGCAGGATATGGTAGAAGTTGTCTCCAAGTTTCACCCAAATGTAACAAGGAAGTGAAAATAGAAACATTTTTAATTTCATATATAATTTAAATATTTTTACAGGTGATGACTGCAAAAAAAAAAAATATGAAGGACTGCGGAGCCAATTTAGTCGGGAACTTGCAAGGTTGAGTGAGACGAAGTGTAGTGGTGCAGGAACCGATGAGGTTGTTCAGCCCAAATGGTGCTTTGACATGCTCTTATTTTTACAAGATTGTGTAAAATGTAAGAAAAGCAAAACTTTTGGGATACAAGAATCAGTTGGCTCTCCGGCTGGCACTGATACCCAAGAAGTAAGATTATATTATTTTAAAAATTTATTGTTTTCTATTAATATAATCATCTTGCCAATGAATTTGTCCAACAGTATTAAAATAATTCATAAATATTGTTCTCAAATTAATGGCTGATTTTGTACACCTATTCCCTGGGTACATAGATCTATCCAAAGTTTGGAGAGTTTGGGTTTGGATGTCATTATCCAAATCTACATCTCCAACATATTGTTGCCCTCTATAGGTAATTAAAAAATTGTGCAAAATGCAGCAAGCAATTGTTATTTTGTCTACTTTAGAGACGTTCAAATTTATTGGATTTAACAATACCCGAAATCTGTTTCCCAAAATTCCAAATGCGTTCTCTACTACCCTCCTTGCACGGCTTAATTGGTAATTATAAATCTTCTGATCTTTATTTAAACTATGGTATCGATATCGAAATAGTTTCATAATTCTTTGTGTTAATGGAGACGCATCATCTCCGACAAACACATACGGTGTAGTTTGATTCGAATTTGGTAATTTTACATTACTAGGTCAATTTAAAGTATTTTTATCAATATGGTCCGAAATGCTGCTATTTCTAAACACACCGCCATTACTTATTCGTCCATTTGCTCCCACGTCAATACATAAAAATTTGTATTCTCCATTAGCTATTGCCATTAAAACAATGCTGCCATGTCTCTTATAATTTTTATAAAACGATCCTTCCGATCGCGGTGGTAAAAAAATTGTGTTTGCCGTCTATTGCGCCACAGCAATTTGGAAAATTCCATTTTTCTCTAAACACTTTCTCTACTTCTTGCCATCCATTTTGTGTTAATGGGATCTAAAATATAATAAAGTTATTGTATATATTTTTAGATACTTGAAAAATCAACACCAACACCAGTATCCCAACGATATTCTATATCTACACCGTCACTAGAACCAACATCAACACCAGTGTCCAAACGACATTATTCAGTATCAACACCGTCACCAGAAGCAGCAGCAGGACCTAGCGTTCCAAAGAAACTCATGCGAAGGAGTAAGAGTAGAGAAGAGTCTCCAACTACAGAGATGACAGTTCTTGCTGCCATCAATTCATATTTAGAAAAAAAAAGGGGAAAAGAAAATTAATTGATTGATTGATTAATAGTAGATTGTCTTATAAAAAAAATATAAAACCTAATTGGAACAAGATATTGTACAATTGATTTTCAAATATGAAAATATGGATAGCGATAGTGAATAAAATTTAAAAAAATAAAAATGTTATTTTTACATTTATCCTACTCATTTACTAAATTAGAACAGATTTCTTCCAAAACTTCCGGTATTATAGCACAAATTGTGCTTCTAGGTACTCTTAAATGGTACGACAAACTTTGGTAAGTTTCCCCCGTTGCAAGAAATCGCAATGTAATGGTCAATCTAAAAATGTAATTTTTTAATAATAATAAAAACAAATTAAACTTATTTATACCTGTCACGAGCATTTATACACTCTCTAAATTTATTGTCTCTATACGTTATGGTATCTTTTATCTTGTCAAGTAATAAATTAAAACACTCCTCATCCATTCTTAAATAAATCTTATATGCTTCTTTATCTTGCACGCGAAGCTCATTATGCAACAGAGCTAATCCCCCCGGCCCATATTTTCATTTCTTCTTTTTAACCAATTTTTGGTCCACAAAGATCTTCGCTTTTTTATTTTCTTCCTTGCAATGTTCTTCAAAAGTAAACTAGCCGCCTCTAATATAATTGTTTCGTCAGAGCTACTGTCCGAACTCATGTTTTAACAATTAACGAAACTTTAAAAATTAAAACTAATTTTAATAAACACTAAACACAATATTTATAAAATAATAAAAGAAAAGCTAAATATTTAAATAACACTCTTAAGCTAAACTAACTTATCTAATAATAATTATGAACATTTACTTAACAAAAAATAAACAAATACAAAAAATACAAATAAAGTTTAAAAATATTAACCTAACCCCAATATGTTAAACTCAAATATCAAGATATCTGTGAACGTAGCTAAATATGTACCGCGTGAAATAAGCATCACATGTTTTGTATGATGGAAATAGAAGCGCTTCTATTTTTCTTCATACACGGACAGTTTCATCATACATAATACAGAATCAGACAAGTGGGACATAGGCTTAAGATGCGCAGTGACAACGCGCTAGAGTAGGGGTGAAAATGACCAATAAAACTATTTCACATCTGATTTTGTGGAGTGAACATCGCATGAGTAGCCAAAGTCGCGAGATAATTAGTAATATTATTGTTTTATGAAGAGAGAGTGCAAATGGTGCTCCAATTATTTCATTATGCAATGTTGCAAAACGAATATCAGCTGCAACTGGCATCTCCGAGAGGTTAATTTTCCGAATTTGTCAAGAAATAAATCTTTTAGAACAATATAAAATACTTAAACAAATACAACCGAACTTTCTTTTTACACTTCATTATTAATTTTACGAATTATTGGTCCTTGTCCCCTTCAAAGCAGTCCCCTCCCCTATTTACACACTTTTCTCTGCGGTGTTTCCATTTCGCGAAGCAGTCTTGGGGACTTTGCTTTGATGTCACCAATAGTCTGAAAACGGCGTCCTTTCAACACTGACTTTAATTCGTCTCCCGTTATGATCCTTTGCATGATGTGTCATCATCATGCAACTCGATGCATGTTCAATTTTTCAGGCAAAATTTTATGGCATGACCCAGTTGCGATGCTAACCTTTTCTGAAATTTCTCTGACAATCTGTCGGCGATTTACACGCACCAAATCGTTGATTTTCTGAACGTGGGAGTCGAAATCCTTCCTGGTCGAAAATCATCTTCAATTGACTGACGACCATTTTTAATTTCGTGTAAACCATTCGTAACATTGCGTACGACCCAACGCATCATCTCCGTAAGCTTGTTTCAAATATTGAAACGTTTCTGTGAAAGTTTCCCCCAGTTTAACTCAAATTTTTACGTTGCATCGTTGCTCCTGAAAATGGCACATTTCAAAAATCGGTTATTTTCCGAACAGACCGTACACAACCACCATAATTTACTTAACAAAAACATATCTTTTCCGGAACACATTTTCAAAAACCTCCCGCCTTTTATATACCAAAAATTAACAATAAAATAACTAAAATTTACTATACAACATACTTCCGTTCAACTCCATTTTCCTCATAAGATCCATTTCTTTGGCTTTGAGAAGACCTATTTTTCTGAAATTCAACATAAATATGAACATCAATAGAATATAACAAACTTTTTTCGACATTAAGCAGCCGACATACCAAGGCTCCTTTAAAATTTCTCTGGCAGTATTTTTAATTTTTTTATTTTTTTTATATCATTACAGTATCTATCATTGGCATGCTCACCTAACCTAATACTTATAAATGTAAAGTATATTGCTTTTTATATTAAATAAAAAACACATTTATCACTCCTCAGCATCTTTCCCACCATATTATTATATTTATTTCTATAAATGTTTATAATATTTTTTTTATAATAATTTTTATATTTGTAACATAACTATAACTCAATGTATATTTTCCAGCTGTAGGCCCTGAAGATACTAGTTTTTAGCGAAATCGGTAAGCCACATAGTATAAATAAAACATTTATAAAAAAACCTCAGAATTTAATCGCTCTTCATAAATCAAAAGAAGAGCATTATAGCAGGTAAATAAAAAGTAATTTATAAATTAAAATATTATTGTATAACTTATATTTGAAAATTCAAAACGTAACTCTGCGACGGTCGCGTAATGGAATTTTATGCCGCTTTTTCTTTTTTTGCAAATTGTATTCAAAACAGTCATGGCACGCCTCTGTTCGTCCTGGTATTCCTGGTTGATAATATTAACCGTCAGATGACGGGGTAGTGGCATTTTTATGAAGCACGTGTTACTCGTGTTAGTTGTAATTAAGCTGTGAATGTGATAGGTTCATAAAAGCGGCACTCCGTACCACAGTGCGACCGGTCATGTAAGTAAATTTAGAAGTGGTTATTACTAATTTTTTTTCCTTTCGTTATTATTACGTATAATTTCGTACAGTTGTTGGGGGTAAATAAACTACAAGACTTTTTTTAAATTTTAGGGCTAAAAATTCGAAATATCTAACAGAAAAATAATTGCAGGAGATTCCCGAAAATTTGCAGACGATGCTGAGGATGCTGTTGACTTTGATAATGAATCCGAGGGAGAGGACGAAGTAGTTGAAAATGATATATTTAGTAGTGACTCAGAACAATCCATGGATGGGGATAGTGACTCTGCAATTACTTTGCCAACATTGAAATCAGGATATTTTATTTTCTACATTGGAAAAGACAACGAAACAATATGGAAAAGCACTCCTGTTGTCACTTCAAGTAAAACTAAAGCTAAAAATATTATCAAGGTGGTACCTGATGCCAAAGGGGCAGCAAGAAATGTCTTAGATGAAAAAGAGTCATTTTTAAAATTTATAACCAAAGAAATGATAGACAAAATTGTTATCTGTACGAATATATACATTCAAAGCAAACCAGCCAGAAATTACGGAAGAGCTAGAGATTGTCAACTGATCTCTCGCTCCGAAATTCAGGCTTTATTTGGAGTCCTTTTCATAATTTCGGTAAAAAAGGGAGCCATACCAACGTTAAAGAGTTGTGGAGCAAAGATGGCACTGGAATGATTTTACTGAGGGCGGTGTTTAGTTACAGAAGATTATTATTTATTCTTCGTGCTTTGCGGTTCGACGACATTACAACTAGAAAAGATAGAGAAATAACTGACATAGCTGCTATTAGAGATATTTACAACGATTTCGTTACTAACTGCATGAACAATTATAACTTAGGAGAAAATATAAATAGACGAAATGCTTCATAAATTTAGAGGTTGATGTGGCTTTGTACAATACATGCAACAAAAACCAGCTAAATACGGCATAAAAATGTACGCTCTTTGTGACAGCAATACTTATTACACGTGGATTTTCGAGATATATTGTGGACAAAAAAGAAATTCCACCCGAGTTTCTACCTAATAAATCATGTGAAGTTGGTTCCAGCGTATTTGGATTTCAGGATGAAATAACTCTCGTTTCATATATTCCAAAGAAAAACAAGGCGGTGCTTTTACCTTTTACTATCTACCATGCATAATACAGACGAAATTGACAAAACTACTAATAAACCAGACATCATTCTGAACTACAATCAAACAAAATGTGGCGTTGATACGGTCGACCAGAAATGTACTTCTTATACAACTCAAAGAATTACTAGAAGGTGACCCCTAGCAGTTTTTTTTTAGATACTTGGATATTGGCGGTATAAACGCTGAAGTTATATTTACCGATACCAAGCCTCAAGTGGCTCCGTCTAGGAGACGAAAATTTTTGACAACCTTGGGATTTCAACTAATGGAAGACCATCCAAAAGAAAGGGCCAAAATACGTACTCTTCCTCGGGACATAGTGGAATTTCTTTCAAAGTACCGAGTTGAAGAAGTACCAGCAGCGAATCAAAGTCATGTCGGACGCTGTCAGCTGTGCAGTAAACACAAAAATAATAAGACTACTGTAACTTGTAATTCGTGCAAACAATTTGTATGTAAAACACACTGTGATAAAATTGTCAAGTGTCATAATTGTCTATACCCTCCAATGGAAGAAGACTGATTTAAACCTATTGCAAGAAGAATGTTTTATAATATTATCAACTCAGTTTGCTAATTTTACTTAGCTCCTTTTTGGTATATTTTATTGTTAATGCCTCTTTTACAGATGTAAAATGTTTACTTATGTAAAATAAATATGTTTATATACCTACTTTCTTTCACTTTCCTTTAACGGTATAAAATGCCGCAACACGACCGCTCATGTAATTTTTAAAGGCGCGACCGGCGCAGAATTAATGTATTTCAATAGTATCAATTAACAAGTGCTTTCACAAAAAATGCAATATTATTGTAGCTCCTGAAGAGGACACATGAGGTGTCGAAACCGGTAGAGGCGGAAAATAAATTGATTATTTGACTGAACTCCAGTAATTTTCTTCCTTCCATCACCTTTCCAGTCAAGAAGTTTTGCAGCCAAGTGATTTTATGTTTGCGTTTAATTTATTCTAATTTATTTGTCATATCATTCAAGAAAATAATATATGTTGATTGTTTTGTTTTGAAAAATAATTTAAAAAAATATCTTCACATATTAACGAACAGAATTCTCATCGCCCAGGAAGACAATTGAACAGCCGAAAAGTGTAACAGATTTCGTAATAAAGGTGTACTAAAAAGAATCACTCGAAATATCTGCAGCACCGAAAAAACTGTTCCGAACGTGTCAAACATTTTAGAAAAATTCAAAGCTGATACTGGCTTTGAAGGGCAACGCGAAAGTTTGCACATAATTTTGCACAACATTGGTTTTCGATGGCGGAAAACTAAAACTAATAGAAGAATATTGATGGAACGATTCGATATCCAAAAATTACACATGGATTATTTAAGAGCAATGATGAGTGTTCGTTCGCTCAAAAACTTTATAAACCGTTTAATTTCAGTTGTGTACAGTTATACGTGTAACAATATTTTATGTACAGTTATATTTGTTAGTTTCGGAGACAACCTATTCTCCGAAGGTCCAGTTTGGGTATTTTCATAATCCCATGCACGTGTTCAGCAGACCTTTCCAAATTTCACATTTCTGCAAATGCTCGCTGACCGTGAACTATTTTATCACTTCTGCTTTCCCTTCCTTGTCACTCACCCTTTTGGTGGGGATTGATTCTATATTTCAATTGGAGTCGAACTATTGTAAAAATATACTTGCTTATATTTAAATTAAATTTATTAAATATAGTGCTTAGTGTATTGAGTTTCATCCATTCAAATAGATTTAGGAAGACTTTGTTATTTCGTGTGTTGTATTTAAAATAAAAACTTTTAAAGCAGTGATTGTTTTAATCTTGAGAAAGCTCGACACACCTACAACAATGAGTTATCGCCGTGACGGGCGCTACATTGTATATATCGATAAAACATATATTCACGAAACACATATGGTTTCCATGTTTCCAAGACATGAAATGACGATACCAATGGAGGATTACTGGAGCGGGTTTCCATAGGACAGCGTCTAATCATCGGCCACGCGGGGGGTGAGAACGGATTTGTGGCTAATTGATTATTAATATTTAAGTCCACTAGTAAAACTGAAGACTATCACTCCGAAATGAATTACACAAATTTCTCGAAGTGGTTAAAGGAAAAATTAATTCCTAATTTACCGGAAAAATCTGTTCTTGTTATAGATAATGCTCCTTACCACAATGTCCAGCTGGATTTAATGAGAATAAAAAAACTATGGTCGACTGGTTACGAGCGAGAAATGTTAATGCTGATATGAGTATGCTCAAATCGGATTTATTCCATCTGGTTTTCCAAAATAAACCGAGATTCAAAACATTTGCAATAGACAAAACAATTCGTCAACATGGACATGATGTTTTGGGATTACCACCATATAGTTAGTTTGGGCTTAGATGAAACAATATGTGGGCAAAAGGAAATATTATTTTAATTATAAAATGTAAAAATACTTTTAGAAGAATTTTTTAATTCTTTTTCTTCGGAAGAATGGCGATCTCGGTGTGATCATGTAATACAATGTAAACAGGAATTTTTAGCCAGGGAAGGCAATATTGATCAATTAATAATTAATGTGAATAGTGACAGTGATGAGACTTGCGATGAATCCGAATATTATTCTGAGTAGTTTTAAATTATGTACAAAATAAATCTAGCGGATTGTACTTTGTTAAAGAATAGACTATAGCTAATAAAAATTTATAGTCAGCCGGATATCCCCTTAGGCCCTTGGGTGCTATGTGTAATTTGTATTTATACTATTTTCTTTTTTATCACGGAATTTTCTCATTTCCAGGCAATGTCTACCCCTCTCTTTGGTATAAGTTTTGTAATTCTTCTTGCGAAGTTGAACGTAAATTTTCTTCTTTCAATTTTGCTGATACAAGGCAATCTTGGTTTATATAATTTAGAAAAATATCTGATTATTTATTGTTATAATTGTAATATTTAAATAAATTAATTGAAATTATTAGTTTTAAGGAAAACAAAAATTTATTATGTATAATCGTATTTATTAACCCTCCAGTAGTCCCATGCTGGTCTCTGAGACCGACGCAAGACTAATATCAACTTATTACTGCCCTGTTTGCATATGCGCCTTAGTTCTCTCAGTACCTTCCTAACTTCATGTTGTCCGTACGCTGTCAACAGCTGTTGAGATTAAGTTCACACGTTTGAATTTTGTAGGGTTTTTCGGTCCTGTACACCGCAGCGACTACTTACGTACGTTATTTGTTTGTCAATTTAATTTGGAAAATTATAAAAAGTGCAACTTTATTTGCTTATTTATAACTAAAAATGAACGTGTTCAGTATGACCAGTTACGAAAAAGAACAGGAACGCCTGAGGTTGTTGATGAAGGGGCTGTTAGAAAATGAAGACGAATTGATTTATGACGATAAAGAAGATGAGGCCGAAGAAAACTTTATTGAAAAAAGAGAAGGCGACAGTGAATCCGAGCAAGATATATCTGACATTGAAGCAGAAGATTCAAGTATAAGTAACAGCATTTCTTTCATAGGAAAGGACAAAACAAAGTGGGCCAGACATGTACCTCCCAAAACTGTAAGAACGAGAAATGAAAAAAAGTGCTTCGTCTTCCAATATCGAAATTAGCTACGCGATTTCTGAAAACTTTTTTGGAGATCCTCCGATATTTTATAAATGACGAAATGTTAAAAATTATTGTTGAAAATACAAATAAGTATATTACGTCTATACAGGATTTTTTTTCCAGAGATAGAGATGCTAATATTACGGATTTAGTAGAAATTCAAGCTTTTATAGGTCTATTTTACTTTGCTGGAGTCCTCAAGGCAAATCGTATGAATGCCGAAGACCTATGGAGAACTAATGGTTCTGGAGTTGAGATATTTAGATTAACAATGTCTCTCCAAAGATTCAAATTTCTACTCAGATGTTTGAGATTTGATGACAGAGAAACCCGAGAAGAGCGAAGAAAATTGGATAAACTCGCACCAATAAGGAATTTCTTTGATCTGTTCGTTATCAATTGCAAAAATGGGTATAATTTATCTGAGTATGTGACTATAGATGAGAAACTCGAGGGTTTTAGAGGGAAATGTGGATTTCGTCAATACATACCCTCCAAACCTAATAAATATGGGATCAAAATTTTTGCCCTTTCTGACGCAAAAATGTATTATACAGCCAACTTAGAAGTATACGTCGGGAAGCAACCAGACGGTCCTTACAAAATGAGCAATAGTCCTAACGACGTTGTAGAGAGACTTTGTGAACCAATTTACGGGTCAGGAAGAAATGTAACATTGGATAATTGGTTTACCAGCATTGGACTTGTAGATAAATTGTTGAAAGATTATAACTTAGCGGTTATTGCAGAGAGACTTTGTGAACCAATTACGGGTCAGGAAGAAATGTAACATTGGATAATTGGTTTACCAGCATTGGACTTGTAGATAAATTGTTGAAAGATTATAAATTAGCGGTTATTGCAACGATACGAAAAAATAAAAGAGAACTACCTCTGGAATTTTCTAGGCCAACACATCCACCTGGGGCGAGCATGTTTGGATTTAGAAACAGTTCTACACTTGTGTCATATATTCCTAAACAAGGGAAAAACGTTGTGCTACTATCCACTTTACACCATGATGACAATATTAACCCATTAAAGACTGGCGTTGCCATATGGCAACACTTTAGGCAGTATGAAATAGCCCCATCTGTGACTTATTCTTTCAATTAAGATTACTGTTCTGTACTGTAGTCTACAGAACATAGTATAATCTTGTCTGTAGTAGAAATTTGTTCGTGTGTACTGCCTTATTTTATTTAATTTTGTGATATATTTGGAAGCATACAAAAATGAAGGTGGAACACATGGACTTCAAATTAATGTAAGTACAATTTCTTTCATATATATTTCTTTTTAAACTATATTCTTGTGGTTTTGTTTTCTGTAATAATCATTTAATGAAATAATTATAGTTCAATATGTTAGCGACCTATACCTATGAAGATATACTTTCGTAAATTACTGTGTTGCCATATGGCAACGCCAGTCTTTAGAGTGTTCAAAATAATTCTTATTTGCAGTGGAGGCCTAACATTGGAACAGGCGCTTGATATTGCTTACTCTGATGATCAAAATGTTGGGGATATGTACATTGAGCCGCCGGATCCCAGTGAACTCACCGATGAAGACTCCGCGGACAAAGATGATGGTGGATTAGTTGATAATTTATCAGGGAAGCAGTTACGAGCCGCAGCAGAAGTTCAAATTTTCGAAACTAATGAGGATGAAAAGGAAGTTATTGAGCTAATTCCAAAGATGTTAGAAGAAAATTTAAAAGCCGATTTAGGGAGTATTACTTGGGAAAATGACGATTTGACTTACTTAGAAAAACCGTTCCCCGAACCAAATTATGATTTTAAGTGCCTAACATCGACGGAAATTTTTGAGTTGTTTTCCGATGAGGAAATCATAAATTTACTGGTGATGGAAACAATGAATTATAGTAAATTTAGAAACTGCCCTAATTTTACAGTAAATCAAGAGGAGATTAAAAGTTTTTTAGCCATTCTTATACTACCTGGATACAATATGGTTCCTGGAAAGAAATTTTACTGGGATACTACCGGTGACATCGATAATGAGTTGGTAAAAAATTCAATGCGAAGAGATCGCTTTATTTCGATATTCCGTTATCTGCACTGTGCCGACAACAACAAAATTGATACGACAGACAAATACTATAAGCTTCGTCCTCTAATGAATACGTTGAAAGTTAGATTTTTAAAATATTTTATTCCTGAGATTGACATCAATTACAATGAATCAATGGTGAAGTATTATGGCCGACATTCATGTAAACAGTTTATTAGAGGAAAGCCAATTCGATTCGGCTACAAAATTTGGAGTTTGAATACAAAGAGCGGCTACCTCATAAATTTTACACCCTACCAAGGTTCCGATTCCAATATTCCAGTAGCTTTTCAGAATGCATTTGGAAAATGTTCAGCTCCTTTAGTAACAATGATAAATGAATTGGATGAAGAAAAACGAAACTTGCGATATTCAATATATTTTGACAATTTATTTACTGGTGAAAATTTACTCTCATACTTGAAAAAAATGGGATATAGCGGAACTGGAACAATTAGAGATAACCGTATTCCAAAGGACTGTCCTCTACTAAACAAGAACTCAATGAAGAAGAAATCAAGAGGAGAATGGGTTTCAACAATTGACAAAACTAATGGAATTATATTCGTCAGATGAAATGACAACAACATTGTGACAGTTGCTTCTACTTCATACGGTGTTAACCCTTTGAATCAAGTGAAAAGATATTCTAAGGCTGAGAAACGAAATATACAAATTACACGACTTTACTGCATAGGAAAATATAATACTTCGATGGGAGGTACGGATTTAACCCTTTGTTTCCCAAATTATTAAATAATTTGATTTTTTTTTATTATTTTTAAGACTTTAAAGTCACTTTATAAGAATAAAAAATAAGATTTAAATTTTTCATCCCCACCCCTTTTTTTAAAAAAAATGTGTACTTAAAGGTATTGCCAGGAAATATAAAGCAAAAAATATGAATTTTTAACGCAAATCTTATTTATTTCTGAAATCTACATATCTAGTTCATGGTACTCTAGGAAACAATTTTTATTTTCATTAGAACACAGAAATACACCACAGGCATTACATTTCGAATGAGGGCGTGACTGAATGGACTTCGCACTGCACATTTCACACCTTCCTCAGTTAGAAACATAGTTTATCCAATGTGATCCTCTGTTACCTAATCTGATATCGTCTGATACACTGTAATTATGTTTACGTCGCTTAGTAATAGGTTTTAGCTCGCTGGACTTTCTATCTCGTTTGCGACTTACAATTTTGTTCATTTATCAACCCCAATGCTATATTTCGCCGAAATTCAAAGATTGATAGTTTTTCATGTAATTCTCTATGTATTATGTAAGCGTTTACAAAAGCTATATCTAGAAGTCCCTAGAATAATCTATGCCATCACTTATTCGATCTTCTATTCATTCCATATGATATGCGAAGTTGGTCTGCATGATCAACTCCTCCCATAAATGTGTTATAATCTTTAACAACACTTGGACACTTTATTGTCGCTCTAGAGCCATCTTTCAATTTTCGTTTTACTTCACATTCTTCATTGCCATGGAAATTTGACGCTAAATGAACAATCTTGTTATCTTTCCATTTAAAAATTCCAATATTGGTATTCGAAAATCTATAATCATATTCGCCACGACTCAAACTTTTACCCGCTTGAAGGTTTTTTGGAAATCCTCGTCGATTTGACTGAATAGTGCCACAGCCAAGTGTATTTTCTAGACGTAATTTTTCAAGAAGCCCAATGGTGGTAAAATAATTATCGAAGTAAACAATTTTCTGTTTATTCCAGTCATCTTTTGTAAGAGATAAAACAACTCTCCCAATCCATGTTCGGCAAATTCGGTTTCTAAATTTTCATTTTTGCTCTGATAAATATCAAATTTGGAAATATATCCTTTTTGGTCAGCTGAACACCAAATTTTGTACCCCCTTTTTATAGGTTTCTGGGGATCATGCTGTTTCAGACTACTACGCCCTTTGAATAAAATGACGCTCTCGTCTATACTTATTTGTCTTGTAGTTTGGTACGCAGTTTGGAAATTTTGATTCAGTGTTTTTATCATGGGTCTTACCTTATATAATTTGTCTTTATTATCAACCGGAATACTACCATTATCATTTCAGTGTAAATTAGAAAGTATCATTTCAAAACGATTTCGTGGCATTGTATTTGAAACTAAAGGAATTCCTAAATCTGGACTACTATTCCAATAATGCTTCCAATTAGGAAGGCGATGATAAGCCATCAAAAAATTAAGGCCAATAAATACCAATAATTCATTTTCTTCTAATTTTAAAGTTTTATTGTTTTGAGTGGCATATAAGTTAGATTGATATGTAATATCCTGAATAACTGTTCCAAGCAATTTTATAAATACCTTAGTAGCAGTTTGGCATGATTCAAATTCACTATTTACAACACCTGACGAAAATGTGTAATCCGGCACGTGGGTAACCCTGTCCCTTTTTTCCCACTTTCTATTAGGCTCCTGTTCAGTTTGAAATGCAGTAATTTGATCTTGAGTTGAAGAAATATCAATATCTTGCGCGACAGTTGTACTAGATCTCAAACTTCGAGAATTTTCTGTTTCTGTAACGTCAACCTGCGTAGACAGTGATCCAGAATCTATGTTACCACTTGATTCGGCACTCAAATCTAATAAAAAAATCACAAGATAACAAACATTGAAAATAAATATACAAACAAGATAAACTGATTATTTACCACTTGCAGACGTAGGAATATTTTTTATTGCTTTCTGGAAAGCAGCATCAAAACAACTATCTTCCAAGGGATGTGTTGAAGTGTCGAAATCGTCTTTATCATCACTCGATTCAATATCAGTAACAGGTAAATTATCCACAGGTAAATCTTCGTATAAAATATCATCAGCTAATACTTGTAATTATGCATCTGTCAATGGTTTCTTGAATATTCGATTATAGTTGTCCATGATCCTTACGGTACTTCTAAGTCCTCCGAAAAGAATGTCAATATTTGTTTTAATATATATTGACACATACTGGAGCAATTGAAGGGTTTGGTGCAAAAACCGGTCAGCTCAATTTTTTACGAAAATTATTTTTTAGTTGGATTTCATAATACATTGAATTCTGAATTATTTGAAATAAGAAACGAACAGCTCCATGGCTTATAACGGGAAATACAACTATAAACAGAGTTGTCTCAACCGTCTTTTGGGGCAATAAACTGCCAGCTCCGGAGTTGTACCTAAGAATGATCAGTGGTATTACGAACTTGTGTATAATGCTGTTGGCCCAGAATAATCTCAAGAAAACAAAGATAGTGATGATGAGGATGTAGAAATTGAGATGTTCTAATCTTATATATTCCTTTTTTATAATTATTTTATAAATAAAAAAAAAATTTGTCATGTAATGAGTCTTGTTGCCTTATTTTGGGACAAAAAACAGACAGCTCCATTTTGAAAAAAAAAACTTATAACCAAAAACACATAATATTTCTGTGTTTTTTTATAGACAAATGTTTCAAAGTAATGTTTTCCATAATTCAAAAATGTATTTTCTAGTTAAATTTTTCCTACTTGAAAAAACAGTTTTTTGTTAATACTGCAAAATTTTAAAAAGTGGAGCTGACCAGTTTTTGCACCAAACCCTTCAATTATATATTGATTCAGTAAGTACTAAAAACATTGTAACATAATAAATATGATAATACCATGTTAACAAATAACGAATATTCAACGTAACACTAACCTGCATTCATCATACGGGAAGACGCACATAACATCAATGAACAGAGCTGAATATAATACACAAGATTTCTCCTACCAACATAAAAATTTATATTCCCTGATCCCTAAGCGGTATTTGAGAGTATCGTCAGGTTATTTTGTCGTATTAACCAGTTACATAGAATACATGTAAGGTTTTGTTAGGTGGTACTTTAAAGTACCGTCGGGCAACAAAGGGTTTTAATGGATGAAAATATCAACAGTTATCGAATAAATATTCGAGGTAAAAAATGGTGGTGGAATTTGTTCACGTGGTTAGAAGATGTATCCGTACAAAATGCATGGATTTTACATAAAAATTCAGGTAATAAATTAACACAACTACAATTTCGCCGAGAATTAGTGAATACATATCTCAGGCGATTTGGAAATCCTCCAAATGTAGGTGGTCGCCTTTCCATCAGTGTTTCAAGCAGATCAGATTCGAGAATACTCAATTTTAAACATTGCTGCAATTAATTCTTTAGTTGTACACACCTCTACTGCAAATTTAAGAAGGCGTGATTTTCTACGAGCTTTAGCTTATGATCTAATTATGCCTTATTCACAAATTAGAGTTACAATACAAAGTATTCCACGGCATCTGAAAGATAGGATAGATCTATTTCTGGACTGGCACCTGAAGATTCCACTGCACCACAGGAAGCAATCAAGGGCAGATGTTATTTTTCCAGTACCAAAAAAAACGGAAAACGCGATATTTTTGTAGTAACTGTGAAGTGTATATGTGCCTAGAGCACATAAAAGTAGTCTGCGAAAAATGCTATCAAAATGCCTTTATTTCAAAATAAATTAGGTTTTGTTATTTTGTTAGTATTAAGTACATGTTCATTTATGTAATACCATTTTAATTTGTTTAATTTACTCTGTATTAACTATTATATGATTTTTTCTTATAAATAAAAATTTAAAGAAAGGTATTTCATTACTTTTAATATTGCAGGAAAACCAGAAATAAATTCGTTAATTATTTAGTCACTAAAGCTTCTTCGCATGCACTACAACAATATATTTAAAAAATATATACAGAAAAATTAATATTTCATAAAAAAAATGCTATGCGGTCTCTGAGACCGGTGCGACTACTAGTGATTACAAAAATGGTGCGATTACTGCAGGGTTAATAATAATCAGAACGGCATAAGTGCATATTTTAGTGTATTTTATGCATATTTTTAGATTTTTTAGTGTATATTTTCTGAACTCTACTTATGTATATTTCTTCATATAAAAATAAAAACAACAAAATGTTCATCAAATTTAATGAGATAGTTTCATTTCTAAAAAAAGGTTATTTTTGTATTTTTCATCACAAATATTTAACTAATGAAACAACTTGCTACACGGATTAAATTTTCCGAGCGTATTCCCTTTCTCTTTCAAACCCAATACTTTTACGATGCTAATTCTGGTGGACTTAACCCTATCGCAGCCAGGTTCCAATTTTGGAACACTTGCTAATTTTGCTACTAGCCAATTAGATGACGCTACCAGTATGACTTTTTATTTAACATTTTCCGTTCTCAATGTCTAAACAACGTGCTTATAAAGAACTGATGGCTTTCTGATAAATTATGTGCAAATGGAGTGCGCATGTTGTGAAATTTTGTGAAATCATTTTCAATGAGTTTTTAATAATTGTTTAAAACATTTTTGAACGTAAAGTATTCAGTTAAATTGTTATAAAACTAACCTCTAACAATTTTTACTCGTTTACCTACCCTTTTGGAGTGTTCCAATATTGAAACTTGGCTGGATATACCTTACTTATATGTACATTTAGAATATGGATACTAGAAGATTTTATGGTATAAAACACACTCGTGTGGGCAATACTCTTAATAATTTACTGGATCAACTAAGTGAAGAACATTTTGATTCAGCAAATATATACATAAATCATCTTGCGGAAGATTCTGATGAGCAATCAGAAAACGAGGACTTGGATGACTTTTCCGACAAACTTTCTGCCAAAATACTAAGTGCTCCAGCTGAAGCAACCCTTGTTTCACATTCGAATGCAGAAGAGGATGAAGTGGTTTCGGATAGCGATGAAGATGAGCCGCTAATTAACTTCGTACCAAATAACAAAAGACAAAAATTATCAAAAACTGGGAACGACAAAAATCAAAGAGATATTTGGAACAGAGGAAACTTTTCGCAGCATACAAATCAAGAGAATATTACAATATCAAACGGACATATCCACACCGAAAACCCAGCCGAACTTTTTGAATTGTTTTGGAGTCATAATTTTTTTCAGTACATAAGAGAGCAAAGAGTATTGTATGCTATCCAGCAAAATGCAAACACATCATTTGAAGTATCAGTAGAATAACTAAAAGTATTTTTCGCGATTCTCTTGATTTCTGGCTATTCTAAAAGACCCACAAAAGACATGTATTGGTGTCTGGATTTGGATCTTCGCAATGAAGCGATGACTAATGCTATGTCTAGAAATAGGTTTAGAGAGATTCTGAAAAATTTACATTTAGTCAACGACAATAAATTACCACCGAATGACAAGTTCGCCAAAGTAAGGCCCCTTATTGAACATCTAAACACACAATTTATGAAATATATGCCCGTTAGTGAAATATTGCAAGTATCCGTTGATGAATCAATGGTGCCTTATTATGTCACCATGGCTACAAGCAAAGAATTCAAGGCAAGCCTATTAGGTACGGTTTCAAAATTTGGTCTGAGAATGTAACAAATGGTTACCTTATCATTACCGAACCGTATCAAGGAAAATGAACAATATTGAAAGGCAGTGACCTTGGTTTGAGAGCATCTGTTGTAATTACTTTTGCTGAAAGGTTAAAACAGGATTGTCCAAATCAAAAAATAAACTTTTTATAGATAATTTTTTTACTGGACTGCCATTGATAAAAAAAAATGAGCGAGCTGAAATATGGATGTACTAGTACTATCAGACTAAGCAGACTCCAAAAATGTCCGTTGAATAAAAATTCAATGAAGAAATCAAACAGGGGCTCCTTGGATTCCTATACAAATTCTACAAAAGATGTTATTGTCATGCAGTGGAAAGACAATTCCGTGGTACATGTGGCTTCAAATTGCTATGGGGTGCAACCTGTGAGGCTGGCATGTCGTTATTCTGCTGCAGAGAAAAACATATAATGGTAGACATGCCCTATGCACATATGGGAGATACAGATCTAATGGACCGAAATATTGCAAATTATCGCCCTAAATTGCGTAATAATAAATGGTGGTGGCAGGTTTTTATACATCTTTTATCTGCCTCGGTATCCAATACAGTCCGGACGATTTTACTTGGCAAGTATGTAGGTCGGTTCACCATTCCTACGATGCGTTTTGTTAAATATAGACTTTTTCTTAGATACCGCACTGCGTTAAAAGTGGAATAGTGATTTTACAACTATTGGGGGGTTGACACAATAGAAAAACCTTTCAAAGCGGATTATTACACTTATATTCAAACAGTTCTGTTTGTACATAGACGTGCATAAATTTTCTTACTGACAATAAGAAAACTACAAATAATTCAATTTTTTGAATATTTATTTTAAATTTTATATATAACATGTTAGTACAGTAAACGTATTGACAAATATTTATATTTGTAGCATAGTAGTATACTTGTATTGTAATTTACATTATAATGTTAGCTAAAATCTGCTTATAATTATACTCTGTCTAACGACTATGATTTAAACACAAATAACAAGAAAAACCCTTGTATAAATTATGTAATGCGATTATTATACGAATAATATCAATATCTGTCTTCCACCTAGCAGGTATTAAAGTAGAAGAAGCTTAAAACCAAAAATTAATGAGAAAATAACTGTAGATAGATTAAGATTAAATGGTTTTTTTCCAACCCCTAGTCTATGAAATTTTACTATAAATACCTGGGTCCTTATTCTGTAACTTGCGTTAGCACTTGCGTGACTAGATTTGCGTGAGCATATTTTATGACGTCACTGTTTACTCCTAGTTCCTTTTATAGAGAATTTTGTGCGCCATGTTTACGTCGCTAAGTTTAATGTTGGTAGTAGGTTTGAAATCATCATAGCGTCTAACAGTTAGTTTTTTTGTGGTTATGTATTTCGTTTGACGTTTGAGGGTAGTTAAGTTTGTTGATTTGTTTTAATTTGAATAATGGAAGAAAAAAAGAGAGATTCGAATGCGACGGAGGAGCAGAAAAATATATTGCTACATTTTATGGAGGATAATGTTGATTTTGGGAAGGGGAAATTCATAGAAAATTTAGAGGGAAAAAAAAATTACAATACATTGTGGGACGTGCTGGCCCAATCCCTTAATTCAACAGATGGGCCTTCTAGAGATACAATTAAATGGCAGCGTGTGAGTGTAGAATTTATTTATTTTTATTGTGTGTTTTATTTTATCTATTTTTTAATTTTGTAGTATTGGTCAGATATGAAGACCAGAATAAAAAGAAAAGCTGCTGAAATTAAAAAATATCGAGGAGCCACGGGTGGTGGGCCCCAATCATGGAAAGCGTTAACTCCTTTCGAGGAAAGAATTCTGTACTTTGTTTCGTCGGAGGCAGCGTATGGTGTGGCTGATCTAGAAATATATCAGCCAAAGATAAGGCTGGAAAGCGACATTCCAGCCAAGCGAATAAAAGAAGAAATTCCTACTACTAGTGCTAAGGAGCAGCCGGAAGAAGTATTATCAGATGTATCGGCACCCAGTGTAAATACTAATTTTTCTATTTTTCGTATTAGTGATTCTTAAAAGTGCATAACATTCTTTAACTAGACCATATTATTTCTTGTTCGAAATTGTGATTTATTTAATATTGATATTAATAATTTGTAATATTTTTTTGTAGACACCATCATCTGTACTTGATAGTGTACGAGATGTATCTCCTGGGACATCAGAACCAACAACACCATCAAGAAAAGGTACATTTATTAAAACAAATTCGGAATTAGAAACATAACACGTTTTTCTGTTTTATTGTAGAAAAATCAGAAAAGGTAATAACAAACAAAGATATAAATCAATTACTGGACCAGCAAACAGTATTAAATGGACAGCTGGTTGCAATGAATGAAAAACTAGATACAATAAACAACACATTGGATAGCAGTTTGCAGAGAAACAACGCGCTTCTGGAAAGAATTGCAGCCGCGTTGGAAAAATGGTCTGATGCCTAGTTTTTTTTTTATTTTTTGTTAGTTTTTAGTTTTATAAATACGGTTCTTTTGTTCGTTTAGGTGTAAGTTTTGTAAATATTAGCTTTTGTCTTTTTAGTTGTAAGTTGTAAATATTTGTTCTTTTGTTTGTGTAGTTGTAAGTTTTGTAAATATTGTTTTTTTGTATTAATAAATATAATTTCATTTATATATTTAAATGTTTTATTTAACAAATTACAAATTATTTTTAAAAGTAATTATTAATATATTCAGCACGAGCTTGCTGGCCTAGCTGCCTGTATTGCATACCAGCTGGCGCAGGATTCTGTACATCCACAGCTTCCAAATCAATTTCGTCCAACATTCTTTCGGGTTCCTCAACATTATGATCAATGCACACGTTATGCAGGATGGCACATGCAATTACTATCCTTGCTGCATTTGAAGGATAGTAATGCAATGTGCGGTCTTTAAGAAGACAACGAAAGCGGCCCTTTAAAAGTCCAATGCATCGTTCTACGTTGCTTCTGGCTTTTTTGAATGCTATATTGAACCGTACTTCCTGCTCCGTTACTGGATTCCTAACTGGAACCATTAGCCACGGCAAGCACGGGTAACCCGAATCACCTACAACATAATTTAAAATGCATGTTATAAAAATATTCAAATATTTTAAAATAAAATATTATTATGTTCGACTGCATCATAATCACGTACTTTATGAATGCTTTTACTGTCAATAATGTGTCACTTTATTGTACTACACATTTTTCATTTATTTTATTAGATTCTAATGTCACTGTCAAGTAACTGTAATAATTAACATAATGCATATATTCTCTTAACATTTTACTATCGATTTATTATAGTTTCTAAATTATCTATTTTTCGATAATAATTTATTAAATAACTTTTAAACGAATTTTTATATTTTGGCGTTTGCACAAACAAGATACAAAGCAAGCCAAACAAAAGCAACACTGTAATAGCAGACTAAGTTACAGAATTTTTTTTATATATGTTGCGAAATACAAATTAATTTTAGAAAATATCCAGCTCGTCTAAAGCTATCAAACATTATGCTCCGTATGTAATTCGTACATAAACAAACTTTATATACTCGCCATAAATTGAGACTCGTCCAGTAAAATTTTAGATTATGTACTAATTACAGAAATACTATTCGTAAAAATAATTTATAAATGAATATATTACCAATTAGTCTGGAATCATGATCGCCGTTTTCGTAATTTGCCTGCATTATGGCACTAATGCGGCTGCTCCTCCAGACAAAAGAATCATGGGAGCTTCCCGGATATCGTGATAAAATACTTATTATTTTATAAGTGGCATCGCAAATCTATAATTTCAAATAAAGTATAATACAAGAATGAACACTTAATGAATACAAATGCTTACAATTTGTACATTTAAACTGTGGTAACCTTTTCTATTTATGAACGCCTGTTCATTTTGTCTTGGTTTCACTAGAGCTACATGTGTGCCATCAATTGTGCCTATAATATGAGGCATGCCATGTACATGCTGAAATCTATAATAAATGTATTATAAAAGAATTATATATTTACTGATTTCGTTACCTTTGTTTGGACAATGCTCTACTCTCTATGTTGTTTGGAAAAGATAACCATCGTTGCATTAAATGGCCAATTAAAACATTTGCCACTTCTCGAATGCTGCGGCTTACTACAGGTTGGCTTATGCTTGCTAAATAATTATTTGCAACTGACCTCTGGTAACTTCCAGTTGCAAAAAAATTAAGAGCGGCAAGAAACTAAGTCATAAATATTACTTACACAATATATTTAAATAAATTATTACATACTCTTAAATGGTTGGGGATTTTTGTCCTACGGAGCCCAACTTGTAAATGAGGCTCCATTTGATTAAGCAATCTCATACAGGCTTCTTTACTTAATCTAAAAAAAATTAAAAATTCTGTATTCCTTATTTCAAAGGGATTTTGTGCATCCCTCAACTGTCTACGTATAATTCGGGTATTATACCTTTCTTCTACTATCTCATCCTCAGCTAAAGCTATAAAAATGTAGAAGTAAAGAAATGTAAAAGTATAATCTGAAACAATTTTAACAATATAACCCTAATAATAAGGTAAATTGATAAGCTCAAATTTTGATATACTTACTTTTGTGAATTATTTAATTACTAAAAAGAAACGATAAATATAAAAACAAATTAAAAATAACAAGGAACGTGAAATAACAAAAAATGTAATATGACAATAAAAATTAAAACTACAAGAAAACGAGAAAAATGACAGCAATACGAGACAAATACAGAATTAAAGTGAGATAGATAGTCACGCAAGTAAGAAACAGGACCTCTGTAGGTCACGCAAATATATTTGCGTGTCTCGCAAAGTATGACGTCATAACTAGTAGTTCTTCAGATCTCTAATAGATGGCATACTGTATATATATACCTAATTTGTGTTAGTTTGGTGTCGTAAATGCTCACGCAAGTTACAGAATCAGGGCCCTGTTTGCTAATAGTTAACATTCAGTTTAAAGTGACAATCTGTTTTGAGTGTTTGAAAATTTTAAATAATATAATGGCTAAATTGAACAAAGTTATAAGTGGTGATGGAAGGGGAATTATTACCAAAGTTATTGAGGCTTGCGATTCAGAAGCCAATAATAAAGAATTTAAGTTTCCAATAAATTCATCAAATGCACGTGCAGCCTTTTATGGGGGGGTTTCAGAAAGGACAATATCTAGAATAAGGAAAGAACAAAATCAGAAATTTAGAGAATCCTTCTGCATCGTTATCTACTCCCGGAACAAAGAGACAAAGATTGAGTATTTGCGAAAAAACTAGTGATTTTGAAGTTATTAAAAGAACTATAGAAGATTTTTATTTAGTGAAGAAGCAAGTTCCCATTTCCAGGAAATTATTAAATGTAATAAAAACAAAAATTGATTTTCCATACAATAGCAAATTGTTATTAAGACTTTTATTAAAATCAAACGGCTTCGTCTGGCGGAAGTGCCAGAATAAAAGGAAAATTCTTATGGAAAGACCACAAATATTGCAACGGCGTTGTAAATATCTGAGAACTTTAAAAACATATAAAGCACAAAAGAGGAAAATATATTATATTGACGAAACATGGGTAGATAATGACATGACGGTTCAAAGATGTTGGCAAAGCGAAGATATCATTGGAGTTAATATCTTAAAAACTATAAGAGTTAAAACTTTGGTCAAATAAGAATTTTTGTTTATCTCTAAGAGATCTTTTCGTATCTGTTTCTAATTTTCAAAAAATTTCTCAAAATATGACAACCAGCTGTTTTTTTCTTGAGAATTGGACTTTGAATATTAAAGCTTTTTGACTTACTTTTGACTCTATTATCATCCCTTAAAGTTTGATCCATAAGTATAGAAACACCCGGTATTTATACAGTGCAATGTACATATTATGTTTTTTTTTTTTTATCTGCATTTCGTACCTGATATTGTTGTATTCTTTTTTGTTAAATGTAATAAATAAATAAATTATTATTATTTTCTGTAATGTTTGTACATTCATGAAATAGTATTTTTTTCTGGCGCGCCTATGGTTTTTATAACTTTTCCCTAAACGCAGAGAAATCTTTATTACTTCTACTCGCCAAGTAAAATCGCCCGGACTGGTATAACCTGGATTTTATATAGAATTAGAAAAGATGAAAACAAGAGGCAAGTCAATGCCGATGATTTTGTACACAATTCACGTCCTCTGGATTTACTAGGGTTTATAAGAAACATTGTGGCAACATATTTACTTTTGAAAGCTCGCAAACCGAAGCTAGGAAGAACAAGTACAAGTACATTGTTTCGAAGAATTCCAGAATCTGTTTCTAGAAATACGTCTGTTCTCCATTATCCAGATACATTTAAACAAAATAGGTGTAAAGGGTGCAAGAAAAATACAACTTTTGGATGTGGTGTATGTAAAATTAATCTACATCCGGTTGATTGTTTCAAATATTTTCATCAAAGTACCTTACCATAAGGTTTCAAATTATTTTTAGATTAGTAGTTGTTAATCTATATGTACGTCTTTAAATAAAAGTTACACGCTAGAATACGTTTTTAATTTTATCTAGTACACATTCGTAGCCAAGTTCCAATAATAGAACAATTTTTTTTATATTATGCGGTTGCAAAGACATGCATTTTTTAAACATTTTTTCATAGTTTAAATTTATAAACTCAAACTAAAAATATTACTAAAGTTAGAAAAAAAAAATTGGCAGCGAATGGATTAAGCCTCATTCACAATGAGGTTGTATTATCGATGCCACTAATTCTTGCCGATAATTTTGCTACTTATCTAATTACAATCACTTTATGTGCAGTTTTTCCATATTATGTATAAAACGTTGATGAATTTCTTGTAACTTCTTGACATTGTTGAGTCAAAAGTTTATAAGCAAAAAACTTACTTTAACTTTTTGAAGTAAAACTGAGTCCTAGTGCACGAAATTTTCCCAAGTGGACTTTTTCATCACCACGAGTATAGCGTTACCTGCATTTGGTGTGATAAAAAGTTCATTTTCCGCAGCAAAACTACGAAAACGTAGAAAAATTCATAAAATGTAACACGAGGGGGGGGGGTGCTAATTCTGGTGGACTAAGCCTCATTCACAATGAGGTATTACCGATGCCACTAATTCTTGCCGATAATTTTTCTACTTATTTAATACATTTTACATGATATTATTCACAATGAAGACGTTTCGAGAGTGATAGTGATAAGAGTATCGGTAAAGAGGCAAATGATTGACAAAGTCGGGCATACTCGGATTTGAATAGACAGCGATTTACGGTCAAGTTTATGTTTTTGTGATGGTATTTAGTGTAGGTACTGAATTTTGTTTCGTAAATGGGCGAAAAGTAAATATTAATAGAATCACAACCTGTAATATCGTCGTCCATATCACAAAGAGACGTATCTCAAAAAAAGTGAAAAATGAGTTACGTCGTCCAAACAATTTCTTTAGGGTCTGTTTTCATTCTGGCAAAAAGACGTATCTCAATATGCTATAGTTTACGTGTTCTGGCCGAAGACTTGCTTGTCGTATCTCAGAAATGTTTACCTTTAAATCACACAAATAGACTTAACTCTAGATACGTCTCTTTGTTAGAATTTATATTTTCACTCACGATATTTTCGTTGTGGCGTATCTCATATAAACGAGACTAAACTTGAATACTGTTTCGCTTCAACTGGTCAATGCATTTTTAGTTTGTTGTTGAACTTGGTATAGAGTGCAGTTAACATAATTTTACTGTTAAAATGTAAGTATACTTTTTAATAAATACAATATATATATACGTTAATAACTAATCATAAAATAAAATAAAAATATTAAATTTCTACACGTGAAATAATGAATCACGTAGTGCTCTCAGAGACTGATAAACAAGACGAATATGATAGTTCAGATAATGTTCCACTTGCAACTCTTCAAAACATTGATTTAAATCTTAGGAGGCCCAGTTCAGGTACAATTCAAAAATGTCTATTAATTAAACTCTATATTATTATTTTTCCTTACTTATTTTTAGATTGTGAGTCGTTAAGTGTATTTGATGACTCAGATGCAGATCCTACGTATTTTCCGCCCTGTGAATTTAGAAACTGTAAGGATGAAATATTTACAGGGCCGTGCCTGACGGGCGTTCATTGCGTGCACCGCACGCAGGCGGCCGAAATTAAGAGGCGGCCAAATCGTTACAAGTTGTTTACTGGGCAAAAATACAATCGGTTTGTTTTCATTAAGATACGAAGTAAAAACAGTTTCTCTAATCTAATCTATCTAAAAAGAGTTTCTCAGAAATAAGAAATGTATAAAAACTGATTAGGTCGTTGTAGTATTTATATACCTAGTCATGCAGCGAATCCGAATTTTTTCGAACATTGCACGAGCGACGAGCCGAAATAGTTTTTTCAATTGACCGGCGTCGCGTAAGCGGTCTTATTCGTCTTATTAGTCGTATTAGTCTATAGACTAGCGAGGATAAATCGTTATTTGTGTCCTGTGTGTGATCCGATATTATTAAAGTCTTTAATTTAACGAATAAAAATAAATTGCTTAATTCCTGAAAACTTTTAGTTGTGTGTTCGTGTGGTGAAATTTAATAAAAAGTTTATTTACTCGACAAAGACTGAAAAAGGTAATACACAAAAAATGTAAAATTTGGGTAGACTTTCACTTTTTGGGCCCGGGAAATTTTGGCGGGTCTTTTTGGAGGGAAAAGGCCTTTTGATATGAAATTCTTAAATAAATATTTAATAATATTAAAAAAAATTAAAAAAAAATTAAATAATAATTAAAATAAATAATAAAATAGTGCAATTTAATATTAAATTACTTAAAATCTTCCTTAATTTATACTAAAAAATGAATATCTTTCTCATTTTGAATGCATTTATATAATAATTAAAAGTTGTTTGTTTGCATACGAGATTCTCTGTTTAAATCGCTCACAACCCGCCGATGGAAAATCAAGCATTTGAACTTGTGTAGCCGAAAGCAACTCTTTAAATTAAGCTTATGATTCCTTTTTATAATAGCAATGTTATTGTTATTAAATGGAAGAAATTTACCTGACATTGAACTAGAAAACAGTTATATGTGGTTGAATTTTCCTCTCCGTTTTCATTTTCAAAATAAATCTTGACATATTTATGTTTAAAAATATGTTTTACTTAAAAAGCTTATAAATGATTTTCTTATCGTGTCATCCTATGCGCATTAAAATATACATTAATTATAGATTTTAAGTAATTTAATATTAAATTGCGCTATTTTATTATTTATTTTAATTATTATTTAATTTTTTTTTTAAAATTTTTTTTAATATTATTAAATATTTTTTAATATTTATTTAAGAATTTCATATCAAAAGGCCTTTTCCCTCCAAAAAGACCCGCCAAAATTTCCCGGGCCCAAAATTGAAAGTCTACCCTAAAATTTAATATCACTGCTCATTTACATTTTTAAAGGCCTACGAATGTCTGAAAGGAAAACGAAAAGATTGTCTGGAGCGCAATATAAAAGAAAGCGAGAGGAAAAGCAAAATGAAGCTAAAAAAATGTTTGGCTCATTAACAAAGTTTTTAGTAAAATCGCCAGAACCGGAAAGTAGTTGTAGTAGCCAATTAAATCCAATTGATGATTTGTTTTGCGATAAAAATGAAAATGAATTATCTGTCGAAAATGAAAAGGCTAATGACAATACTAGTAGTACCGACGAAATGGAAACAGAAGATAATAAGGATATCGATCTATACAATACCGATACCGCTGAAATTGATAAAGCATATTTTGCTATGTGTATGGATTTAAATGATCCAGCTTGCTGGCCTTTAACAATTACCACTAAAATATTGGATATATTAATCGAAAAAGGACCCATACAAAATAAACAATCTACATATCCAATTAATGAATTGGGAAGATCATTTTCATCAACTTATTTCTATAGAAAAATGCCAAATGGTGAAAAATTTAATCGTGAGTGGTTAATCTATTCTCCAAAAACGGATTCCATATTTTGCTTCTGTTGTAAATTATTTGGCAAACAAGAAATAAAATTAGTTAATGAAGGCTTCAATGATTGGCAACACACATCTGATAATTTATCTCGTCATGAAAAAACATCGCTGCATATCGGAAATTGCACCAATTGGAAAAATTTGGAATTAAATTTAAAAAACAAAGCTACAATTGATAAAAATTTGCAACGGTATTATGACGCAGAGAAAAAACGATGGTATCAAATTGTCGTACGCATGATATCTGTGGTACAATTTCTGGCAGTACAGGGTTTAGCGTTTAGAGGTAGCTCGAGCAGATTGTATGAAAACAATAATGGAAATTTTCTAAAAGCAATTGAAATGATAGGAAAATTTGATGATGTTATGGCAGATCACATAAATCGCATTCAACAATCAGTTGCTTTAAAGAACCATATGCCACATTATGCGGGAAATCGCTTCCAAAATGAAATAATTAGTATCCTTGCAGCGCAAATTCAAAAATATATTTTGTCAGCAATAAAAGACGCCAAATATTTTTCAGTAATTTTGGATTGTACGCCGGACATGGGACATGTCGAGCAAATTACAATAATTTTGAGATATGTGCATATTCAAAATGACGAAGTAGAAGTGAGAGAAAATTTCGTTGGTTTTTCTCCAGCTCAAAAAAGTACTGGAGAAGCTTTTTACGACTTTTTAATTGAAAAATTAAGCTCTCTTAAATTAAATGTTAACGATATGAGAGGCCAGGGGTATGATAATGGATCAAATATGGCTGGAAAACATATTGGATTGCAGAAACGAATTTTGGACAATTATCCACGAGCTTTGTTTATGCCATGCAACGCGCATACATTAAATTTGGTCGTCAATGATGCAGCGAAAGTTTCTTTTTCAACTGTGGATTTTTTTAGTAATGTGTCAGCAATATACAATTACTTTTCCGGATCACCTTTTCGATGGCAAATTTTAAAAAAACATGTAAAATCGTTAACAGTAAAACAAGTTAGCGTAACCCGGTGGGAATCAAGGATTAAGGCGATTAGACCACTGCGTCATGAATTAGGTGAAATTTATGACAGCCTAATAGAACTAGCGGAAGAATGTTCAACACCAATAGGTCAACATGAAGCTAAATGTTTGGCAATGAAAATTAAATCGTACAAATTTATTTGTTCCACAGTAATATGGTACGAAATCTTAGAAAAAGTAAATATTATTAGTAAAATGATGCAGACCGTTTCTTGGAATCTTACTTCATGTGCTGAATCTATTAATAATATTTTAATTTTTTTCCAAAGTATTAGAAATGATGAAAATTTCGAAAAGTATTTGAAAATTGCTGATGAATTATGTGAATCACTTGAAATACAACCGGAATTTCCTGTTGAAATTAATCTACGTCGACGCCATAAGCGAAAACAATTTGACTATGAAGGAGATGAGGATATTCAGTTAACTGCTAAAGAAAATTTCAAAATTAATTTTTTCTATGTAATATTGGATACAGCCATTTCATCTGTTACTACCCGATTTGAAACATTATCCAATTTCGAACAGTCTTTCGGATTTTTATATAAATTTGTTGAAATAGGAGAGGACGACATAAAAAAAAGTTGCTTCGACTTTCATAATAAATTCAAGGATGGCGAATCGTGCGACATAAACGGAGCAGAATTATACGAAGAGTTAATTTCATTGAAAATAATTATAAAAGATAGGAAACAACCCGAAGAACTCCTAAAGTATTTGTACAAACACAATTTACAAAATTCATTTCCAAATGTATCTACAAGCTTAAAACTATTATTGACCATGCCTGTATCAGTTGCGTCTGGAGAACGTAGTTTTTCTAAATTGAAAATCATAAAAAATTACCTACGTACTTCCATGACGCAAGAACGTATGAGCAATCTTTCAATTATCGCGATTGAAAGTGAAATTGCTGAATCTTTAAATATTCACGAAGCAATTGACGATTTTGTCAGTAAAAAATCCCGTAGGATTAACTTTTAATATGTACTTTATTTAATAATTGCTTCGTGAAGATTCAGCAATTTCACTTTCAATCGCGATAATTGAAAGATTGAAAGATTTCCCTAATTAACCGGTAACCTAACCGAAATAATTTTATGAAACCGGTTAATTAACCAAAAACCTTTACTATTTTCAATATCAATAAATAATACGTAAGATTTGATTTTTAAAATCAAATAATTTTAAATTGTCACTGAGCGACACCTAGGATTTTAAATTATCGTATTCCTATGTTCTTTATGTTTGATAATTTTGTCTGTGATTATAATACCAATACCATAATTACTTTTTTTCATGTTATTATTAAAGTAAGTAAATTAATTCTATTTTGTATACCTCCCAAGTTGCAAGTCAGCCCAGATCTGCCATTGGCCACTGAGCTTTGTTATCCTAATATGTTAGTATAGATTTAAGGGTTATTCCTTGTTCTTTATGTTTGATAATTTTGTCTGTGTTTATAAAACCAATACCATAATTTTTTTCATGTTATTATTTTTGTTTAAATTTTAAATAAAAAAATGTTTATTTTGTGCATTTTTTTTTCTTAAATTTCATCCAAACATATAAATCTCATAAAACCGGTTTTTAGCCGGTTTTTCTTTTCAGAAACCGGTTTTGGGAACAAAACCAATATTTTTTTTCGTTCTCGATTTCGGTTAACCAAAAACTGATTTTTTTCCCGGTTTGATGCCCTGTGTATAATAATAAACATTAAAAATTAAAGTAGTTTTTTTTAATGTTATCCTGGGGGCGGCCATACAGACTGGCACGCAGGCGGCCATATACCCAGGCACGGCCCTGAATATTTAGTACTTGTCACAAATGTTTTGCATTACTTTGTTGGAATCATTTTCAACAAGAAGATATGTCCTGTGAAGATCATCGTAAATTATTAAAACCAGAAAATTTTGAAACTGAAGGAGTTGAAAAGGAAGGAACTCATGAAAAAATCACACGAGTAAACAAGAAAAATATTGCAAAAACATTAAGAAATTTAGGAAAGGAATATAAAAGCCCAAGTACAAATAAAACTATGCCTGCCAGAAAAGTATTAAGTCCTTGCAATGTAGACTATTGTAAGAAGATTGGTAGAGAATGTTTTAAATTTACTTATGACCAGAGAAATGAAATTTGTAAGCAATATTGGAATATGGGAAGTTTACAGCGTCAACGAGAATTTATAGTACATCACATAGAAGTTACTGAAACAAAGCAAAAAACTACTAAAAATGAAGTATCACGGAGACAGAAAAGCTTTCGGTACTATTTGACAATAGATAAAAATCGTATTTTGGTATGCAAAACGTTCTTTTTGCGTACATTATCAATATCAGAACGTGTTCTTAGATCTTCTATTTCCAAAGTAAATGAAATGGGCATTGTTGAAACAGAGAAGAGAGGAGGTAGACAGTCGGAAGAAATTAAGGAGAGAGACAAAAGAATTCGCGAGGCTATTGAACAGCATATAGAAAGATTCCCTAGAGTTGAATCTCATTATTGTAGATCTAGTACCTCTAGAGAATATCTTCATTCTGAACTTTCTCTGCCAAAAATGTATGCAATGTTTTTATCTGAATGGCCCACCAATGATAAACCAAGCTTTTCTACATATACTAGAGTTTTCAAAACAAAAAATTTATCTTTTTTTACTCCAAAAAAAGATCAATGTTCTTTATGCATGACGTACAAAGAAGGGGATGATTCTGTAAAAGCTAAATTAAAAAATCGCTACGATGTTCATATAGCAGAGAAAATTAAAGTAAGGCAAATTAAAAATGAGTGCAAACTGAAATCAAAGAGTGATGCAGCTTATTTATGTGGGGTTTTTGATCTTCAGCAAGTTATACATTTACCAATTTCCAAAGAAAGTGCACTTTTTTATAAAAGACGTTTAGCCAACTACAATTTAACATTTTACAATATTGCTACAAAAGACTGCGATTGTTTGACCTGGCATGAAGGCCTTAGTAAAAGAGGTTCTTCAGAAATAGCTAGTGCCATTTTTAATATTTTAGAATACTATGATGAAAAAAAAGTTAAAATAGTTTCGCTATTTGCGGACGGCTGTACAGGGCAAAATAAAAATTCTATTATGGCTACAATGCTACTTTATGCAATTAATAAAAGTAATAATATTACGACTATTTCATTAAGATTTTTTGAATCTTTTCATGGACAGAACGTGGGTGATTCTTGTCACAGTGCTATAAGTTCAGCACTTAAGCATGCTGGAGATCTTTTTGTTCCATCACAGCTATATCCAGTTTACCATTTGACTAGGAAAAAACAGCCCTATATTGTACATGCATTAGATTACAAAGATTTCTTCGATTTTAAAACATTATCCAAAAACCTACGGGTATTAAGCATACGTACAACGGACGGAGGAGAAAATATGAACTGGAATTCAATAATGGAATTAAGAGTAGTAAAAAACATTCCTCTTAAAATATTTTTTAAAACAAGTCATCTTCAAACCATTTACAAAAGTATTATTTTAAAAAGACAAAAACAAGATTTAAAAGACACCCCACTCTTCAAATTGAATACAGAACGTCAAGTTATATCGAAAGAAAAATACAATGACTTGGTATCACTTTGTCAGGGAGATACTCCTGTAATTCGACTAGAAGAACACAAACGTTTTTACAAATCACTCTCACATTAAATTTAAAATGTACGACTATTTTCTTGTTTTTAGCTTCCTGAATAGGAATTTATTTTTGTTAAAATATATATACGTAAATTATAATTTATTTTTTTAGATAATAAGAAATGTTAATAATTAATTAAGAATACATAACTTGTAAAATTGTCAATAAACAATAAATAATATAATTTTTGACGGTCGTAAGTCATTTGTTTTATCACAGTAATTTTATTTTGTATTCACACGAAATGACGTATCTCATGTTTTTATTAATTAATACATTAATAGTGAATAATTAAAAGTAAATTTTCATTTTAAAGTAATATTGTACTACAAATACATTAGCAAGTATTAAAAAGTTAGTTTTTACATTAAATCAGAGTTGAAATATGTAGAAATTTTAAAAGCGCTCTCCTGCAAATTAACAAAAACTGAGATACGTCTCTTTGTGATATGGACGACGATATGGGACAAAAGGATAACTGGCTATAGAAACCAGAATATTAAAGAATAAGCTTGGAAAACCATTGCAAAAAATATTAATCTTCCAGGTATGGTAAACATTAATTGATATATAATAATTATTACATTAAATTTTAGTTGAAAATTGTAGAAACCAATTTAAATATCTAAGAGCTAGAAGAGAAAAACAATTATTGAACTAGCCAAGTGACAGTGTACCAGAAAAACGACCTATGGAAACTAATGCATTTATTAAAATTTGTAGATGACGTACAAAAATTACGCAGGTAATAAAATAATTATGAATATCTTGTTAAAAAAAGAGTGCTCGGTATTATCAAATTTTTAAATGGCAGGGTGCAGTGTCTCATACTCGTATCGCATCCATAATAAAATATCAACCCTGCACTTCAGCTTGCAGTCACTTACAGACTTACATAATTGTCAACAAATAAATGTCTAGATCGCTGATATCTAGCCTAAAAATTGAAATATTGTCCCTGAAACTATATTTAGAAAAGATTATAATTTTTTTTTTTATTTATTACTCTTACCCTAGCTTTGTCACAAACGTGAGATAAAGTGTTAGTTCAACGTTTAAGATAATAATTGTTACGGAAATCGATCTATTAGTACAAGTGAATTTTGTTCATAAAACAAATACATATTTCAATACACATATTTGATGTTTCATATTGTTGCAAATTAATAACAATCTTAAGTTTAAACAATGTTCCGATAATATTAATAATTAGTCAAGTGGATAATGTCCCTCGCCATTATTCAATTCTATTCTATAAACGTATACATATATTTATTCTATTTTTAATTTACAGACTTGAAAAGAAATTATCAACGAATGAAGCTTTTAATTCACTGTAAAATTTTATTGTTTAATTTTTAAATTTTTTGTATTTTGTACTTCATACTTTTTGAATGTGTCCAGTTAATTGGTTTCCCCCTGTTAGACAATGTATTTGTAAATAAATAAAATAAATCTACAAAATAGCGCAAAAATATAATAATTTCCTAAAACCACAATAAACAGAATTTATGGCAGGACTAGATAATTCAGTTAATTTCCAATATAATAATGGAAGCGACTGTAAAGTAGTGTATGTATATTTTCAAAATAATACAAATTTATTTTTTAATTTACAATAAACAAAAAGAAAACACTTGACAGAAATACTTAAAACTATTGTTTTAGTAAGTGTTGCTTAATTTAAGAGTTCCGTAAAATTTTAAGCAGCTCCCTAGCATTGAAATACGATTCCCTTAATTAAGGAACGACTATATTTAGTTGCAAGTATTGTAATGGGACATATGTAGGTCAAACCAAAAATTGGTTGGGTAAACGTATACAATCCCATAAAAACGACTGTAAGAATAATCATGTTAAAAATGAAAAGATTGCCCTTGCTAATCATTATCAATTAGGTCATAATTTTGATAATGTTCAGATATTAGATAAAGACAATTATAAAAAATCTGTTGTGGCCAGCACAATACCTTCCGTCATTCTCGTGTATAATGTATAAATTCCATAATTTTTCTTACAAAAGATTCTTTTCCAGTAAAATTATTTCATAAACAAACTATTCAAATTGCACTTGACACTCGCACCTTCTTCTTTAGCTTTTCCCATTCGTTAAGGGGTCGCTATTTTTGCATGACGTTCTCATTCAGTTCCGTTTCTCTCAAATCTTCCGCAATACAGTCCTTCCATCGTATCTTTGGTCTACCTCTGTTTCTTTAACTAATCTATTCATTCTTGTTCCAATATAATTCTTCATTTCTCCTCATGACATGTTCAAACCAATGTAATCGTCTTTCTTGTATCTTTCTAAAAACTTGTAACACTAGTGTTATTTTCTTACCGTATCTTTCCCTGTATTCCCCAATATCTACCTCAACATCCTCATATCTGCCACATGAATTTACTTTTTATTGATACTGACATCTGTCAATTTGAATTATATGAATATATTACTAGATCCCAAGTTTGGCATAGCTGGCTGAATTATAAAATTTAATTTCTTTAAAATTCTTTAACTCTGTATCTATTAAATATGAAGTATAAATTGTAATCAAATCGTATAGAGAATAATATATTCTTTAAGTTGTAATAACGTTAAATGTCAATAAATCAAATTTAACTGTTAAATCTTCAAATGAGACTACTTCCGGCTGACCAATTATAACCAAAATCTAATCAGTTGTTCTTCTGGATGTAAACTTGAGGAATACAAAAAAATTATAATTTTTGGAATCGTGGTATTGAAGTTATGGAATCCGGAAATTTTGTTACACACACACAGACACACAGACACACATACATACAGACATCATCGTAAAAATGGTAAAATCGTATTATATAGACCCTAAAACGTGCTTATTCAGTAAAAACTCATCATTGAATTTTTTGACCAAAGACAATACCTTCCTTACCTAAAGGTGACGGAAGGTAAAAAACGTTTATTTTTGGAAATGATATACATTGTCAAAAATACCAGTTCAATAAATTTCAGAAGAGATTCAAAATTTGAATAAGAATTGTTTAAATATTTTATAACTTTCTTCTTGATACCTTTGTACTTAACTCTTTTTCATTTTTAATTTAGTTATTTCCGTGTACCTGTAAATTTTAATTTATAAAATCTCACAGTTCCACAAAACCTTGCCAGTCCTTATTTGTTCCTCAGACTATCAACAGTTTTGTTGAGCTTCAACTCATTTCAATTTTAACAATTTACAATGTTACTTTACAACATTATATCATAATTACAGTATAAAACAATCTCAACTAAACGATTTGTAATTTTTTTTTTTTTGTATTTTATATATTTAATTGTAATATTACAATTTACTTTATTCAAAAACCGTTTGTTAAACGGGTAACAGTAGTGAGTTATCAAATTTGTATCTCACTACCTGTTATATTATTGTTAGATATACTACTTCAATTTTCTTTGTATTTAGTAGTGAATTTAATTGTTATATTTACTTTGTGATGTGTTTGAAACAAATTCAAATGACAATAGAGCAGTAGAAACAAAAGACCGGCAGATATTTAAAAGGCAGTTAGTAGTTTACGAATCCACCGCCTGCTTCGGCCCCCAAAGTTGTTAGTGGCACCAGTCATGGGGTAATAAATTGTACAACTACAGGGCAAAGAAAAAATAAATTATGTTAATTGAATTGCTTTTTTATATCAGTAGAAATGTTAGTGAATCGGTGATATCTGAAACATTGTGAATAGTTTTAGTGTTGGCTAACGACTGATAATTATTTTCGAAGGGAATTTTAAAAGGTAAAAACTCAGGACAGAGGGGCCTGTTTCATAAAAATTATTAGACTAATAAAATTAGTGAACGTCTAATAATATTAGCTAATATTATTATGTTTTGTTTCATAAAAACATTAACTTATAATATTAGTTATTAGTGTAGAACAACAAAATATTAACTAATTTTATTTGTAAAAAACGGAATTTGTTTCATAAAATAAAAATACTAATAAATTATTCTAATAAAAACAAACTAATAATAATAGCGCCTTGACAGTAATAAAACAATATATTAGTGAATATTGTATATGTAATCGTAGTGGAAATTGGATACAAATAAAAATGTTTGATTCAGACACAAATGATGAAGAATAAATTATAGAGAGAAGACCTAGAATATTTCGGCAAAGACTTTCTTATCAAAATTTGGAAAACACATAATGAATTTAACGAAAGGTTTAGGCTTAATTTCGACAAATTTAGATTTGTCTTGGACAAAATAAATTATGTACTAGAATATAAAACAAAGCGAAACCATGCATTATCTCCCAAAGAACAGCTTTTAATTTCGTTACATTGGCTAGAGAGTGGAATGCAATATCATTGTATGGGAAACATGCATGGTGTATCTAAAAGAACAGTTTGTAGAACCATAAAAAGAGTGGTGCATTCTATCAACGACACTTTATTAAAAGATAATGTACGTTGGCCGGATGGTGATGATATTGGTAAAGTTATTATCTCTAATATTCGGCCATGTAGCATCTCTGACATACGTATATTCGGCCATGTAGCATCTCTGACATACGTAAAATCTTTTTCATTTGACACGAGTCCTATGGCCACTGCGTGGTCTCTGACTTCGCACCACGCTTTTCTTTTTGAATCTTTCGAAATTCTTTCAGAAAATTGTCCAAATAACTGACATTTTAATTTTAATATTTTTCTTAAAAAAAATTGTACTTTCTTCTCGTCTCTTTTACCAATTGCTTTCGACATTTTTAAATCAAAACACAAAAGATTGTAATTGAATTAAGTATTTATATGTCAAAATTTGGTGAAAATTTTAATACAGTATAATAATAAATGTTTGGTTGTCATAGATATGAATTCACTAATAATATTAGTTAATAAATTTATGAGTAATGTTTAAATATATATGAAACAAAAAATATTAGTTTAATATTATTATTTTATTAGTCTAATATAATTAACTAATATTATTAGAAACTTTTATGAAACAGGCCCTAATAAATTATGTTAATTGAATTGCTTTTAGAAAAAAAAAATTATTGACGGAGTTTTAAAATATCCATTATTTTACTTCCAATAATCAGTTTTAAAACTGGGTCGTGTATTTTGATACTGATCTTGAGGGATAGTTACTGAAAATGAATACAAGGTATTTGCGGTATATCTAGGAGAGTTAAAAAATTATTTCTTTAATATAGTTTCGTGCAGGGATGGGCAAGGTGGGCGATAGCCCACCCCAAAGTTTGCAAGGGGCGACATTTCACAAATATATGTATATTGTAAGGAGAAAATTCGGAGTCATGAGATGAACTGGCGGGCCATGAGGCGAATCGGCTAGGAATGGGGCGGGACAGGCGAGGAGAGGGGGAACAAGCGCTTGGCGCGCTCACTGGGAACACGTGGGTAGACAGAGCGTGGCTATCCGTGTGTTTGGGTGAGTTTGAGTTCTGGTGTTATCATTATTGTTTATTATTTCATTTTGGCGAGTAATTTTGGTGGTGGCAGGGTGGCTATAAGGGGAGGTTTGGAGGCCACTTACGGGCGTCTACGATTTACGTATAAGCGATCAGAAGTGGGATTTATAACCGCGTGCTTTGTGTTTGGCGTAATTGCGTTGTGGTGTTACACAAGTGTTGGCGTTGCACATTCCTGACCAGTGGCGGCGAATATGGGGACAAGGCGGCGACCTCAAAACACTGTTGAAACAAGCAGCTCGGAAGAGGAGACCGAGCAAACTAACACCGAGGCGTTAATTCAAAATCTTCTCAAGGGCGGATTGTTGAAGACGATCGAGGAGGCGTTGCAACAACGGGCGGCTTCAGGGGCAACAAGTGATGTGAAGGAAAAACAATCGGAAATGGGTGAGTCCGAAATGCATACTGGCGAAACGCATGATGTTTTAGGGTCAAGCAAGGCGTTACGTTCGGACAACAGTGAATGTTGTTCACGCGTAGAGGCGCGCGCGGGTGGCGATATCTTGGACACGTTTGACCCAGACGATGATACAAATAACATCGACAAGTGGTTGGCGAAGATTGGGGAAGTTGGGGAAAATACATGGGTGGTCTGATTATGAAAAGGCGTATTTCATGCAGATCAAGCTGAAGGGCGCAGCACGATCGTGGTTCAATAGGCTGGAGAACTATAACCTCACTTGGGACGAGTGGAAGGCGGCACTCGCTCGAGCTTTCCCACGCCAGGCGAATTACCCGCAGCTAATGAGGGAGTTATTAGCACGGGAAAAGCGGTCGGATGAGACGATGACACACTATTTTCACGCAAAGGTGGCGTTGTGTGGCAGGTGTGAACTAGGTGGGCAGAAGGCGGTGGCCATGATAATCGACGGGTTGCCAAAGGAGTTGAGACCCGGTGCGCAGGCGGCACATTGCACTGAGCCGGAGGATCTTTATAGTAAGTATTTTTCCGGTTTAGATGTTTCTGTTCCCAGTACATCGCTGGACGATAGGCGGCAACTACAGTCTTTTCCGGGCGTTAAAAGTAGACTGTCAAGACCAGTCGCACAGCAGGACAGTTCGGCGAAGAGGCCACGGTTGAACAGGTGTTACAACTGCCAGGAATTCACCGACCATTTGAGCCGCGATTACTCTATGCCTAAAGTGGAGAGGTGCCTCATCTGCAGACGTATGGGACATCGTGCTGCACTGGACACTGGGCGAAATCGGGCACCAGGCGAGACGGCGAAAAACGCAGGGTAAGGCTCATTGCTGACTTAGATAAGGCGTATAAACGCGTGGTGTTCACATCTGGCGGCGAGCAGATACGTTATTATCTAGTTACAGGGTGCCAGCATAATTTAATAAGCCTAGAATGCATGGATCGGTTGAGATTGTACCGGAAGGACAGTTTCGTAACGCTCAAAGGCTTTGGCGGCGGGTCGGCGCTTGCACTAGGCGAAGTGTCATTGACAATCGAAATAGATGGCGTAAACTTAATTGTCAATGCATTGGTGACTGACTGCGATATTTTCGGTGCCGATTTGGTTATAGGGCAACCAGTCTTGGCGCAAGAAGGCGTCACGCTAACGGTGCGAGAAGGGAGAGTGCGCCTGCAGCGTGAGGATCTATGTGACTATATTAGGCGTATCACATTGGTGGAGTCACAGATGGACAAAATGGTGATCAGGCGCAAAGATGCAGTATGCATCACACAGCCTGGAGTCATTCCGGTGAAGGTGACAGTCGAAGGCGGCGATCCAGACATGTTGACGACATTTAAGCCGAGGGTGATCTACGAGGCGGGTGCGGCGGTGAACGTCTCCACATGCGGTGATCTACTTCCGTGTTCGGGTGATGCAATTATGTCGCTTATGACGGCGTCAACCAAGCGACTTACACTAAAGGCGGGGCGTGTATTGGCGAGGGAGAAAAACATCATGGAGGGCGAGATGGAGAGGGTGAGTAAAATTAACATAGGCGTAATTTCACAACTAGACGTAGCACAGATCGAAACAGGTGAAATTTCGGCGACAAGTAAATCGGCGTTGGCGAACCTGCTTAAAGATAAGTCTGCATGTTTTGCGTTGCATGATGGTGATTTAGATTTAACTCAATTGGGCGAAATTAAAATTAAGGTGACAACTGATAAACCTATTTATTACAGACCTTATAGATTATCACAGGGGGAACGTTCAATTGTTAGAGACAAGGTACAACAGCCGTTGGACAGTGGCAACATTAGGGAGTCAAATTCTAACTATACAAGTCCAGTAATTTTGGTGCCCAAGAAAAACGGTGATACTAGGTTATGTATCGACTATAGAGCACTTAATCGCATCACGGTGAAAGACAGGTATCCCCTGCCTTTAGTAAACGATCAACTAGACAAACTGGCGGGTAAGAGCTATTTTACTACACTTGACATGGCGCAGGGATATCACCAGGTGCCTATACATAAAGATTCAATTAGCAAGACGGCGTTTATAACTCCAGACGGGCAGTATGAGTATGTACGAGTACCATTTGGCTTGGCGAACGCTCCAGCAGTATTTCAGCGAATAGTAGATAAGATGTTAGGTGGTTTCCAGCATAGCAGTGTCTTGGCGTACATGAATGACATCCTTATACCATCGGCGACCGAGGAGGAAGGGCTCAATTTACTGGCGAAGGTGTTACAACTGGTGCAGCAAGCAGGTTTAAAATTAAACTTATCTAAATGTAAATTTCTGGAGACGAAATTAGATTATTTAGGACATGAGATCTGTGCAGGTGGAATTCGACCAGGCGAACGAAAGGTGAAAGCGGTGTTAGATTTTCCAGCTCCAGGTGATGTGCATGGCGTAAGGCAGTTCATGGGTTTGGCGAGTTATTTTAGAAAGTTTGTACAGAACTTTGCATAATTGGCGAGGCCTCTCACAAAATTGACAAAGAAAGATGTGGCGTGAAAATGGGGCGACGAACAAAAGGCGGCTTTTGACAGCTTAAAAGACAAGTTGGTGACAAGACCTATTTTAACAATTTACAACAGCACAGCTTCGATTGAATTACATACGGATGCCAGTAAATTTGGGTTAGGTGCTATTTTGTTAAAGACGCAGGCGAATGGCGAACTGAAACCGGTGAGTTATTTTAGCAGGGCGACAAATAAACATGAACAATTTTACCACAGCTATGAGTTGGAGACTCTTGCCATCGTGGATGCTGTAAAACGATTTCGAGTGTATTTGGTGGGCGTACACTTTAAAGTAGTTACAGACTGTTCAGCTGTACGAGCTACAATATTGAAACGTGATCTGATGCCACGAGTTGCTAGGTGGTGGATGGCGCTACAAGAATACGACATGGAAATAGAGTATCGTCCTGGTGCAAAAATGCAACATGTTGATGCACTCAGCAGGAATCCTGTTTCAGTAGGCGTAGTACATTTAGGAGAAGCTGACTGGTTTCTTACAGTACAACTACAAGACGACAAGGTGCAGAAAATCATAGAACAGTTGCGGAGTGGCGAAGCAGATCGAGATATAAAACAGAATTTCAAATTGCCAGGTGAGCGACTTTACAGGAACACACTCGCAGGTGCACGATTGTTTGTTCCGGCCATAGCGAGGTTTCAACTCCTCCGTAAACATCATGACGACGTGGGGCATCCTGGATTTGAGAGGTGTTTGAAGCTGCTGAAAAGGGAGTACTGGTTTCCGAAAATGGGGCGATTCGTAAAAAAGTATGTGACGGCGTGTCTAAGCTGTGCTTTCGGTAAGGGCGATTATGGGAGAGCAGGTGGGCTCTTACATCCCATAGAGAAAATGGCGGAGCCATTCTACACGGACATATCGATCAAGTATTAACCCAAGTACAGGTCCGCCTTCGACTTTTGCGCTGCAGTTACCATACTCAAGTAATAAAGGATCACTTATCGTTTTTGATACACAAATAACTATTTTGTTCATTTATATTTTAGAAACCGATTTATCAAATGAAACTATTTCCGAGTCCGGTAATATGGAAACCAATAGTACTACTAATAAAGAGAAAAATGTAGAGAAACAAAGTATTGACCCAAAAGATAACTTAATGTCCACTATTTTAACTGACCAAGACAGAAATTTCGTAAATAATGAAATACAGAATTCTGATGATAGTTCGATATGTAGTGAAACAAGCGGTGACCCATTTGATGACTCTAATGCTGATCCAACATTTCTCCCCGAAAATGAAAATTCGCTAAATACATTTTTGAATGATACTGCTGAACAGTTCAATTTAAACTATTCTGATGCTGATCCACTGTTTCATCCGGAAAATGAAAATTATCGAAGTTTTTCTGATGACACCGCTGAACAGATCAATTATGTGAATCTGAATGAATTACCTTCAACAAGTAATGAGAAGAAATTACAGAAAAAAAATTAAAATTATTGTTATTATTGCGATATTCTTGTGCCTCATTTTTCGAGACATTTAGAAAGAAATCACAGCAGTGAACTTGAGGTCGTAGAAATATTTTCAAAACCCGTTAATAGTTTGGACAGGAAAAAACTTTTAACAAAATTGAGAAAAAAGGGAAATTACATATTTAATGCGGAAAATTGCACAAGACCTATGAAGCAATCTGAAAATCCAGATGCCAATTATTTGCCTTGCTCGTACTGTTTCGGATACTATTCCACAAAGCAGTTGTACAGACACAGAAAAAAATGCAATAAAAATGCATCTTCACATCACCAATCCGATGGTCAAAGTGTTCTAGTACGTAATCACGGTATGTCGACTCCATATAAAATCTGCAATACTTTCCTCTAGTTCATGGGACAACCGCATTTTCGTTCCGGGCGCTACTTCGGGTTTGTTCGTGTACTTTCGGATAAAACGAATTGAGGACAGTTGTTTATTTGGGAGCATCTCAGGCGTTCTAATCCTACAGCTCCGAAGTGCTACGCGTCCTAAATGCCAGTAGTCCGTAATGCCACAAGTGATAAACGTATGTCGACTACCAGACCCGAAGTTTTCCGACATCATAATGCCACAAGTACTAAAGTGGGACGAATTGGGACAGGATGAGGAGTATTCTCGGCGTATGAACCATTCATTACAGGTCACTACATGCACGTATCTATGTCGCATTTCGCCTATTAAAATATAGATGGCTGTACTATTAACTTTGAAATTTAGTATTTATTTATTACATTTGAAATTGTTTATTTGAAATTAAGTAAATAATATAAATAATAAACACGTTTTATGAATAATATTTAATCAATTTAATAATAAAGACTATTTAATATAATAATACACAGTAACAAAAAAGATAAGTTAAACAGAATCATATTCTTCATTTTTAAGATGTTCTAACGCTCATAATCTTGAATCCTTAAATGTAGCTGGCAATAAATTCTATATCATTCCTTTATCTAAAATTATTTTCACACTTCTTATATTGTTTTTTGCTTTTCGTGGCTGTAACACATTTATAAATTCTACCATAAATTCATCATCAGCTAGTGTAGGATAAATGATAAGTAATAAACTTTATTGATTTGATTCACAAAGTTTATAATAGAAAAGGCATTTATTACCAGAGAAAAAACAAAAATTGACAATTCAAACAAAAACCTGTCAAATCCAACTTCAACACTTCAACTCTGTATATAATACATACAGTTCTCCAATGTCCATATGCCCAGTAGATGACGCTCACATCAGCGCCAATTTTAAACAGACAAAATTACAAAATGGCAATATTCCGCTGCTGTTGATATTTTATAAAAATATTACAAGGTATCATAATGCCATCGAAACTTTGTGTATTCTAGCCAGTAGGTATGAAATAAAAAGTATCATCTACCTGGTTTCCAAATCGGATGAAGATGATACTTGATATACAATCTTTATGATTTTTTTTCACAACTGTTACTTAATAGGTATATGCCCGCACGGGAGGTGCCATATTAATATATATATATATATATATATATATATATATATATATATATATATAATAATAATAATAATAATAATAATAATAATAATAATAATAATAATAATAATAATAATAATAATAATAATAATAATAATAATAATAATAATAATAATAATAATAATAATAATAATAATAATAATAATAATAATAATAATAATAATTTGTTATAATGCATACTAGGTATTTATAATAATTTCAAGATTATATAAAAATGTAGGGCGGGTCACACAATCTTTATGAATTTTTTCACACATCCCAATGGGTGGCGCCATATTGAAATATATATTAAATAATTTGCTATAATGCATATTATTTATTTACAATAATTTTAAAGGAGGCAGGCGGACTTATATAGGAGATATCTAAATATATATATATACATTTATAAATTCTGCCATATCTTTATCGTCAGTTAATATTGGATAAATGATAAGAAATAAAAAAATTAAAGTATAATTACATTTTGAAACTTTACAAAGTTAATGTTACTATGCATGTCAATTACTATTTATTATTAATTTTAAAACGTTGATTGATTGTTATTGAAAATAACTGTACCTTTATTTCTGTTTATAAATAATATTGCACTACTTCCAGATTGCAAATAAACCAGAATTTATATTTTCAATTTTCGTAAAAAATATTTTATTTTTCTAATACGGTAAGACTGGTATGCGCGAGCTATTAGCGTCTTGATGCAAAAATGGCAGATTCAAATTATCACGACCCTGTATATCTACCATGATACAAACGCGCGGTCTAAATAGTTATTTAAAATATTTGAATACATTGCTATTATAACTCATAAACACAACTGTTAGTTTAATAATTTGATTAATTTGAAAATTAAAGAGGTAATTTAACAAAATAAATACTACAACGTTATCAGTATTGTTAAATCAACATTTTTTTTTATCTGAATTTATTTTGTAATGGTACCCTATTTTCTAAATTTAAATATAAATTTTACAGTAAGTACAAATAATGAATAAATACAAAAATGCATCTATTTACAAAATTGAAAAATGTTTATTTTTTGCGTAAAAAGAGAGAAAAATATTCTTAATTAAAATAAACATATATATCTGGAAAGGTTAAACAAAAAAGTAAACTTATTTCTATAAGTTCGTAATTATTTACTTAATAATACATACATAAGTATTTAAATATGCAATATATCAGAGTCAAGAAATAGTATAGTCTCAATATTGTAACGTGTGCCACTGACTGAAGAGTATTCGGGCGCCGTTACTGGTGGAATGTCCCCGAGCGAGACGTGTTGATTACACCGATTGCCTAAATCTATTGTGCTCGGTATTGACACTGACCAATAACATAATGTTAATATTTAACTAATTGTGACTCAATAAAAAAAAAAAAATTTAAGTGTATGAATGATCCTTTATCCTTACAAAAAACATCAAACTTCTACAAAAATTAACAGATTATTAATTGAAAATGCTATTCAATACATTTAATCTCTACTAAATTATCCAAATCGAGATTAAATTTCCGTTTTATAACAAAAAAAACTAAGTATCTTACTGGAATGTATATTGTTTATTTATTTATAAATACATATTATATTTTTTTAATGAAAGAAGTTATCTATTGATGTTAAATAGTGTTATTTTTCATACCAGTTAGCGGATACTTACTTCTGGTAACAAATGTAATCAATAATTATATGATTAATTTCAACAAATTTGTACCATTGTACTTAATGATGAAAACCAACAGAAACAGAATCGTAAATGATTTTTTCAACAGATTCGAAAAATAGGAATCTTGGTAGTTGTTGTTATTGTTACTAGAATTGTATGATAGAGCCCTAGTTATTTGATTAAATTGTAATACGATATTAACTGTTGTCATTTTTATGTTTTTCTCCAGTTCTCTACGTTTCTAAATGACACATTTCAACAAGAATCTAAATTTAAAACCATTTCTTGTCATACCTACAATATATACGAATTTAAATTTGGCTGTATTCTCCCGGTTTTTAAATGTTCTTATCTGTTATTGAGCCTTCTATACAATTTTTTTTCTTCCACAACACCATTAATAACAAATATAATAATTCTTTTGGGTTTGGGAAATGTCATGTCAAAAAATCAAGTAAATAAATGTCAAATAAGGAAATGAAATAACTTCATATTTGTATACATTACAATACTATAAATTGTATAGAGACAGTTTATAAGGAGTCACGAGTATAGGAATTTCATACTATACCATAAACTATATTGTTTTTAATATTGTATACGAAACAATATTGTTTTCAATACAAGTGTCACGAGAATAAGGCTGAATAAATTGTATAGAGGCAAGACAGAAAATGCTACAAAGAACAACAAGAAGCAACAAGGAGAAGTATGAGGAGAAAAGAAAAATTGCAAACAAATTATGCAAGAAAAAGAAGAAGGAAATGTATAAAAGAAAATTTGAAGATATAGAATTGCTAAGCCAGCAAGATATAAGAAAATTTTACCAAAATGTGAATAATCTAAAGAAAGGATTCCAAACAAGAATAGATGGCTGTAGAGACAAAAATGGCGTAAAACTAGGAGAAGAGAGGGAGGTATTAAATAGATGGGTCGAACATTTTAAAGATTTATTGAATAAAAAGCAAGAAATATACAATATAAATGAGAATGATACTCCCAACGGCGATAACAATGAATCAATAGTAGAAATACCCTCCCGTCAAGAAATTGAGTATGGTAGAATTTATAAATGTGTTACAGCCACGAAGAGCAGAAAACAATATAAGAAGTGTGAAAATAATTTTAGATAAAGGAATGATATAGAATTTATTGCCACCTACATATAAGGATTCAAGATGATGAGTGTTAGAACATCTTAAAAATGAAGAATGATTCTGTTTAACTTATCTTTTTTGTTACTCTGTATTATTATATTAAATAGTCCTATTAAGAAAAGAAAATATTTTATTATTAAATTAAATAAAATATTATTCATAAAATGTGTTTATTATTTATATTATTTACTTAATTTCAAATGAACAATTTCAAATGTAATAAATTAATACTAAATTTCAAAGTTAATAGTACAGCCATCTATATTTTAATAGGCGAAATGCGACATAGATACGTGCATGTAGCGACCTGTAATGAATGGTTCATACGCCGAGAATACTCCTCATCCTGTTCCAATTCGTCCCACTTTAGTACTTGTGGCATTGTGATGTCGGAAAACTTCGGGTCTGGTAGTCGACATACGTTTATCACTTGTGGCATTACAGACGTCTGGCATTTAGGACGCGTAGCACTTCGGAGCTATAGGATTAGTACGACTGCTACGCACTCATTTGTTTACCCGTCGCCTACGTTATACCATATACGTATTAGAAAATATACCGCTGATGCTACCTTCTCAGCGTGGTCAACATCAGAGTGCAGAGATATATGTTTCTATCTCAATCTGTCCCTTTTTTCAATTTGCGCATGTTCGAAGTCTGAATATTCTATTGGTTAAAACAAAATGTTGAACTCTAATGATAAACCGCGAATGTTTGAATGTAATTTTGTTCTCAACAAATAATATATTCTAAATTATGTTCAAAAAACGACGAGATATTTATTTTATAATTTTATTTCGTTTATTAAAATGGAATATTTTATACAAAATTTAAATTATAATTTACAAAATAAACTGAAATAAATTATGACGGTTTTATCATTTGTATTTAACTTATATATTCATATACATTTCATCAACAAAGATTTTTTTTTAAATATTTATTAACAATTAGTACAAAAGAAATAAAAGTTCTAATTAAAGGATTATGCAAAATATTGAAATACAAAAAAAAACCTTGAAAATATAGAATTACAAACAATAAAAATAACGAAAAAGTAAACATGCGAGGAACATTAAAGGAAGATGGGCTAGAATACATTAATATTGTTTAATATTTTATTTATCATCGATTACAATTTAAGAAATACGCTAGATTTTCATTGATTTTTAAATATAATGAGTCTGTTATATTTATTTCTGATAAAGTCGTGCTTCTGAGAAACCATTTTAGTTTCATGAAAAATTCTAATTTTAAAAAATATTTCAATTATGTGTTTTATTAATTGGGATTTGTGGTTGTCGATATAATCTTGTTCTTTAAGGTGATCTATAAAAAATTTCGAATTAAAAACATTATATGCAACTGCATTAAATGTTTTCGTTGATAAAAGTTTTATACTGTTTTTTTTGTACAAATTTTCCATATTTTCCCTTAAAACCCTTTCCCCTGCCTTGCATATCAATATTACATCCTCCGAAGGATATAAAAAGTTTGCCCAGTTCTTATTTTTAATAAGTCTGCAATTTTCTTCTTTTGACAATAGTTGTGTAAAACAAAATGAGCAAATTTTCATTCTTTCAATTTTTTTTACAATATACCCTGCTATATATTGAACGACATCTTCAACATAACTATTTATTTGCCATATTGTGTTCATGTAATCATGGTCAAACAAATCAATTGAAGCAGTGTCTTCACCGGCAATTGGATTTTTTAAATTTTCTTTTTTTGAACTGACATTCAAAATGTCAACGCCGTCTGCAATGCAATTTGTATTGCTAAATATTTTAATTTCGTTCTTTACCAACAACCTTTTAAAAGCAGTTTCAAATTGTTTGCAGTTAGGATTGTTGTTCCATCCCCCACGACTGCGTATTGCACTGAAAAAGGTCTCCAATGGATCTTGGCTAACCTTGAAGGTCAAAAAATATTCCAATTTTTCTTTCATTTGGGTAAATAAATTTATCATATTTTTTAAGTCAATTATCAGACCTAAAAATCCAGTCTTTCGACATCCTTCTATCATTTTTATTCCCGACGGTTCAGTAAGGTTATATATATATTCAATATATTTTTGTATGTTACTCGTGATCTCTTCTATAGATTCTTTATTTAACACAAATTTCGAATATTTCGATTTTGTATTAAGTAAATCAAAAATGTCATTAAAAATTTTACAAAAAAAAGATGTACTGTCGCAGTCGTCGAAAATTTCGGGGCAATATTTCGATTCTTTTAAATAAATCAAAGCGCTACTCACACTCTGTGATAATGTTTGGGCTGCAATTTTCACGTTCATACGGTTGTTGTCATATAATACATGTTTCCTTGTTAATTTACACCCTAAATGTAACCGTTCTTCCTCTTGAATGCTATTTATTTTCGATATATGGTTCCATAACACTTTTTTCTTTTCCCCGTCTATTATTATGCCTTTGTCTCCTAAGCAATTTCTTATTAACTTTATCATATGGCAAGCATCGAAAAAAATAAAAACTTTTTCTTTTGTAATTGGATGCGCAAAGTATGGTTTGAAGTTATCATCTCCATATTTAAAATTAGCCCCTAAATTATTGCACATACTGATGTTGGTAGCCGCGCCATCAAAAGTGACAGAAGTTACTTCTGCACCAGTTTCATACACTAAATCCAACGCTTGAACTAACAAATTAGCCAGTTAAAGATTTAATGAACACATATCCAATAGGAATTTTCCAGTTGCTATTTATTGCAACTGCCATAAAAACAAGTGCAAGACGCGCAGTCGGTAGATTATCAGAGGAATTTTCTCCCTCCGTCCCCAAATCTACACCCCCATAAAATCGCCCGTTTTCGAAAATTATTTGTTCTCGTATGCTCATTTCATCTATTACAATATTTAGGAGAACATGTTGTTTTGTTTCCTGCTCCGAAATCGCATGGAGAGCTTCGGATGAAAACCCGGGCGATCCTCCAACTTTGCTATACCATGCGCGGATAGTTGTGGGATGCGGCAATAAATTGTCCCACGTCTTCCGAACATATTCATAAGCCTTTGATGAGAAGAAATGCAAAGAAAGGGCGAATGTCCGTATTTTTGGAGAATATTTTTCTTTCTTCTTATTATTCAGTCTTCGCTTTATAATATCTTGCACCCCAGTCGGTACAATACTCTATAATAACATAATTATTATAACTTGATGAACAACAAATAACAATATTTAAAATCCAATAATGTTTATTCAATAAAAATATACAAATGCATTATTATTAATAAGAAGAAACTACGTCCTAATACGACCCCAATATGGATCAGTTTGCCTACTTGTTAAATTTTTTTTTGTCTAACTAATAGAATTTGTAATAATAAATAAACTCATCTTTACTTTTTATTTAAAATAAAGATTTTCAACATTATAAATAATTTCAATTAAATTTTTAACTAAAGTTTAAAAATTTAACGGTATAACAGTAACACAAATCGATATATTAATTTCATATTATTTCTAAATATTGAGTAACATCGATTTTTATTCTAAATTACTATTGTAAATCTTTCGGACATTTTATTTAATAAACGCTCACAATTTTACGACAAATTCGTCAAATTTTCGTGAGTTGTTGGTAAAACTAAATATTATTTAATTTTATATTAAAACAAAATATTTTTAAAAAAAACATACCGTCTTATGTGTCATTAAAACGACAAAATGTCTGTAATATATTGATAAAAATTGGCGATAATTTATGCTACGTTATTATTTATACAATAATATTAACTAAATGAAAAGAAATTAAACCGGGTGTGCCAACTGATGTGTGAAGGGGCTCGCACGGCAAAATGTATGATAAATATATATGTATGAATGTAATTTTTGATTACGAACTAAAATAATTGCTGCCGGAAACAGTCGGGGTAGGAAGTTACGTTTCCTTAATTGACAAAATTGGTAGATTAGGTCGGCCAGTGGAATTAAATTGGACATAATGAAATAATTATCATTATTAATGTAAGAACATATATCGGTATGATTGCTAATGCTTACCAATATTGTGTCTCCAGCATCTTCCGAAAGAGAATTGTTTTTCCTAAGGTGATCAATAATGCCTTGCATTGTAGTAATTTTTTTAATTAATCTTCTATTTTTTTCAGCCAAAGCATGATTTTTCAATTTTTCTTTTTTGAATTTTTCTTTTACTAAGCGCAACGCTCTCTTCGCCTTTCTTGGAGTTTCTAAATCTGGGGATGTTATTTCACCAACATAACGAGGCTCAAAGAATTTCCTTTTTTTCGGAGTATGAAATACCGTTGCATCTGAAAACAAAAATGTAAACATTCAAACATCTTAAAATAATAAAGTTTGTAATTTTGACTTTCGAAATCTGAACATATACAATGACAATAATTACTTTTTTAAATGATCAATGAGAAAAAAATTATTAAACCAATTGACAATATTTAGGAACTTAAAATTACGAGCAGCGAACATACCTGATTGGCTTTGTGATACAGAAACTTTTGAAGAAGGTCCAGGTGATTGTGAGACACTGCAGGTATTCGTTCCTTCTAATCCTGGTTCATTTCGTGGAAAAACGGTCGACGTAGAAGGACTATGAACAATGCCTGTACTTGTACCTGGTTGAATAGGCGGTACAAAAATTCTCGAAGTTGAAGGTTCTGTATTCCAGGAAAGAGAAGAAAATAAATTATTACTATGGAAAAGTTCATCAAGAGTAGGGTTTGCAATACCGGGGCAAATTTTAAAACCAATATTTGATCTTTAATTTTCATGATACCGGGAAAATATAAACCAAAAAAATCAAATTTAACGACACTAAATATAACCTTGTGGTGCACTCTCCACGCCAGCATTGAGTGCCCGTGAGGTGACGCGTGGTAAGCGCCCGCACGGTTCAAATATTTCATCATTACCGATATCTGTGTACAAAACAGACTGGCACACCCAGCAATGGGTAATATGCCGTGATATATTTATTTACAAAATAAATACATTCGTATTACATAACAGTTTATCATACTAATATTTTTGTACACTTTTTGAGCTATGAAAATATTTTAAAGACTGAGGAAAACACGTTAAGTGGTTTCAGGGAATTATTTGTGATTAGAAAAGGATCGCGCAGATAGTAATACTGAAAACAGATGTTGATGAGATTTCTGGAATAGTGATTAGAAATACCGAAAATACAGGTGTTATTAAATAAATACAGGTAATACGGTAAATTTTTCATCCAGCATTCCGGTAAACCGGTATTGCAAACCCTAATCGAGAGCAATATTTTAGCTATTTACATATCAGATTTTAGTTATTTCTAGTAATATAAACTTTAACGCAATAATCGAGCGAAACAGTATACTGCAGTTCATAATACTATAATATTTAACAAACGCTATATTACGCATTAATAGAATATACTAGATTAAACAAAATATTTACTTATCATTACTAATCTTTGGATTTCAAATTATTAGGTCAATACAGTTTACATACCTTCTTGGTTTGTTGGTTTAATGATCATTGATAATTCAGGACCACGAAGATCACAACTTGTTCCCTGAATATTAAATGGAACTTTTTTGGAAGGAAATCGACCCGGTTTTAACCTCAAACGTACTTTCAAAGTTTTCGCATTCGGTTCAGTATAATCTTCATCAACAAAATGATTACTACAAATTAAACATTTCGTTACATCATCACTTTCTCTAAAACCGCATATTTTTTTCCAGAGTTTACTTTCTTCAACGTTCTTTAACATAAATAAAACACAGTTAAAAACAAATATCAATACTAATATTGTTTAATAACACTTACGAATGCAGAGTAACTGCTGGACTTTTTGCACTACACAAATAACACTTTCGAATAGCCATTTGTCTTCACACAAGAACAAAATCAAACAAAACTCAAACACGTGGAGGTTGAAAGACAAGTGACAAAGAATTTTTCTTCAAATTACCGCCAGGCGCCAAAAATACAACTAGAGTATATAGCCAATAGAAATGAGGTGTCCGAGCATGCGCACATTTAAAAAAGGTACACTGCGAGATAGAGCATCAATATTGTCGTCTCTCTTTGCTGACCATGCCCACCGCTCATTGTCAGAATACAAGCATTAGCGGTATATTTTCTAATACGTATATGCGTTATACTTACAAGGCCTGGAAATGTTCGGTATATTTCGACAAAAATCGAGCAACCGAACGTTGCAAAATTTCTCCGCAAGAGGCGCCTTTTCCGACCATTTGTATTCGTATTTTAAACTGAAATCGATTTATTATTGAAATCTATATAATTACATACGCATATTATTTGTTGTTTTCGTTATTTATGTTATTGCTGTTATTAAATTTCTTTATTTTGTTTCCCGTCTCGGTGTTAAATGTAGGTATTACCCCTAATACGCGTTGTCCATTGAACTGTACAATTCAAAATGGTTTATTATTGTGTGCCGTTTTCTACCTCAAAGAAAACAAAAAACAGTGATGTTCGCTTTCATGAATTCTCTGTTAATTCGGAATTACGAAAACGTTGGCTGCAATCTATTTCAAGAGAAGGAGATAAACGTGGTTCTACATGGAAACCAACGGACGCATCTTATGTATGTAGCAACCATATTTTATTAGAAAAAAAATTAAAACCCATGTTGTACAATGGGGCGAGAACTATTAGTAATAGAGCAGGTTGTATTAAAAAAAAAATAGATAAAAACTAATAAATCGCAAAATATTAAAGATTTAATACCTTAAATATATGTAGATATATATACTGTACTATAGTATTGTATTTTACTGTAAAAGATTTTGGTTATTACAGTGTTATTTATATGTAGAAATTTGAATTGGGGTCGGAAAAAGCGCACCTAGCGGTCAAATTTCTAACTGAGAGGTTGCCAGCCCAGCGCGTTGTATTTCCAGGCCTTGTATGTAGGGTAAACTATACAGTTATTGGACAGCAGATAGTTATTGGACAAATCAACTTTTTCGTAACATAGTAAGGTATCTAATTGCATTAGTACGACTTTGGACGTATAGATGGCTGCAGGTACTATTCCCCCGCCATTGGAACATTAGTTTCTGAGTCTGCGCCAACTTTCGGCCATGATATGTAGTTGACTGTTTGGATGATGTGAAGTTGTTAGTAAATATTAACGATATCTTAAGGATTCTGTGTAAAGGTAATGATATATTTTAGTTTGCAAATAATATTTTTGGCAACATTAGGTTAGTAGAGTCATAGTTAAGGGTTCAATAAGTACTCTAGATAACGATAAATCATTCTCTTTTACTGTAAAACCGTAACATTTAATGTCCAATGACTATATAGATTGAAATATAAAATTTCAGTTATTGGACAGTCGTCCAATAACTAAGATTTTATAACATGGCTCAAAGCAGTGTCTAATGAATAGTTATTACGTCCTGTGCTTACGGTAATTTTTATTTCTAATTTCGTTCATTTCTAACAGTCATTGGACATCTGTCCAATAACTATATTCTTTTGTCCAATAATTGTATAATATTAGAGGAAATTATTTTTCGAATTTAAAAATGTCCAAAAAACGAGGGTACGACATGTGCAAACTTGATTTAGCCATACGCGACGTTCATAATGGTAGTTCATATAGAGCTGCATCCAAAAAATATGGCATTCCAAAATCAACTATTGAATTTAGAGTAAAAAATCCCGGCCATAAGGACAGTTTTGGCCCTTCACCGATTTTGTCTTCTGAAGAAGAAAATACTTTAGTGAGGTACGTTTCATCATACTTGTGATAAATGAAAGTGTTATCTATTTATTTTCTAATGCGTGGTATACAGCTGGATAAAAGATCTTGCCAGAAAAGGTTTCCCTAGGAAACCAGATGACATCACACTAAGTGTCCAGAAATTCTTAATATCAAATCCCAGAGAACATCCATTCAAAAACAATCGACCCGGATACGGTTGGCTAAAGGTAAATTTACATATTTTTCAATTTTGTACATCTAATTTGCAAATTATTTCATAAAGGCTTTTCTTAAACGTCACCCGGATATAACCAAAAGAACTAGCGAAGCCGTTACAGCGGCAAGTTCCTGTGTGTCTGAGAAAGACATACGAAAATGGTTTTTGGAAATAGAAGAATATATGAAAGAAGAGAAGTTGGAAGATGTCATAAAAGACCCTACAAGAGTCTTCAATGGAGACGAGACAGGATTTCAAATATGTCCTTCAACTGGGAAGGTTTTTGCTGAGAAAGGCGCCAAAAATGTTTATAGTATTGACCACGGTTCTTCAAAAGAAAATATTACTGTTATGTTTACGTTCTCAGCAGATGGTAAACATTGTTGCCCTATGATAATTTACCCTTATCAGAGAATACCAGAAAAAATTACTAACTCTGTGAATCCGGAGTGGGGTATCGGGCGTAGCGACAATGGATGGATGACTGCAGATACATTTTTTCAATATATAGCAAACGTTTTTCATCCATATCTTATCGAAAAGAATGTAACACTTCCAGTTATTCTTTTTGTGGATGGACATAAATCCCATTTAACCTATGAATTAAGTATGTTGTGCAAAGAACTGCTAATTGAAGTTATAGCACTATATCCTAATGCAACCAGGATTTTACAGCCAGCCGATGTTGCTGTCTTCAGGCCAATAAAAATCGCTTGGCGACAAGCAGTGAGAGAATGGTATGTTGATCATCAAGATCAAGTGCTAAATAAAGTTTCCTTCGCACCACTGCTAGAAAAAGTGGTTAACAAATGTATTAAGCCTGAAACACTTGTAAACGGATTTAAAGCATGCGGTTTGTGTCCATTTAATCCAGACGCTATTGACTTTTCAAAATGTTTAGGTTCAGTAAACGATACACAAAATCTTAATGCTGTACCAGATATCAATCCTGTACCAGATATCACAATGGAATATAATTACTTTTTAGATATTGTGGGAAAAGAAAAAGTAGCCCAGTTTAAAAGTTTTGATGCATTTTTTTCCGACGAAATAGACGACAACTTTCTTGATTTATATAGAATTTGGAAGTATTATGAAAGTCAGCGTGAAGAAAAAAGTAGGAATAAATCGGTTTATGATAATACTGCTGAACAGATTGACACATGTAGCAATACAATAAATGTTCTTCAAAGTATTGCACATATACCTGCAGAAGACGACTCTGCACATACGGATAAACTGCTTGTAATAAACAATGGTGAAATGGATATTGTTGAAATTCCAGAAATAATCAACATTGAAGCAAATACTTTTGAACCTACAAACGATGTTGAAACAAACACCAGTTCATTAGCATTTGATAGCTGTATAGATTCTAACGAAAAAGTGCTACAAAGAAAATCTGAAAGTGATCCTTGCAGTAGGGTGCAATCGCCTGTTGCGAGTACAAGTAGAACAGCAAGTCCATTGCTAAGTAATATAGCTGAAACTATACAGTCAGATTTGTTGGGAAATTATCTGATTAGGCCAAATGCACCTCAACGAAAAGGAATAAAAAAAGTTGAAAGATTTCCATTTGCAATCACTGCTAAAAAATACCAAGACATGTTTGAGAAAAAGCGTGCTTTGCAAGAAATGAGTGAAAGGAAAAAAGAAGAAAAAAAGAAAATACGAGAAATTGAAAAAGCTGCTAAACAGGAAAAATCGACTACGAAAAAAGGAATAAAAAGGCAAGTACGACAAGTGAATAAGCCATGTAATGTTAAAAAAGCGAAATGTAGAGTAAAAAAAGCCTGCGTTGTTTGTTTGAAAATTATAAAACCAAATTGTGAACTAATTTGCGATAGTTGTGAAAAAGTATTTCATAAGTTATGTGTGCCAAAGTCCCACAGGATTCATATTCCTGATGATGAAGATGAAATTTATTTATGCCATAATTGCTACAAAGAAGACTCCGACACTGACAGTGTAACTGAAACTCTCACTGTTGACGAGGAAGTAGAGGAAGGCAATATAGAAAATTATGAAGATGAACAGAAGAAAGTAGAAAGTGAATATATAGAAAAAGAAAATGAAAAAGTAATCAGAACTGAGGAAAAAGAGATGAGAGAAAAAGGAATAGATGACGACGAAAATATACATAAAGGAGATGAAATTAAAAATACAAATAATGTACAAGAAACACGACTGGACGAGACCAAAAAATACGATCAAGAAATCGAAGAACTGTTTAATGAATATAATAATGCAATGAAAGAATTTAAATAGATTAATGTATATCAAAGTCAATAAAAAAAAAATTATAACTTAAATTTTTGTCAAATATATAGTAACAAACGATATTTTCAATTAAAATGTGACAATATTTTTACGTCCAATAAATGTGTTAACCCTGTCCAATATTTAAAAAAATGTCCAATGACTATGTTTTTTTGCACTATTTCAATTTTTTTGAGAAAACTTAAAATCGCGGCGGTATTAAAGAAACAAAAGTTGTGCCTTAATTAAAGAAATGATAAGTGAGTTTAATAGAGTTACTGTCTTTTTCGCATTCTGTCTACATCGGGTTTTACAAATATTTGAAAAGAAAAATTCCTTAACTGTCCAATAACTGTATGATTTACCCTATATACAATTTGTGAGGAGTTTACTGAAATATACATAACCAACAAATTATTATTGTTTTTTCCTAATACGTAAAATCTTGGCTATCACAATTATTTTACGTATTTTAATAAATTAACTTTTACCGAAATCCAATATATTTATGAATTTTGCGTTTAGATTTTTACTATTTTTATATTAACCTTTGTATTTTAAAATATTTAAAATAGTTGAGACCTTAGAAAAGGGTGCGAAAAAATTAACAGTTATACCTTCTTGTTGGGAAGAAAATAATGAATTAGCATGGCCAAAGTTTAGAGCAGACAAATTAATAAAAAATTCAAATTCTACACCAGAAGAATCGTGGTTTAGAATGAAATGTAAAGTTAAGAAAAACTGTTTAATAAACTATGAAGATGCAGAAGCTGAATTAGAGAAAATGTTGGAGAGAGAGGAAATTGAGCAGGAAGAAATATCAGAAGTCACACCTGTTAAGAAAAAACGACCTAGAGTTTTATTACCTAAAAGAAACAAATGCGATGATGGGGATTACAATGGCTTGACAAGCGCGTGTTTGATAATATATTTTTTTTGTATATGTGTGTAAGTGTGCTTATGATCACTATTATAAATAATTTTAATTACGTTTATTTCGTTTCAGAAATCAGATGAAATATTATCGCAAATGCCTACAACCTCTTGCTTACTATTTCTTCCAGTTAACAAAATGTCTTCTTGCTGACTATTTCTTTGGCCTTCATCGTTACTGCAATTTGTAGAACAAGATAAAAATTTCTGCAAATTGTTTTTGACCTTTCTGCGGAAAGCACCACTCCTTTTTATTTTCTTCCATTTACTTAGTGATGACATTATGCCAAAGATTTACACCATCTAAAAACTAACCTAATTTGCGGTCATATAATTTCAAGCTTCTTCAAATTTGTTTTATATGTGTTTTTTTTTGTTATATACCTAGTTTAAGAAGTCTCTTGTTACCCACGTTAATAAAATAGTTCTTTTAGTATTTTCTTAACAACACTTTTATGTCAGTAATCAAAGTATTACAAATAAAACGTAAATAAAATTATTTTATAAGTAGCATATCAGATTCTACAAAACAGTTTTAAATAAAGTTACTAAAATCTTACTATAAAATATTTTTTTTTCGAAAAGCTAAATTATTTTATAAGTAAAGTTTTATAACTGTTTACAAAACTATCAAAGATTTGTTTTTTAAGATGATTCATAATAATATCCTTAAAACGTTTTTAGAATAAGTTTATATAACAAATAAGTTTAAAAAACAAAATAAATATTTTCCGAACTCTAATGTAACAAATAGGTGCCCTAGAAGCAGCTACATAACAATAACAAAAGGTAAAAGTTCTGTTAGTCAAAAATTATAAAGCGTCTTTGCTAGCTGGGAGACACACAATTCCAAGAGGAAGAAGAAATAGAAACTATAGAGGTAGAGGAAAGCAGTACTTATAATTTAGATGGGAAAAATGTTACTCTACAAGATTGTTCAGTTGTATATTTTTCTGGTTTTGTTGTAATGAAAGCTATACAAAAATTCTCGTGCAATAAATGTAATAAAAATTTATGTAAGTCAAAATAATCACCCATTGACGAGAATGAAATATCCTTAGAAATGAAAGACTACGCAAAAGAAAAAAATGAAATAAAATTTTTGAAACGTCCTAGAAATTATGTTATAAATGTTATTACTGCAGCATTATCAAAAATTGTTGAATTATTAAATAAAATCAAACATGAAAAAAATTTAGTTAAAACTTTACAATCAGAAATAAAGAATGTAATAATTAAATTAGAACCTACCTGGTATCATGAAGATGAGTGTTATGACCATAGAGTATTTATTATTAAATATTTAATAAAAATCAAATTGTATAAAACATTAAATTGGGAAACTAAAATACTAAGTAACAGCAGAAAGTATATTAGAAAAACTGTTACTGTATTAAAATAAATACATTCAAGCTGTACGTATTATTATTAGTACTGTAGTTTTGAGTTAATTATTAATATATATTTCTAGACATGTTTTTATGATTATATTTTTCTTTTTGTTCCTATTTATTTTCCTGTATTTATTTTATTTGCATTCAGGGTACTAAGTGTGAAGGCGACACCGTACAACCACTTGAGATAAAACAATGCACTCTTTCAGTTTACCAAAATAAACACAACATAAGGTAAATACAATATACAATCTCAAACTAGATTACGCTAGTATGTTGAGTTACAATATTTCCATTTCTTTTTCATGAATTTATTTTGACTCTGCATTAACAATTATTATTACAACCAATTTCTTTGTGTTTCATAATTGTCATGATTGCATTTAATCAATGGTTTTGTTGTAATCAAAAATATTTTTTGTTCAATCTAAAGGAATATAACCAAAGGAATATACATATATATGTACGAGCCCAACCCCAAAAATAAATTACCCTAACATGAAACCGTTAGGCATTTGTTATTTATTTTTTCTCAACTCCAAGGCTATTGCTATTTTTGAGATGACTTTCGACATTTTCATACGAGCCCAACTCCAAATGTATTCGTATTCTCTGAAAAATATATTAACAGCAAGAAGAAATACATTTTTAGATTACAATAGTTAAGACTATATTTGGGCAATTTTATATTTTATGTATTAATAAAGTATACTGGATTTAAATATATTATTACCTAAATTTATCATTTTAACAATAATGTACAGGCAAATATATGACAACAGACACGTGCTATTTTTTTTTAGTTCCAACAGTTAATAATACAATATTTATGTTAGTATTGTTTACAAAACTGAAGGTAAAGGAAACTGACAATATATTCAATAAATTACTATATTAAAATTTATTTTTTTAGTAAAAAGTGATATTTATTTATTAAAGTACCACGTACAATTATGTTAAAAACAAGAATAAATAAACTTCTAGATTCTATGATTATTACTCCAATTCAACAAATTTTGATATGGTGTATTCATAGAGTGTATAGAACTTAAATACATTGCTTATAATAAAATTTCTTATGTTTAATAATAATTTTGGGACTTGTGTTTTGTCATATATTTGCCCGTAGATTATTGTTTTAATGAAATCCAGTACATTTTATAAATTTATAAAATAAAAAAATGCCCAAATATAGTCTTAACTATTGAACCTAAAAAAATATTTTTATTGCTGTTAATGTATTGTTGACAAATTGTACATTCTTCAAAATTAATGTCTGAAACACAATATACCTTTATAATAATTTATTTTAAAATAAATATTATAATTAAAATGTTATTACACTAATTATAGAAATAAAATAATTTGTAAAACGAATGATAAATTCAGTTTGGTTTTCCGGGCGTGAACTGAAGAATTTTTAATATAAATACAACATTTTCAAAACCTAAATCATATTCTGAAAAAATCAGAAAGATATCTTTAATAACAACAAAGATATGAGCAGTTAAAGTAAAAATTGTAATGAATTTTCAAAAAAGTGATTTGAGCAAAATAAAATAAGCTGGCTAAAGGATTGAACTATAAATGCGCTAGATCGCTACGTTAGATGTTATGCAGCTTCTATTCGTTCAATTTCCCCACTCTTGCTCAAAGATTCACGTCCGTGGCAGAATGTGTAATATAACAAAATCCATCTATTCATTCGCACAACTGTTCATCGTTTTCTATGTTGGGCGCTAGAGGCAGCACCTTATTGCTGAGTGTACCGGGTAATATAGTGATTGAAATTAAAGCACGTGGATGTCTCTTCTTGTTATGTATTATGTATTCAGTGGTAATATATAATAAGGAAATTATTTTTGAAAATATTGACTTTAAAATATTAGATAATCAACTAACAAATAAAAACGTTACATTGAAGCAAATTGAAAATTTAGATATAAAAATTAAAGAGCATTCCAAAATACAAAACATAAATACATCCGACTCTGTAAGTCACCCCATTGTTAACACATGTATTATTGTAACTATTATTATTATTATTATAATATTATTACTATTATATAAGGCAAAATTTAAATTATGTAAAAAGCGGAAAGCCTCATCAACAATTGAATTAAAAGAAATAAGTAAAACCGATACGGCTCTGTTTTAGGATGGAGGAGTTATATATATCAATATTTATTGTATTATCTTATATCGCCGTATCTTGCTAACACCTCAGCATAGATAGGGATATATTATAAATAGTAGAGATAATTAGTTTATAGGCAGTTCTATACTGGCTGTTACCAAGGTTTAATCAATTGTTACTCTGAAGAGTTGCTATTGTATGTGTATTGTTGTGTCTGATAAATAAATCTTTTTAAAAATAGTTATACCAATATAATTATTATAACTTACGCAACAGGCTTATTTTTTTGCATTAAACACGCACCTAAACCGTCTTTACTTGCATTTGTTTGAATTACAATGTCATCTTTAAATTTAAAATATGAAAGAACAGGTGCATTTGACAACAATTTTTTTATTTTTGCTAACGATTTCTCATGCGTTTCATTCCAATTCCATTCAACATCATTTCGCGTTAATTCCCTCAACGGAGCAGCTACTTTAGAAATGGACGGTAAGAATCTACTTAAATATTTAGTCATACCTAAAAATCTACATAATTCAGTCTTATTTTCAGGAGTATCTAGTTTTAAAATTGCTTCTATATAATTTCTATCCGGTTCTATCCCATTTTTAGAAAATATTTGTCCCATATATTTAACTTTTGGTTGTTTGAACTGTAGGGTAAGATGGGGGAATGGCGGTCAGCGGGCATTGCCGGTCATCATCAGTTGTAAGACTTAGAAGAATATTTCAGAAAAAATACAAGTGCTACCATCTAATATATGGTAGAGTCAACTAATTTTCGAAGCGGTGCTACACTGCGTCATGCGCAGTGTGTTTAACAGCTGTGCACGTGCTGCGTCGTATTTTATTCTAAAAATTTGGTAATTTCAGTTAAAGGTAAGCATATAATACTTTATAATGTTGATACTTTTAATTATGTAAGTTATAATATGTTAGTGTACCTTTGCAATGAGTGGATGGTATTTTATGAAGGTTAGTTTAGGTTTTTGGTGAAGGAACAAACAAACTTTATATTCATACTGGGGTTATCCCAGTCATTCTACGCGGGTAATAACGGTCACTGACCGGTATTGCCCCATATGAAAATAAAGGGTAATTTTTACCTTTATTAAAGAAGATTTTATCTTAAGCTTTTGGTTATTTTTGACATACTGTTGTTGTTCATTTTGCTTTATTTTTTGCGTAGATATGCCACGGAACAGACCTAGAAGTAGTACTAAGGCAAAATGGACAAAAGAGGACTTAGAAAAAGCCGTGGAAGCTGTACGTAATGGTGAATCTATACGATCAACTTCAAAGAAGTGCAACATACCTTTCAGTACTTTACAAGAACGTATTAAAAAGAATCTTCCTATTATCGGACCTTCACTAGGAAGACACTCCACTTTTTCACCTGAAGAAGAGTATCGTATGGCTGAAAATATTAAACTCTTAGCCAAATTGTTCCAGTCCACTCCAGGTTCGTAGTGCAGCTTACATTTATGCTGAAAATAATAATATAAAGCACAACTTCAACAAGGAAAAGAAGCTAGCTGGAAAGGATTGGCTTTATGGATTTTTAAAGAGAAATCCTTCAATAACTATCCACCAGCCCGAGGCAACCAGTATTAATCGAGTGACAGCATTCAATAAAGAGGAGGTGGAATTGTTTTTTAAGAATTAGGAAGACGTTATGAAGAAATACCAGTTTACTTCATCAAAAATATACAACATGGATGAGACCGGTATTAGCACCGTTCAAGACCCTGGTACAATCATTGCTGAAAAGGGACAGAAGAGAGTAGGATCAGTTACCAGCTATGAAAGAGGAAAAAATATAACTGTCATTTGTGCAGTATCTGCTTCAGGGTCTTATATACCTCCTATGTTTATTTACGCAAGGAAGAGACTGTCACCCCAGTTATGCAAAGGTGGTCCAGCAGAAGCTATTTACCAGTGTTCAAAAAATGGCTGGACAAATCAAGAATTATTTGTGATATGGTTGAAACATTTTTTGAAGTTTGCAAAACCTTCTTCGACCGACTCTATTCTGCTCATTGCAGATAACCATTACAGTCACGCTTCTTTGGAGGCTTACGAATTTTGCCGACAAAATAACATTGTAATGCTCTCCATCCCTCCGCACACTTCTCACAGAATGCAACCATTAGATATTGCATTCTTTGGGCCTCTAAAAACCGCCTTTCGAAAAGAGTGTGACCTATTTATGAAAAGCAATGCTTTGCAAAAAATTACTCCGTATGATGTAGCTTCTATATTCAACAAAGCCAACTGCGACACAGCTACAATTCAAAAAGGAGTTTCTGGATTCAAAGCATCTGGAATTTTGTCCATCAATACTAACATATTTGGAGAAGCAGATTTCTTGGCTTCAGACTATTTAATGGGTACTGGAAATAACACTGTTACTGTAATGGATGATTCCACAGCTAGTCTAATGGACCAAAGTCAGCCAACACCTACTGCTCAGGTCAATATTTTGCCAGGAACAAGCGCCCAATCACAGAATACCTTACTTCAATCTGAATCTACAAATCCACTTCCAGAACATAGTAAGACTATATTGTCTCCGTTACCTCTTCCACTAGCAACTACAGCTGGAAAGCGTGCACGCACCAAACAACATTCAGCCATTTTGACGTCGACTCCAATGAAAGCGAATTTAGAGGACAAGGAAAGGAAGAGAAAAGAAAAAGTGGGAAAAAGGCTGCAAGGCAGTAAGAAAATTAATAAGAAAAAAACGGACACCACCAAAAGAAGAATACAACCCAAAATCATCAAGACATCAAATATCACTGTAGACTCTTCTTCTTCAGATGAAGAAATTTTGGCTTCCAAGCAAAAGAAGAAAATCTATTCGGAAACATCTGTGTCAAACTCAACGAGACAGGAAAAATTGGAAAATATTTGCGAAGACGACAGCGACGATGAGATGTGTCTAACAAATGAAAAAGAAACGTGTTCCATCTGTAAAGAGTTTGGAAAGAATGAGGTTTGGTATAGATGTCGAGGTTGCGGGCAATGGGCTCATAAGGATTGCACTGGTGTCGATGCTCCAGAAGAATATCTTTGTGATTATTGTGAGAGTAAAAGACGTGTTATAAGACGCCTTGATATATAACTTTTTATTGGAGAATTTTGTATTGTATTTTGGAAATAAACATTATTTTTTATGAAGGTACTATTAAATGTTGTTTAATTTTGTTAACTATTTATTTTGGAAGCAAAGCCTAATTATTTCTGAGCGACCGGTATTACCCCCATCGTTGACCGGCATTACCCTCACATGAGGGCAATGGCAGTCAACTGAACCTTTTTAAAAATATATTAAAATATCGCAAATGGTAAAAAAATTGACAATTTATACCAGGCAGATATAAAGTTAACGAAATCAGTTATCTGAAGGTTTAATTATTTTTGCAGTAAGTCCTTTAATTTAGAAATTATTTTGATCACCGCTTAACTGACCGCCATTCCCCCATCTTACCCTATTTTACTTAAATTGAATTTAATATTGTATTTTCGAGCTCTCTCTAGTACCCGCTTCAAATTCAGATCATGCTCAGTTTCTGTTTCGCCCGATATAATTAAATCATCGAAATAAATACATGTACCTGGCAAATCTCCAAAAATTTCAAAATTACGTTTTAAAAATACCTCTGGCGCAGACGAAATTCCAAACGGTAGTCTACGAAATTGGTATCTACCAAATGGTGTACCAAAACTGCATAAATCCGAACTTTTGTCATCAATTGGGATCTGAAAGTATCCGTCTTTCATATCTAGAACCGTAAATATTGTTTTATTACTAAGCTGAAAGAAAATATCTTCAATTGTAGGAATCAAAAAATGCTCCCTCTGAATGTTTTCATTAAGATATCTTGGATCAAGACATAAACGCAAGTCTCCATTCTTTTTCTCAACTATTACTAGAGAATTTAGCAACTCTGTAGGTTTATCAACTTTCCTAATAATACCCTGTGACTCTAACTTATTTAATTCTACTTTTAATTTCTCATGCAAACTAAATGGAACCCATCTAGGTGGTTGACATCTTGGGACTGCATTATCCTTTAATTTAATTTTGTATTCATATGGAAATCTTCCCAAACCTTCAAATACATCTTTGTATTCTTTGATAACATCATCTTTTGACTTTAAACTTATAACATTAACTCTTTTAACAAGATTAAGGTCAATACAAGCTTGCAAACCAAGTAATGGCATTTGATTTTTATAATCTACTACTACAAATTTAATTACACAACTCTTACTTTTAACAGAGCAATTTAAATTAACTGTACCAACTGGTTTTAATGAGAAATTTCCATAAGTTACTATACTAATTTTCGTTCTTTTTATTTTAGACACACACTGTATATTGTTTGCTACTTTTAAAGGTAATACACTTACTTCGGCTCCTGTATCTAATTTGAACTGAACTTTTTTACCTTCTACTATTACATTTTCTGTCCACATAACTGCATTTCCATCTGTCCTTTTCTCTAAAGTTCCTACGAAGAATTTTTCACCTTCCTCTGGGCTCTCTTCTTCTTCAACTAAACTTTTATTCACCTCATGGACATTTTTCCCACGATTCTTGATTTCAAATTTCTTCTTCTTGCACATCTTCGCAAAATGATTTTGCCCTTGACACTTTGCACAAGTTTTACCGAATGCTGAACACTTATTTTTCACAAACACATGCGAAAATCCACAAAATTTACATTTTATCTCACAATTAATATCACTAGTTTGTTTATGCTTCTTCTCCTCTTTCAGATGAACGGCATTTATAACAGCGTCTGCTTGTAGTACTTTGGACTGACTTTTACTCGACTCAATAACTCTGCAGAACTTCACAGCTTTGTCCAAGTCTAGATTTTCTTCTCTCAACAATCTTTCTTGTGTATTTTTATCTAGTATTCCAAGCACAATTCTATCTCTAACCATACCTTCTTCCTCATTATATTCACATAATTTGACAGCCTTTTTCAGTTCTGTGAAAAAACTGTCAAACGATTGGCCTTCTTTTTGCACAATGCTATTAAAAATAAACCTTTGGAATACTAAATTTTTCTTTGGTGCACAGTATTCTTCGAACTTTTGTACAATTACGTTGTACTCTGTTTTATCTTCGCCTTGTTTGTATACAAATGTATTGTACACATCTAATGCGTCATCACCCGCTGCACTCAATAACATTGCAATTTTCTTTTCATCAGAGGTACTACTATCACAAGTTGCAGTAACGAATAATTCAAATTTTTGTTTGAATCTCTTCCAGTTTTCCGCAATATTATTATCTAGAACAAGAGCACATGGCAGCTTGAATTGTGACTCCATTTTATACTTTTTCTTTTTTCACGTATGTTTTCTCGAAATACTCTTCTTATTGTGCAACAATAGAACCACACCTGACACCATGTATAATAATTACTCAGCAATTATTATTTAAGACTATAAATATCTTTATTAAACTCTTCATGGATTCTATATCGTACAACATTACTAGTGTGAATACAATTGCAATCCTGTTTCCCCCGTGGCTACTACACTACTGCCAACCTAACTTATTTCTAAACAAATGTAACTACTTATATTACAATTGTAATTCAGTCTTTTGCCGCAGAAACAAGTAGCACCATCTGTTAGAGAATTTTGAAATGTGTACTTAAAAATTTGTGACTGTGAACTGCTTGAGTGGTTTGTTACTTGACTAATGCCCGATTTCTTCGCTACTTATTTAAACTTCGATTATCTAGACTCCGATTAGAGATAATCGGCGATTAAATATTTGTTGGTTTTCTTCACTCACATTCAAGGTTAACTAATCTGAGATTCGAAACCCTAGGAAAAACATTTGGCATCGTCGCAAATCAAATTGCAGCTAATGTCATAAGCGTTGTCGAAGGCGGTTTGTGAGTTTGTGGTTATCATCAAGGAGGATCAGGAGTGCGCACTCAATGTTAAAACAATAGAACCGTCAAGGCGGCATGTTGCTTAGTTGGGGCCATTGCCGCAAGATGTCTCTCATGGCAGTTTTCTATTAGGGTACCTATATACTCAGGGTATGGCCATGACGTGCTCGTGTTTCGTCCGCCATTAGAGGGCCACTGTCATATTCGTTGTTGTTGCGCAAATTATTATGTATTTTCGTGGCTACTTGCTTTATTTTAATGCAAAACACATTTAAATATACTTCTAATATTTATTTAAAGTGTAAGTAATACTTTTATTTTATTTATTTGTATATTTTCTTGAGATACTGAGTACGATGACTGGCAATATTGAAAACACATAAAAATGACCAATATTAAGCACAAACATTTAATTTTTTAAAAGGTAAGTTTAAAATATATACTTATTATGTAAATAATAACCACAGTTATTAAATTTGATGTGATAATAACAACCTATATCATATGCTATACATAACCTCCAAATCTGTGTCATAATAATAATTGTGTATCTCTTAAATAAAAGAATTTTTATTACCTTTATAGATTCATAGTGAGATTATTTAATATTCCAGTATAATATAATATCACATTTCTTACAAATAAATAGGGAAATGAATTATCAATATGTTTGACATTGGCTCGCTTATGGCGGCGATCTTGCCTCATGGCCATACCCTGTATATACAGGTACCCTATTTTCTATATTTTTTTTATTAAATTTTATATTTTTACAATTAAAAATTAAATAGACACAAAATATTATTATTTTACATAAATTTTATTTTAACCTAAAGCGTACAATACATCATTTTAACAAAAAAACTATTATACACAATAAATTATCTACACAATTTTCAAATGAAGGAAATTTATACATTTGAATTTTAATTTAAAAAAATATTTAGTATCAAATTTCTTAAATCTAACACTTATAATGAAAAATAATTAATGCTGCATTCACAAAATTAATTTGTAGTCTTAAATTCTAAGTTAAAGTTAAAATATTACATGTACTGAAAGGCTTTAGGAAACCTAAAAAAAAACCTTTTATTTAATATTATTCTTAATTAGAATAAATAAAGTGGTTTAATTACAACAAATATACTTTAATTATAACAGAGAAAGTTTGATTGCAACAATGAAAATTTAAATTTGATTACAACAATAAATTTTGATTATATTAAAGATAATTGATTTCAACAAAGAAATTAAATACAAAAAGTGTAGTCTCCCCCAACAATATATAAATTTAAAAACAAGTTGAAACTAACAGAAGAATAGTAAGAGAAAATCTATTCGGGGAATAATCAAATAGTTTTTTCTCTAAATTAAATGTAATGGAAATACCTTTGGTAGGAAATAATGTTGGAATTGCTCCCGGTTTTAAATATTTTTTCGAAGAATTGTAATCAATCCTTTGCTCCTCAAAATGCCCCATACATATCCTATAATTTTCATATACTTTTTCTGGTGGCATTTCTAAAAGCAATGGATTTTTGATCCATTTTTTGAACAGATCCATCCTTGTTTCAGGTGGCGGAAATCGTACTTTTAATTTCTCGCTAAACATATAGCAAGAAGGGACGCAGCACGATCTCGGCATCTATAAATTCGAAAGTTACATACGTCTTTATTGTACATTAATGTATAATAACGAAAGAAGTTCTTACTTACCTTTTCATAAATATACACCACTTTAATTAAAGATAAAAAGAATATTTTTTTCCAATTTACTTTCACGACAAATTTTTCAAGAAAAACTGTCGAAACTTTCACGTCACTGTTATGTTGTCATGACGACAGCATTCATATTTCTCATTAGTTAATCAATACAAACGCTTTTACGAAAAATATCAATTTATTTCGTAAATGAATAGTTTACTTCTTTTTACTAGCTTATACATTAAAAAATAATAAATATATGTTATAGTCAATAACAAATACTAAGAAAATTCAAATTTTATATTACACCTAGTGACATCTAACAGGTAATAAAGAACTAATTTTAGTTGGGGCCATTGCCGTATGATGGCGCCACAAATGACACAAGCTGCTAATCTAAGTGCTTTCTCCTGTTCCTCCTTGGTTATCATTGTTTGTAGTTCAAGAAATTTGAAATTGTGAGTATTAAGGCTGGCGTCCAATTGGGCTTGACAAACTATACCGCAGCACGGCGCTACCATCGACATTCTCTAATTGTAGAGGTTTCAATAACATCAAAACCATTTAATAAGTAATATCAATAATGGCAACCTAATGGGCAAAATCGTTCGCGTTCATTTGAAGAGTTAGTATTCGTTTAGTGCTGCCTCTAGCGTGCAAGTAAAAAATTATATTGAGATATGGGAGCCCAGAGTGGTCAGAAAAAAGTTTTGATAATTTTTAGTGCCGTTACTTGTGTTGTACCAGGTAGCATTTGCCTAACAGAAATAAGGGATGTGGAAATACTGGAAAATGAAATACTTTTGTCATCACTTTCAATTTTTTTTATTATTTATCAAAATATTTACAGATTTTGAATTATTTTTATCTTTCTATCATAGCTGTTTTTATTTTTAGCAAATTTAAAAGATTTTGACATAGTAGCTAACACAATTAATATAAACACAATAATTCGCCGCTGTATTCATTTTAAATAAAATAATTTGAAATGAATCACTATTACAAGATAATTGTAACACTTTCAAAACACCAAATTACACGAAGTAGACTGTATGAAACTCAAACAGAAATGATAAATTTATGAAGAGTACAAAGAGAACCACTACCATTACGTAAAGGGCAAAAATATTAATCCTAATTTCAAACAACCCATCCATAGTACATAATGAAAGGAAAAACCCGACACCTACGTTCCAAGAATCGTATGAAATTAAGAGAGACATGAAGGGGTGTATGAAATCTATGAATGGTCAACTAGATCTTATTCATTCAAATTTATGGATTGTATAGTGGCCGGCATTTCCTAATCCTTTCTTTTAGTTATCTATACCGACGTACGAACCTTTTCTCGTCATTGTATTCATTCTAATGAATCTCTCAGATACAGGTCATTATATGGGTGAATACCTATGTATTTATTATATATTTTCTTCACTCATTCGTTTATGAAGTCTAGTCTGTCGGCCATTGAGCTGAATATTGAATGAACATAAAATTATGAATAATAAAGCATGTACGAGAAATGAAGATGGAATTTTCTTGCATATTAAAATTTCACTTATTCCATGATTTTATAAGAATGAACTAAACTAAACTTTAAAATTAAAATAAGCCGAAACGGATTTGTACTTCTATAGAAATTTAATCAAAGGTTTATGGTATCGGGTGGGGAAGATGTATCTGTATTTTGCACATGTTCTTAAGAGAAAAATATTATATATCAGTTTTCAGAATATTTGCTAACAATTTTCCTAAATAGTTACGAGCCCAACCCCAAATGTATTCGTACCCTCTGAAATAAATATATTAACAGTAATGAAAAATAAATTTTTAGGTTACAGTTAAGATTATATTTGGGCATTTTTTATTTTATGTATTAATAAAGTGTACTGGATTTAAATACAATGTTATTAACTAAATTTCTTATTTAAACAACAATCTACGGGCAAATATATGACAAAAGACATGTCCCAAATTTTTTCGTTCCAACAGTAAATAATACAATATTTATGTTAGTATTATCTAACAATATTTGCGAATTGTTAACGACGAAAACATTTGTCACATGCAGACAATGGTTTTTTTGCAATTAAATTATTATTAAACCCAAGAAATTTTATTATAAGCAATGTATTCAAGTTCTATACACTCTATTAATACACCATATCAAAATTTGTTGAATTGGAGTAATAATCATAGCATTAATATAATTGTAGGTACTACCATGTAGTACTTTAATAAGTAAATATCACTTTGCAAATAATTTTACTAAAAAAATAATATTTAATATAGTAATTAATTGAATATATTGTCAGTTTCCTTTACCTTCAGTTTTATAAATAATACTAACATAAATATTGTATTATTTACTGTTCTAACCATAACTAAAAAAATTAGCACGTATCTGTTGTCATATATTTGCCCGTAGATTATTGTTAAAATGATAAATTTAGGTAAACATTATATTTAAATCCGGTACACTATATTAATACATAAAACAAAAAATTGCCCAAATATGGTCTTAAATAAATTAATAAATATATCATCACGGCATGTTACCCATTGTTGGGTGTGCTAATCTGCTTTGTATACAGATATCGGTAATGATGAAATATGGTCTTAACTATTGTAATCTAAAAAAATATTTCTTCTTGCTATTAATATATTTTTTTCAGAGGGTACGAATAGATTTGGGGTTGGGCTCGTATAAGTAATCTGTAACTATTTTATAAATTACGTTTTCTTTTCAAAATAATAGATTTGTTCTTGATAATATAATGAATCATAGTACAAAATCAAGTCAAGCCATACAACGGATTTAAATATAAATATTGCAAAACACATTAAACAAATGAAAATCGCATTTACAGATTATAATAATCTTCAGAGACAACTAATCTACTAACGTAATCTTACACTTTATTTAAATTTTCAATTAATAAATTTAGTTAGTTCATAATATTTTTATAATTTGGAGAAAAAACTACATAAATTGCAAGCGATGTATTCTCCGACCACCGACAATGTAAAACTTTATTACCCATAGTAAATATCTAATTCAATAGAAAGTATATACCCTTACAAACAAATATCAAACTTAATTTCCATGCTCTTACACCTTATTTTAAAACCGAAATACAGTATTCTGAAATACCGACTTTAATTCATATATCTATGGATAGATGGCTCTGTGTCGCTAAGCATCTTTTTTGGCGCAACACTTTTTATCCTTAGGTTGCCATTATTGGTATTACTTATTAAATGTCAAAACTAAGTTCCTAACGCTTTCCAAGAATTGGCGCTTGAGATAAGCAAACGTGTCGCAGAGCATATTGAAATAATAAACAAATAGCTCCTGAATTTCAATATAAAAAATGTTCCCAAATAAAATTTATTTAACTATTTGAAATTGTGTTAAAAATTGTTGAACACATGAATATAAATTTAATTTAAAATAATAATTTACGATAGATTTATACCTATTTAATATAGACACATTGAAAATCAACAAGGAATAAAATAAAAACAAGCCAGAGAGAATGTGAATCGCTACGAGGAGGTGTAATAAATAGAATAAAATTGTGCAAGCCAATATTTTTTTCAAAAGTACTAAAATAAAGATTACTTCAAAAATACAATACGTATTATTTATTTATATTCGCTCAAAATCTTTTTCGTATATGATGGGTGCAAACATTTTAATCCTTTTGGTACTCTTCTATAAACAATTTCTGGCATATACGAGTATGTCTTCATAATTTTTTTAAACTTTGGTAACATTTCTACTTCCCACAAATTTGAATCGCAATAAACATTTTCTACATATAGTTCAGTATTGTCATTGACATATTACAAAATAGCACATATCGTTTTTACAAATATTTAATTTAAAAGAAAATCACGAACAGTAATTTGCTATTACAATGTTATATTTAACTGACAGTAAATTTAAAAAAAAAATCTTTTAATTTATACGTAGTCACAGAACAAGGAAGAATTCCTTGTTCTGTGACGTAGTCATGATTCTGCTTCAATTTAACTACCATTTTCTAATTCTAAACATCTTTTTTTTAATCTGACAGCTTCTTCTATTGTTCAACCTTATTGGGATATTTTTAGTAAACAATTACCTTCTGTTAAATTGCTGTCAGAAACAACACCTGACAAAAAAAATCTCATTCGAAACACAAATAAAAATTATTGTAAGTTACCATCAGGAGAAGCTGCGAGAAATCCATTATTTATGTACATAAGTAAACCATTCCTTTCTACTTGCAAGCCAAATTGTTCTTCAAATGAAAAATAAAATACGAGTATAGTAAATTCAGTAACATATGATCGCATTCTTTTTAATTATATTTTATGAAAATATTTGACTGTAAATTGCATTTAATTTAATTTATGTTCCATAGATTATTCTTTCATATAATTTTTTTTTTGTAACTTTATGGTATTTTATATACATTTTTTTTTAAACCTTGTTTAAAATTTTGCTTACCTGTTACCATATTTTTCATTGCTCATGTAGTGCAATGTAAATTATTATTAAACAATGTATTTATATTAGGAGAAATATTTGTAATAATATCTATACATTTTCAAATGTAAGAATATATGAAAATACGGTAAGACATTTGTAGAGGTTGTTTCTTTTAAAACAACCATTCCTTTTTTGGGTGAATTAATGACATTATAGAAAAAAGTTATATACAAAAAAAGATCAGGTAAAAGGGTTTAATTTATCAGTAGGTAATAACAAATCGAAAATTCAAATAATGATTTTCACACGGCAGAACAAAATTATATTTTTTTAAATAGTAACCTATATAATTTTTTAGTCCATTAGACATTAGATAGTTTTGTTTTATAACTTCAACTACATATAATATATGATATTCATACATATTATGTATGAATATCATACAGGGTTGTATAACAATTATTTTGCGAAAAATGGTATTAAAATTTAGTAATAATGTTTAAATTTAGTAATGTTACAATATTAGTAGGCTATGCTAGTATGTAATTTTCTTATACCTAAAATATCAATGTGATTAACTAAAACACCTGTATCATTAAATTTGTTACGTTTAAATAAAAACTGTGCAATTTTATATCCTCCTTGTGTGCAATTATGTCGGAACTTTATATAGCTTACTATTGTAACATTATTTCTAATTTTGAATATCATTTTTCTCGAAATAATTGTATTACAACCCTATGCAATATTAACATCGTTGATATAAAAAAAAATCTTTATCTTATGGATTCAAATTTTACATATGAATTGAATATATAAGTTTCTAGGGACTGTCGTGCTTACATTTTGAATTTTCTTGTTATTTATAGGGGTAGCAACCCTTATTTATTTTAAAATTAAAAATTTCCAAAAAATCTCGACGATAGTCTCTGCATACAATAATCCCGACTACGAATTTTTTTATTTCAATAAAATTGAACTTCTACTTTTCGAGATATGATGGAACTCAGTTTTAATGTAATCTGACGGCAGCCTTAATATTTAAAGAAAATGGGTATATGAAATGATTTGTATATTTGGTTGCAGTAAAATGGAAAAAAGAAGGGCAAATTTTACGAAAAGTGAAATAAACCATCTAGTGGATATTGCTCTTAAATATAAAAATATAATCGAGAATAAAAAAACCGACGGTACAACTACTAATGAAAAAAATAAAACGTGGGATGTAATAGCCACTGAATTTAATAGTACTACCGGCAATTTTCACCGTACTACGAAGACAATCCGTACGAAATATGATGCGGTGAAAAAAGAACTGAGAAAGAAATGCTCGAAACTCAGGGCCGAACAATTAAAAACGGGTGGGGGTCTTCCAGATGATTTGGATTGGTCTCAATATGAGGAAAAAATACTGTCTGTATGTAAAACTAGTATAGTTGGTTTAACATCAACATTTGATGACGATGGACCTCAAATTGAAGGTATGCGTAACTCTTTGAGAAAAGATACGCTGTATGAAATTTGAACATAGAAAAAAATAGGTTATATTACGATGAAGTATATATTATCATTTTTTAGAACCGCTCGCGGTGATGAGGCCAAACGAAACTTATAACGATGATATTGAAATTGAATTTTTAGATAAAGACAGAGAAGGTATTTTTCACGTAGCTATTGTCATCTAATTTAATATTTTCATGATTTCATGTTGCAGATTTTGCGATGTATGTGGAAGAAGTAAACAAAGAAGCGTTCGAATTTAGTAATACACCAACTTGTAGTACTCAAAATTTACCAGGTGTCAAAATGAATTTCTAATAATTTTATTTTGCAGTCCAAGAAATTAAGGAATCACCCGATGTCAATATTATTTGCAGTACTCCACATACTTCTTCCAAAAAACGAAAAGGTTTGAATTGAGGTATTTCGTAAACTAATACATATTTGAAATTTATTACATTTTTAGCACCTTTTGAAAAATATCCATTTAAAGGATCGAAAAATCAAAAAAAGAAAGATGATCGGAATGTGGCTACAGAAGTAGTAAATTTAAAAAAAAAATATTAAATATGCAGATAGACCTAATTGAAAAAGAAATGGAACAAAAAGATAAAATTACGGCTCTTACCATTGAAAATTTAATGCTAGACATACAAATTAAGAAAGCGCAAATGAAAAAGTTGCAATAAAAATTGTTTTTTTTTCATTATGTATTTGAAGTGTATGTGTGCAATTTTTTTGTTTCTTTAATAAAATATACATATTTACAAATTGTTGACAATTTATTAAATATTTATACACCAAGTGAGCTAAGATAATGTTTATACATGAGAAGAAACTTTTTAATTCACTAGTGAATTAAAATTGAGTTACTGATTTAAAAAATAATAATTCACTAGTGAATAAACATTTACTTATAGTTGTTAATATGAATTTAATAATAACAAATTGGGTTTTATAAATTGAATAAAATAAATTAACTTTATACATTCATTAAAAATATTCTGCTGCTACATGGCCGCTCAGGGTAATCTGGAAGAGAAAATGATAACAATTCGGTAACAGGAATAATTTGTAAAATAAATGAAGAAATTTCAGAATCATTCAATCAGAAATTAATAATCAATTTTTCGAAAACTTCAAAATCGCTTCACTAATTTTACTTAATATAAGTATAAATATACTTATAAAATATACCTTGCGAAGTAGTCATCGATGAGACCCTGTCTAACTGCATTGTCTCTCTCCCCTCCGGGTCTAATAAGTACATTATCTCCATCTTCTTCTCCACCATCATCCGGAATTATTTCTTCTTCAACTGGTGGTTCATCTTCACCTGCATCTCTCACTAGATTCTGTAAATAAGCCGTTGCAACGATGATTGCTTGCACGGTTTACAATTTCAGTCTCACCCCAATACTTAAAACTGGAAAACGACGCTTCCAAACTCCAAAAAAACGTTCAATTATATTTCTAGTTTTAATGTGTGCCTCGTTGTATCGAATTTCTCCTACGCTAACTGGGTTCAGTAACGGAGTAAGAAGAAAACGACTATTAGGGTAACCTCCATCACCGAGTAAAAGACCGTTATGATATTCATTATTCTGGAGTCTTGTGTGCAAATTGCTGTGAGATAATATTGTCGAATCATGAGCAGAGCCCGGCCATCTTGCAACAATATTAATTGCTCTCATTTTTGCATCACAAACAACTTGAACGTTCAATGAAAAATATCCCTTTCTGTTCCGAAACACTTCGGCTGTATTTCCTCCTACAAAGTTTTGATTGTGGAATATTAACACGCGAACATAAGAAAATTATGGTTTAATGGAAAATGCTATATAAAAGATGCTTTTTATACCATACCTGGAGATTGAATTTTAATATGAGTACAATCAATACATCCAATAACACGCGGAAATTGATACATAGCATAGAAGTGATGCTGAGAAAGGCGAATTTCATCTAAAGTCTGTGGCATCTTTATGGTTCTTTTTCCAAGCGAAGCAATAATTGTTGAAACTTTTTTAACAACACGACATGCGGTGCTTATACAAACACCAGAAAAATCGCCGCTTGCTCGCAGAAAGTTTCCCGTGGCATAAAATCGCAGCGTCAACAACAGCTGATTCATTGCTGACAATGCTCATGACCTAAAAATTACAAACGATTCTTCAAAAATTTCTGCAGGTTTAACTTTATTTATTATAAATACGTACTGGTTATAATGTATCAACAACTGTTCTTCGATTCGGGCGAACAATGTTAAAAATGTAGGCTTTGTTAAACGAAACCGTACAAAAAATTCTAAATCATTCCATGCTTCAAAATGATTTACACGAACTCGTAGCACATACGGTCTTGGAATAAACATATTTTCATTAAATTCATCACTGTCATCGTCACTGTCGGAGAAGACGTTAATGTTCATTATCGCATTCATTTTTCAATGAAGAAACAAGAAGTGTCAAAACACGAGTGTGCGACGTAGATTTGGTTATGTTATAAATAATTCCATCAACGACCACTGCATAAATATTAGCGCTGGTGTAGATAAACGGCAGATAAACCGCCGAGATTTACCGGTTAACTTTAGTCGGAGATTAAATCTTAGCTGAGTTTCGTGAATATGAAGAAAACCGATTACAAGGTTTAAACTACGTTTAAGTTTATTCTTGGTTTAAACGGATGTGAAGAAATCGGGCATAGTGAAAAGAAATTTTTTGAGGTATGTACAACAATTGTTTTTAACTATATAGTCAAAGTAAATGTATATATACTGTGCAAGTTTCATTTACAATTATGTCAATATAGTAGATTGGGTCATAATTGCATATTACAGTGGATACAGACAAGAAATCTTATACGTTATTTTCGGGTAATGCCGTCCAGCATTACGCGGGAAATGCCGGCTGGCCGTCATTGCCCGCCTCTTATAGATATTTTCTTTTTTACTCGTATATTCGAATTACAGATGCCGACTAAATACACTAGAAGAACAGTAAAAGCCGCGTGGACTTCTGAACAGATGGAAGCCGCATTAAGAGCCATCCATAATGGTAAAAGTGTAAGGGAGGTTTCAAGAAGATTTGGTATTGCCAGGAGCACTCTTCACGATAGAATGAAAGATAATAACGCTTCGGGGCCGTCAATGGGACGTCGTCCGGTATTTACCAAAGAGGATTAAAATCTTCTTGCAAATCAAGTTATCAAGCTTTCCGAACTTTTTTATGGAATATCACCTGATGAAATTAAGCGATGCGCATTTGCATACGCAAGAGATAATAATATAAATAATCCCTTTTCAAAGGACAGTCAGTCTGCTGGTAAAGCATGGCTCAGAGGGTTTCTTAAAAGAAATCCAAGTATTAGTTTGAGAAAACCTCAAGCGACGAGCATTAACCGAATCACTGCATTTAATAAGAATGAGGTATCTCGCTTTTACAAAAATTTGTCCACTGTAATGGACAAATATCAATTTTCAGCTACAAAAATTTTCAATGCTGATGAAACTGGCATTACAACTGTTCAGCGACCGGTAAAAATTTACGCAAAAAAGGGACAAAGAAGAGTATGCTTCATAACCAGTGCCGAAAGAGGAAAAACAACAACTATCATGTGTGCTATAAGCGCTTCGAGCATTTATGTGCCCCCATTATTTATTTATGCGCGTAAAAGAATGAACACTCAACTGAAGAGAAATGGTCCACCCGGGGCACTTTATTGTTGTTCAGATAGTGGGTGGATGAATGAAAATGTGTTCATACAATGGCTTGAACACTTTCAAAAATTTGTTAAGTCAACCAAAGAAGATCCAGTGTTACTGCTGGTTGATAACCACGCTACTCACTGTACTCTGGAAGCCTATACTTTCTGCAAAGAAAATGGAATTATTATCGTCACTATACCGCCGCACACTTCACACCGCCTTCAACCCTTAGCCGTTTCGTTTTACTTCTTATTAAAAACTGCTTACAATACCGAGTGCTCTACATATTTAAAGAGTCACACAGGTGACAGGATAACTACAAATGAAATAGCCGAGATATTTAATAAAGCGTACGGTCGAGTCGCTACACCTGAGAAAGCAATTAAAGGCTTCCAAGAAACAGGAATATTCCCGTTGAATTCTGACCTTTTTTCGGAAGAAGATTTTGCTCCTGCTGCCGTCTTTGCCCCTTCACAGATAGCTGGTCCCGATGAAAGTAATGAAAGTAACAGTGTTCGAGATGAAAATGACACAATAGCGGAATTTCAAGATCAGGCTAAGGAGGATGAAGATAATATTCAAGAACCGGCCGGAGTTTCATTTTCTGATCTGATGCCGTTACCTGGGCCATCAGGAAGTAAAACAGCAAAGAAGAAACAACAATCCAGTAAGAAACAGCATTCAGAAATATTCACATCAACACCTAATAAAGCTGTTTTGGACGAAAAAGAAAATAAAAAACAACTACAGCTACAAAAGAAAAAGATGAAAGAAGCAAAAAGTAAAGGCACAAAACGCAATTTTTTTAAGGAAGATGGTGTACATGAACAATCCTACACTGAAACCAGAGAGAGAATTAAACGAAGCTGCAAAAAAGCAGTAGAACTGACAGAAATCAGTTCAGAAGATGAAGATGTTGAGATATCAAGTGATGAAATAAACGAAGACATATGCATCATATGCGGAGACATTGGTAAACATAGGGAGATGTGGCTGCAATGCTGCAAATGTCATCAGTGGGCCCATGAAGCATGTGCGGAGACGGAGCGTGGACATTTCGTTTGTGATTTCTGCCTTTAAAAATTGTGACAGGTAATGCCGTCTTAGGCCGCCATTACCTTATCGTGGTGGGTAATGGTAGCCACTAAAGATGTTTTTACCTTCCTTACCTAAAGGTGACGGAAGGTATTGTTTTTGGTCAAAAAATTCAATGATGAGTTTTCACTGAATAAGCACGTTTTAGGGTCCATATAATACGATTTTACCATTTTTACGATGATGTCTGTATGTACGTGTGTCTCTGTGTATGTGTGTGACAAAAGTTCCGGATTCCATAACTTCAATACCACGATTCCAAAAATTATAATTTTTTCGTATTCCTCAAGTTTACATCCAGAAGAACAACTGATTAGATTTTGGTTATAATTGGTCAACCGGAAGTAGTCTCATTTGAAGATTTAACAGTTAAATTTGATTTATTGACATTTAACGTTATTATAACTTAAAGAATATATTATTCTCTATACGATTTGATTACAATTTATACTTCATATTCAATAGATACAGAATTAAAGAATTTTAAAGAAATTAAATTTTATAATTCAGCCAGCTATGCCAAACTTGGGAACTAGTAATATATTCATATAATTCAAATTGACAGATGTCAGTATCAATAAAAAGTAAATTAATGTGGCAGATATGAGGATGTTGAAGTAGATATTGGGGAATACACGGAAAGATACGGTAAGAAATAACTCTAGTGTTACAAGTTTTTAGAAAGATACAAGAAAGACGATTACATTGGCTTGAACATGTCATGAGGAGAAATAAAGAATTATATTGGAACAAGAATGAATAGTTTAGTAATAGGACGTTAAAGAAACAGAGGAAGACCAAAGATAAGATCATAGGCGCCAACTCTAGGGGGCTGAGTACCTTTGCGCTCCCTCAATAATTTAGAGGGAGGGGCACGGCCCCCCCAATAATAAGACTGAAAATTTTGATACATTTTATTATGCTTACAATACAAAATAGTTCAAATAATACTTACAATGTATATTTTTCCATTCCTAATATACTCGTATTTCTATTTGATTTTCATAAATATTTAAGTTTATATTATTAGACTTTCAAGAGAAAGATAAGACTCAAGACTATACTTGAGTCGGCAGAAGAAACCCACTAACAAGCGCTAAATTTGAATTGAACATTGCTATTGGTAACCCGTTTTTATACAGCTGCATGAGTTTGACTACCACGTAGAACGGTAACAACGGAAACGCTGCGCAGTCCGCGATCCGTCAGTAGGTATAGGTACGGATTGTTGTTTGAATTCGTATTTTTGAGAAATATTTTTGTTGTTTTCGTATGATTATCTGTTATTTGAAATTAATATTATAAAATAGTATTTATTATTACTTCAAGTATATAAAAACAGAATTGTTTGTAACGTGTAAAACTGACTTCTGCTGTACCTTGCCTGTGTTGCCAAATGAATGTGAACGTAAAATTAATAAATAAAATTGTAAAACTATAGTTATTATTTATGAATATCACGTTGTTTTCTTTTCTGGCACATAAACTTAATTTATAAATATTTTTTTATAAAAATAGAGCGATTCGTTCGTGCTGCCTAAGATACAAAGATTTCTTGACGCACTAAATTTTATATCGTAGATGGCAGCACCAATTGCTCTATTCTTATAAAAAAATATTTTAAAAAATCAGTTTATGTGTCAGAAAGTAAAACATGATATTCATTAATAATAACAAGTTTTACAATTTTTTTCATCAATTTTACACTCAAATTGATTTAGGCAAGGTACACAAGCGGAACACTTGGCAATCTTGCGGGGCCATACAAGTACTTGTCAAGTCACGTGTCTGACCGCGCCACATTTATATTTTTTCTTATATATTTTATTTTGACTTTGCTACGTAAGTAATTGCTTTTTGATAAAAACTAATTATTATATTCTTTGCTTTATATAGGATATTATGGATAAGTTTGTTACTGTTATTAAAAAAAGACGCAAATCTTTAGAATGCAGTACATCTACATCTGAACCTCAGCCTCAATAGGGAACGAAAGTGATGACGTCAAGGAGCCAATTTTGTTAGAATAGGTAGTAGTAGCTTTCCAAACAAGAAAATGGCTGCCGTCTTGGTAACCGTTGCTATGTTATGTTCAAAACTGACCGCGAGACGCGGCGCGAGGTTTGTCTCCAAACAAAACAAAAACATAACCTCATTGTTCAAAACGTACTTTGACGTTACATGTGCATTACAACGTGGAGATTAGAGTAATATAATTTTATAGAAGCTATAATAATAATTTACGGTAGGTTAAATAAATACATTTATATATACAGTACAATAACAACATAAGTGTAGCATATATTTTTTTAATTTTAGACCATGGTTATGTGTTTTGCACGAGATTGTAAACATTATAGCGAAAAGCATAGTTGCAGATTTTTTATATTCCCAAAAGAGGAGAAAGAAAAAAAATCTGGCTTAAACTTTTAAAGTATGCAAATAAAAAATTATTAAAATTTATAAATATAGTAATTAACCATATTTTAGACGTGAAGATAGAGAACCATCCAAATATTCCTTAGTTTGTAGCTGTCATTTTGTAAACGTTGATCGAAACAATCGTCCTACAATTTACAAATGTAACGATGGTAAGACCCTGGATAAGACTCATAAAATTTCACCTGACAAGAAGAAACAAAGGTACTTTTATAAACACTTATTTTTCTATATAATGTTATAAAACTTCTAACATTTCTTTAGATTTATATCGCCACTAAAAGCTAGAACAACCCAGTCAGCAGTTTCAAACACACTACGCAAACTTTCGTTTACAACTTCTACGCCTGTTTCCGAATTTCAACCTAGACCTTCCACATCAACCATAACCACAAATATTGATACAAGACCTGGAACATCTTTATCAGAACCATGTCAGTTAACTAAAGATTTGATAAATTTAGATTTTGAAGAAAATATAACAAAATTACATTTAATGAGTGAAGTACAAAATTACATGCAAAATCAAGAAGTTTTACAAAAGTCATCACCAGCATCAGCAAATATCAGTACACCACGCAAACTTTGACTTTCATCAGCATCTGAGAATGTATTTGAATCTAGACCTTCTACATGTAGCAGTATAGATACTTCATTGTCAGAAACATCACAGTTGGCTGCAGGTTTGAGAAATTTGGATATACAGGAAAATAGGAAACAGTTTATTGCAATGACTGAAGCAGAAAATTATATGTTAAACCAGCAAGTTTTACAGTTAACCGAAAAATTAAATAAACTTTCCGTAAGTTTCTCTTGGGAACATATAGAAAATAATGACAGTAGAATTCTTATGTACACTGGATTACCGAATAAGGAAATATTTATGGCCGTATTCAACTTAATGAAAAACTTTGAAATGAAATATTATTATGGTTGGTCTGTTATTGGAATATCTCCGATCAATCAATTTCTTTTAACGCTTATGAAATTGCGACTAAATTTACTTAACGAAGATCTTGCTTGCCGATTCAATATCAGCAGGACCACGGTATCAAACATATTTTTGACATGGTGTTATGCTATACACGAAGTAGTTTTTGAGCAATTAATGGAAGAAATTCCAAGCAGGCAAAAAAATAAATTATGTGCACCAACTGCATTCAGTTCTTTAACGTCCTGCAGGATAATTATAGACTGCACAGAACTCTCCTGTGTAACTCCATCAAATATGGCGAAACAACAATTAATTTACAGTGCGTACAAACATAGAAGTACCTTAAAAGGGATAATTGGCGTTGCTCCAAATGGTATTTGTACATTTGCCAGCAAATTATATCCAGGCTCCACTTCGGATAAAAAAATATTTGCGCATTGCGGATTGAAAGAGAAGTTAGTTCCCGGCGATTTAGTTTTAGCAGATAAAGGGTTTTTAATAGGCGATTTACTTCCTGATGGTGTACATTTAAATATTCCACCATTTCTAACAACACCTCAATTTACTCCAGAACAGGTGAAAGAAACACAGAAAATAGCTCGTGCTCGGATCCATGTGGAACGAGCTATACAGCGAATAAAATGTTACGATATCTTAAATAAAATACCAACCTCATTAGTACAGCATTCGTCGTCCATTTTTCAGGTTTGTGCCGCACTCACTAATTTTCAATTTCCATTAATTAAGGAAGTTGAAGCTTTATTTTGTACAAGTGAATCTTAATAAATAATACTTAAAATTTAAGAATAAGCGTTTTATTTTAATAAAATATATTATTATTTTAATAAATACTCCAAATATTTGTCCAAATAAAATTTTTGTAATACATCTAGATTATTTTTCCATTCAGGATCTTTCTCTATAACTACTAATAAACTTTCATTTGGAGTCCAAATTACTAAATGACATACTTTTCTGTCCATGATCCATAACTGTCCCTGAATTTGGTGATAGTAATTATGTTTCTTATTGACAACAAAATTATCATTCTCAAAAATCACAATGTAATTATTATTTTTTGTAATCCCTTCATAAAGAGACGCCTCCCTATACTTGTATGGACACTTCACTTCTAACACTTCACCATTATCTACAATACCATCTGGAGAAGCTCCAAGGAAACCACACTCGTGAAACCAGATTCCAGATTTTTGAACTTTTCTTCCCGTTTGTTCTTCAAACACCTTCACTGCAACGTCTTCATTTACTCTTCCCCACTGAATAGCTCGAATTCCATCCAAATTATATGAATCTATAACATAAATATTAAGAAGTTAATGTATTCTTCAAAGAAATTAAGTAAAATCAGAGTACCTGTCAGTTGTTTATAAAAAGCATCAGAATATCTGTTTCTTTTAACAGCTCTTAGAATTATTCCGAATTTGCTAGCAGTTAATCTATTTTTCCTACATACTAGCCAATTTTCATTTTTAAACTGTCCTATTGTTGATTTTTGTATATTTTCAATTTGTTCTTTTGATAATTTTAATTTTTCTTTCAAGAATTCTTTTTTATTTGTTGACTGTCTATAATCGGCTGATAAAAGTACTTCTTCTACATCAACACATAAACATTCCAATTCTGAAGTACTCTGAGTACTTAACAACCAAATTAACCCAACAGCACCACCAAATTTTGACAAATCATCTGCTAATTTTTCTATTTCTTCGGGTTTAATTTTTCTATTAGTAGTTCTATGCTGTTTCCGTGGACATATTTCGTCGATCGTTTTCGTTTCCACATCTTTTGTTTTCCGTTCTGCCCAGACACATCCCTTATCTGTTACAGATATATTATAATGGCCGTAAATCGCCAAAGCAGCCATATGATGGCACAATACCTGCCCCCTTGGGCATGTGCACGAACCTTCACAAATTTCGTTCTCAGAATCAAGGTGTAACTATAAAATAAGAATTTAATACATAATAAAACTTATTTTTATGTTTATACTCACTTCCACTTTATATACCCTGCTACGCATACTCGCTTCTACCTCACCCCGTATAATCATTTCTTCACTATCATAAATCATATTTTTTACGTGATTAGATTCCACTGCATTTTCACCACGAGAAACTAATCTAATATCTTCTTTGAAAAAATTATTAATAGATGACAAACGAAGAACGTGCCTTTGTGCCATTTTTCTACGAAAACAAAATTACTGTTACATTTACATAAATACAAAATAAATTTGATTTGAATATTACTTGTAACATTCAGATAAACAGAAATATTTTTTTCCTTGTATTGTGTTTTACTTACCGTCAAATTACTGGGTATAATCGCCTGTAGAAAATTATATTACTCTAACCACCACGTTGTACATGCACATGTAACGTCTGAACAAAGAGCTTGACAAAGAGGTTATGTTTCGGATTGTCTGGAGAAAAAACTTCGCGCCACTGCGTTTCGCGGTCGCGGTCAGTTTTGAACATAACAGCAACGGTTACTAAGACGGCAGCCATTTTCTTGTTTGGAAAGTAAACTATTATCCATCCTAACAAAATTGGCTACTTGACGTCACACTTTCCGTCCCTATTACTTTCTTGGTCAGTTGCATTAGACTTACCATCTTCATCTTCTAAACAGCATGAAAATGTAGTGGCTGTAAATACAGCAGGCCAAGGATACAAAAGAAATTTTCAGTCACATTGGGGTACTACATTTCCATAGATTTTGCATGATAAAACCAAAGATACAGTGTTTTGCAAATTATGTAAAGAAGCATACGATAACAAACTTTTCAAATTTTCTACAAAACTAGACCTTACATTTATAGCCACAGGTTTTCAAAATTGGAAGAAAGCTCTAGAAAAATTTAGAATCCATGAGAAATCTGCTTGTCACCGCGAATCCATGATAAAGTCTAGTGCAACAGGTGTAAGTAAATGTAATCTACCAATAATCTAATTTAAAAAAACAACAAATGGAAGAAAATAGAGTTGCTTTACTCAAAATTTTATCAACTTTACAATATTTGGCGCTTCAAGGGCTTGCAATACGTGGTCATACGGATGATACAAGTAATTTTATAAATTTATTACGCCTACGAAGTCAAGATAGCCCAGAATTAAAACGCTGGCTTGAACGGGATTAATTTAAATGGCATTCACATGAAATTTGTAATGAGATGCTGGAAATTATGAGCCATTCTGTTTTGAGGAAACTTATTTCTCATATTAAAAATGCGAAGTATTTTTCAATTTTAGTGGATGAAACATCTGATATTGCAGTAACGGAGCAGGTGTCCATTTGCATTAGAATCGTAAATTCTGAGCTTGAAGCAGAAGAACTTTTTCTAGGCTTTTATTCAACTACAAATACAGTAGCGGAGACGCTTTTTAAAATCGTTGTTGATGTGCTACGTAGGTTCGATATTTCTATAAATGATTGTAGAGGACAATGTTTCGACGGTGCATCAAACATGGCTGGCATTTATACTGGAGTTCAGGCCAGAATTTTAGAACTTGAGCCCAAAGCACTTTTTGTGCATTGTTTGGCACATTCATTAAATTTAGCTGTGCAAGATTCGATGAAAAATGTCATTTCTTCTTCTGCCCACAACGTACTTTGCTTGGTGCGAGAAATTGTTTTGTATGTAAAACAATCTCCAAAAAGAGTAGCATTTTTTCAGCAAATGCAGTGTGAAGATGCCCTACGTGAAACAATTATTAATATTCAGAAAGATTTCAACGAATTTAAATCTCAACATTCAACAGTTAAAACGAATAGTTTAAATCTTGAAGATATAATATCTGAAATAACCGATCGGGAAAAACAAAAAAATAACGTTATTATTTTCGGAGTCAATGAATCATTGTCGAATGTAAATAAAGACAATCGTATTGCAAATGAAAAAAAAGTAAAAACAGAAATTTCCCAGACAATTGATAATAATTTAAACTTAAATAACATTGCACATTTTCGAGTCGGTAAATTTAATGAAACTAAAAATCGCCCAATAAAAGTAATATTCGAGCAAAATAAATCTGTTCATGATATAATAAAAAACGCAAAAAAACTTAAAGAAATAACCAAATATAAAAATGTTATAATCTCTTACGACCGCACTAAAAGACAAATAGACTACTATAAAGCAATCAAACAGGAACTCGATACTCGAAAGGAAAAGGGTGATAATAATATTGCAATTAAATATGTTAATAACATCCCCAAAATAGTGAATTTAAACATGTAATGCCCAACAGTAATATTAATTCTTTAAATACCAGTGTTAATAAATCTTTGAACATTTACTATCAAAACGTCAGAGGACTAAACCATTGAATAAATAAGCTACTACAAGAACGGCAATGCAAACTACCTAATCGTCACGTCTCCTTTTAACCATAACATGCTGCCACTAGCGGTGACTTATTAACTATCATTGAAGAAGAGAGAGCAGGCAATATAATGTGTTAGGAAGGGGAAGCATGCTATGTCTGTTTTGTATAAACAGTAAGAACGGTGTGTTTTAAAAAACTGAGAGGAATATTGGAGAAGGAAATAAGTTTTGTGACCTCATATGAAAGACAATATTTTTATTTTATTTTTTCATTACAAATAAGTGAATAAAATTAATAGAAATTTGAAATGTAGGTACAAACACCGGCAAAATTAGGGGAACGCCAAAAAAGCAATGTATTTAAAAAAATATGACAATGTCATTCATATTTGTGTTGGTATTTATACATCTACAACAAATAACAAATGACGATATAACACCTAAATATAGCCACCTAATAAAAATTAATTATAATTTATCGAGATGTTAAATATTGATCGGTCTTTAGTTTTATTAAATATGGGTGTTTAATCCGTGTTCATTGGAGATAAAGGATTAACAATGATTTCTGCTTTTGTTTCCTTTTCAATTCTTAGCATTTAAAGTAAAAAAATAAAATTTAAAAAGTAGAAAATTATTATTTATTAGTAATAATTCATAATATATAAATAATGAAAAAAATATTTTAATTAAAAAACTGAATTTTCCATTATGCACAAATTATTACTTAAAAATAATATTTTTTCATTTTTTTAAAGAAATATTTTCTGCTTCGAATTGAAGACAAAATCAGAAATTATTGTTAACCCTTGATCTACAGTGAACATGAATTAAACATCCATATTTAATAAAACTAGAGACCGATAAATCAATCTTTATTAAGTGGCTATATTTAGGTGTTATATCGTCATTTTTTATTTGTTGTAGATGTAGAATTACCAATACAAATATGAAAGACAGAGGGTTCATACTTTTTTAAATACATAGCTTTTTTGGCATGCCCCTAATTTTGCCGGTCTGTGCAAATATAATATTCGGTATAGTTGCGACAAAAATCAATTATTACTTTAACAAAAAAAATTTACTCTTCATAGAAATTTTTACCTGCCTCGGAATAATTAAAAAATATGTACATTATATCATTTTTATAATATAGAAGATGGCTTGGCTAAAATGATGACGTTCCTGTTTTCAATTTAAAATAAATATCTCTAATTTCAGTACTACAAAAAGATATTTTAAAAAGTTTTTTTTTTAATATGTACTTTCAATTCTCAAAGGTACCTCTTTAATTTGAAAAGTAGGTTGTTATTCAGAAAAATTAATTGTAACTACAAATTAAAATTAAATTCTAAATTTTGTAATGATTGTTAATTTATTATTAATTTAACAATAAAATTGTAACAATTAACAAACAGTTCAATTTTTTATAATTTATTACAAATTTATATCAAAAACACATTTTCAAAATAACATTTTTTGCTACTTTTCAAATTAAAACCTCTAGTATAAACTTGAAATTTCGGATTCAACAAAAATAATTGAAGTACTAAATTGATTTTTAAATTAAATTATTATAATTGCCAAGAAATCTGTGCAATTTTAGTATTTCCAAGGCCAACAGAAAAATTTAAGAAAAATACAGTCACACTTAAGGGCCTTTGTATTAAATCACGTTGAGTGTCATATTTTAATGTAAGTTCATCAAATAGAAGAACACAGTTTTTCTCCTGAACTTCCATAACTCTGACTTTAAACTCAAATTTTTTGAAAAGAGATGTTTCCAATCCAATTTCTGTATGGTTCACTTTTAACCATTTTCTAATTGTTCGTGGAGATGGTAAAAGTAATTTTGATTTATCACGCATATATTTGAACAATGAGGGGGATTTATAATATATTTTTTCTTAAGATATACAGAGTGATCGAAAAATAGGGGACCAAATTTGGAAAATATATTATTCAAACCAAAACAAGAAAATAATCCTAATATACCCATGTCCGGAAACGAACCATTTCGGAATAAAACACTCTTTTGTGCTCGCTTTTTGGCTAATGAAAAAGACTGTTTCTCTATTTTCTTTAGCAGTTTTCGTTTCTTTGGTGTAATTTCCGGCGAAGATGAGCTTTCATACATGGAAAATATATTTTTTCTTGCGGGTGGTGTTGGTTATATTTCTTTGCATTTTTGTCTGTCCAAAATTTTAGTTTATATATTGGGTTAGAAAAGTAAATATATATGAATTTATTAATTTTGTAGCAGTAGCGAATAGCGATATAAAAGTTTGTAAATAAAGTAGGTAAGCTGGCCGCAGAATAGCAGAGCAGAGCATTTTGTGATACTATTTTTGTGTATCAAGTATTGATGCACATGAGTTAACTATAGACATAATATATAATTACAATGTATACTATTGTATAAGTCGTATATGCTCCATATTAAATGCAATGCTGAGGACGACAATGAATATTTGTCTGTCTGCCCCCAGTTGTTACTTTGTATATTGTGTACGTATCACAAATAAATTATAAATAAAATAAAATAAATATTTCATCACGGCATATTACCCATTGCTGGGTGTGCCAATCTGCTTTGTACAGATATCGGTAATGATGGAATATTTGTACCGTGCGGGCGCTTACCAGGCGTCACCTCACGGGCACTCATAGCTGGCGTGGAGAGTGCACCACAGGGGTCAATTTTGTGCCATTAAAATTCGATGTAATTTTTGGCGTCGGTCGGGATCGAACCCGGGTCCCCAGATTCGCGACCGGACACTCAGGCACACGGCCACGAGACCCCATTAAAACAAATAATTAAAAAAATAAGTAGTATTGGAATATATAGAATGTTTTGCTCGCCGTTTCACCCCTAACTAAGTGTCGGTGTCGCCCGTGAACGACACACACACACATATCGTATCTACCCTATGACGGCGGACTCCTGAGCCTGAGTAGCAGGGTTGAACTATTGTTTATTTATATGGGTTGAAATATTGTTTTAAATCCGGGATCAGCATTTCTAGGAACGGAGCATCTATAAACATCATTTTTGCGGTGTTTATAGCATCACTGATATGTATAAAATTATTAGTAGTGAATTCTTTGTTTTTTTGCGGAGCATGCTGAAAATAATATTTTCTTTATAATCATTGCTTTTGGCAATTTGTGTAAAGCCAATTGCTAAACACAAAGAGTGTGTTACGTTCGATGATTAATATATTGCACCTTCCAGCTTATAGAAAATCAAAATTAAAAGGTTCTTTTTCTTATTTGGCACTATGTGATTTAAAAAAAACTTATCCCTAGCATGTTTAAGACTTGAATCAAAAATTTGTTTGCGTAGGTAATATCTGTGTATTATGGAAACAATTATTCTTATTTGATTATTTGGCATATTGTTTTACAATTTACATATAAAGATTAGTAGTTCATTTATTGAATGATTTATTTGTATTACTTTTATATTGTGAAAAATAATAATTAATTGGCATTATTGTGTAATGATTCGTATGGTTAGGTGGGAGACCAGCCTATAGCTGAACCTTGCCATTGATGTCTTATAAAAATTATTATTATTATTTTATTTAATTCTTTATTGAAATTTGCTTCATTTAGCGGTATACTAATTAACTATTAACTAAACTATGGAATGATGCCATTTTTATATTAAAAAGATGGTTAGAATTTAAATATATTGACAGAACATTTTTTTTTACACCAACTTCGCTCATTTTTTCCAACCGGTCGCATTTTCTCGGCTGAAGAATTTTTTTGACTTGACACAGATCTAATACGTTAGTAGATTAGTTGTCTCTTTCTAATACTATATATCAAAACTTTTTTCCATTATTTGCTAAATTAATATCGATAATACAGTTTTCAGTTTACTCCACTTATCATTGTTTTCAGTAGTTCATGTATCGAATGGCTGATGGCTCTGCTGCGTTCGGTACATTTTCAACGTTACGGAATATTTGGCTTACATTGCCGTTCTTGTAGTAGATTATTTATTCAATGACTAAACTCCAAAGTGAATACAGTTTACTGTAACACAGCAGACTGGCAGACAGTGAGTATGACATTCTCTCTTTGTCGGAAACGTGGCTTCGTGAACATACGTGCAACAACGAGCTGTTCGCCAACAACTACACTGCGTTTCGATGCGATCGGCAGTGTGAGCTACTGGGCCTTTCAACCGGTGGAGGAGTATTGCTTGCAGTGCGAAATTCTATCACAGCAAATAAGTTGAACTTTGATTTTATCACCTCATTAATAAATTGTGTCGACATAGTTGGTTGTAAAATAATTTTTAATTCTTATTCTTTAATTATAATAACCATGTACATTCCACCAAACATAGGTCTCAGCGACTTTGAAATACTTTTTGATACTTTGGGTAGATCCGATATATTATACGACAATAATGTAATTATAACCGGTGATTTCAATGTTACTAACTATCACTCTAATACTATTGACAACAAAAATGCTATACTGCATAATTTCCTCAATTTTTCTAATCTTATTCAAATCAATAATATTACTAATAGCAATAATAGACTCTTAGATTTAGTCATAACCAACATTAGGCAGGATAACATATATCTGATCAGCTGTGATCATGAAATAGTAAAAATAGACAAGCACCATCCTCCAATTGAATTGATAGTCAATACAAATACTGAAATTAGACGAAATTTTCCTACAAATAGTGGTAAAACATCATACAACTTTAAAAAATGCAACTTCCCACAATTATACGCTGACCTTATGAACATCGATTGGACTTTTATAACATCATTCTTTAATGTAAATGAAGCATGTAACGCTTTCTACAAAATTTTAAATGAATGTTTCTGCCGCCACGTTCCCCTTTATTGTAAAAAATCCACCGCACACACCTATCCGCCATGGTTTACTACTAATTTGAAAACACTTATTACCCAAAAAGAAAAATACCGGAAAAAAAGTGTCGTTAATGCTCAATACAAGAATGATTTCAATCGATTACGAAAATTAGTGAAAAATGAAATTAAAATTGCTTACAAAACGTACATATGCAATATAGAAAACAATATCAAAGCAGATTCGAAAAATTTTTGGTCTTTCCTTAACACGAAATGTAACAAATCCCGAATTCCTGGCTCAGTTAAATTTCAAGAAACTATTTATGACAATCCGCAATCTATAGTTCAAGCTTTTAGCAATTACTTTCAAAGTGTCTACAATAATCCGCCACAGTTAAATACAACAACCAACATCGATATTGCAGACAATTATGATAGTTTGTCCTTGAATTATGTATCCGAAAGTGATATCATAACTGCTTCAAAAAAGTTAAATAATAAATTAACATCTGGAGTTGATCAGATTCCATCATTTATAGTTAACCCTGGAGCACTGGCGCTATGAGCATTTTGCTCATATTTGTAAATCAAAGTTTACCATTAGTGCGCAAATAATAGGGCGGAGCCAGTTCCCACTCTAGCTGACTTTATGACTTTGTTCTGTGGTTCGCTGAAATCATTTTACCATTTAGTGCGTTGTTGTTTTAGTTATTCATTATTTGCCGTTGCTACGCACGTACCGTGAGCAAACTTCTCATCGCGCCAGTGCTGCCGTTGTGATTATTTGTTCTTGTTTTTTATATGGTAAGTGTTACATTTTGACTTATTTATTTGATAGAATAATACATAGCCTATATTTTAGGTGTTTTGAAATGCTTCGTGGGCAAAAAATTGCTGAGTTGGGGCGACAGCAGTATGAAATTATTCAACAACAGGAGCAAAGTATTCAAATTCCGTGGGCATCTGCACAATACGGCCAAGAAGTAATCGAGGAAATTGCGGAACAACTTGATATTGAGTCGGATGCCGAAAGTGAACACAGCGCCCACTATACCAAGTCTGAGCAATCCGAAGATGAACGTCCAGCTGAAGTTGCAAATGACGGAAGTATCACGGTATCTCCTGCATATGCTGGTGAGCCACAGTATATTGGAAAAGATGGAATTACTCGTTGGTTAGTTCACCCTTTTAGACCCAATGTTCGTACAGCCTCACGCAATATTGTAATTCGATTACCGGGTGTAAAAATGGTTGCCAAAAACGCTAAAACTCCCAGACAATGTTGGGAATTATATTTCCCTACAGATATGGTAGAACACATAGTGCATTGTACTAACATATATCTAGGCAAATTGCGACCGAATTATACTCGTGCTAGAAATTGCCAAGATACAGATGCTAACGAAATATTTGCTTTTCTTGGCTTATTGTATATGGCTGGAGTAAAAAAAGCACAATATCTAAACACAAAAGAACTTTGGGCAAACGATGGAACCGCTCCAGAATGTTTTAGACTGACAATGTCTAGAGAGAGATTTCACCTTTTAATGCGGGCAATAAGGTTCGACGACATCACCACTCGAAACGAGAGAAAAAAAATAGATAATTTAGCTCCGATTAGAGAAATATTCGAATGTTTTGTTTCCAAATGTAAAGACTGTTATCAGGTTGGAGAATTATGTACTATTGATGAAATGTTGGAAAATTTTAGAGGTCGCTGCAAATTTAGGCAGTATATTGCTAACAAGCCGGCGAAATATGGAATTAAAATTTATGCTCTTGTAGACAGCAGAATGTTTTATACTTCTAATTTAGAAATTTACGCGGGGAAGCAGCCTGAAGGTCCATTTCGGTTAGACAATAGTGCAAGAGCTGTGGTGAACAGAATTGCTGAACCAATTCTAAATACAGGTAGAAATATAACAATGGACAACTATTTTACATCTATCCCTTTGGTGCTAGAAATGGCAGAAAAAAGAACGACTATTGTGGGGACTCTAAGAAAAAATAAAAAAGAAATTCCTCCAATTTTTGTTGAGACCAAGATTAGACCAGAACGTAGCAGCATGTTTGGATACCAAAAAAATTGTGTCTTAGTTTCTTATAAGGCAAAAGCAAACAAAAATGTATTATTGCTGTCTTCTATGCACTCGGATGACAAAATAGACCCCGAGAGCGGAGATATGCATAAACCGGAGATCATCACATTTTACAACCTAACAAAAGGCGGGGTCGACGTAGTCGACGAACTAGTATCAAACTACTCTGTGTCTCGATTCTGCTGCAGGTGGCCACTAAGGATTTTTTTCACAATGCTAGATGTCGGAGGCATAAATTCTCAAATAATTTATAAAGACAATTCTCAAATTGTTGAAGATCGTCGAATATATCTAAATATTTTAGCACAAGAATTGATAAAACCTCAATTGGTGTACCGTTCTTCAATTCGATCCTTATTTTTTAGTCTTCGAAGAAGAATTAAAGAAATATTGGGAATAAAAGATCCTCCAAACCTTCTAGAAGAACCTCGGCAGGAATTTTGTAAGTACTGCCCACGAAGGAAAAACAGAAAAACTAAGAAACACTGTGCACACTGTAACGCAGCAATTTGTACAGAGCATACAAAATTTATTTGTCCTGAATGTGCCAGTGATAGCACAGATGAAGAAAATAATATTAGTGAATAAAATATTAAAATATTATTTCATTTCAATTTTTGTTCTTTTTAATATTTTTAATTTAATAATATGTATTTAATTTTGTTTAATAATAAAATTTAAACAACGTTACAACTCTGTTTATTGAATATACGTGATTTGGATCCAAATAAAGAAAAAAATCTATTAATATACGATGCGTGAGAGAATTGCTCACGCGCCAGTTCTCGCGTCCCGCTCGGAGGCGCCAGTTCTGCAGGGTTAAGGATTGTATATCCACTTTTATTTATCCTTTGACACATATCGCTGGTCCGGAAGAAAAACGTCACAAGTCAAAAAATACGATATTTGACTTATTTATACCATATTTTATAAAAAAAAAAATTCTATTCGCTAGAAAAATGACATAAGTCTAGTTCAAGTTCCGGTCGGTAGAGTGCAGTTGTGTCGTTTTACACTTGCTGCGAAGTGTTCTCGACATTGTCAGCAAGATCGTCACAACTCAGTTTTGTTCCATCATTCGTTGAGAGAAGACGTTCAAAATGCCAAGAAAAACGACACAAATAGGTAAGAGCCTTTGTTTTATACGAATTTTAAGTTCTGTTATCAACAAAACTGACACAAATAGAAATATGATGTTTTTCATGAGAATGAAATATAGACAAGATTGGCACATTTAGAAATATGACGTTTTTCATGGAAATAAATAGTCAAAATTGTGCTCAACTTGTTTAATTTCTTTGACACAATAGAGTTATGTCGGTTTTCTTGATAAAAACTGAAGTTATGACCATTTTCTTCATAAAATCTGGTGATTTATGTAACTAACGATTGTTTTTATTCGACATGTGCCACCTTTCTTGAATATAAATTCGGTAGTTTACATTTTAGAAATTAGCGACTTAAATTAGTAGGTCATTCGAGAGACAATTTTAATTTTGTAGCTTACACAATAAATAGTCCTACAGAAAATTAACTTTTCATATTATCTTCAGGAAGCGATCGAGGAAAATTACTGCTGCATTTAGCACGAAATAACTTAACCTGGAATGTAAACGGCACGACTACACGTCCTGCAAGCCTGCAATTCCATCAAAGCGCAGGAGCATCTTGGGAGCCCGCTGTGCCGGTTGTAGACTTGCCTGATGAGACTGCAGCGTCCTTCGAGCCCGCTGTGCCACCTGTAGACTTATCTGAAGAGACCGCCACGTCCTTAGAGCTCGCTGTGCCGGCTGTAGACTTACATGAAGAGACCGTACCACTCTTGGACCTAGCTGTATCGGCTATAGACTTACCTGAACAAACCTCAGCATTCTTGGAACCGGTTGTACCGCCCGTAGACTTATTTGAAGATACAGGAGCACTCTTGGAGCCGATTGTACCGGCTGTAGACTTACCTGAAGAGACCGCAGCACGCTTGGAGCCGGTTGCAGCTGCTGTAGACTTATCTGAAGATACAGCAGCACTCTTGGAGTCGGTTGTACCGGCTGCGGACTTACCTAAAGAGATCGTAGCATCCTTGGAGCCCGCTAAATCGGCTGTAGACTTACCTCAATATATTTTAGAATCTGATGACAGTATTGAGGATCCAGACTACCGTTTTATTCAGCACGATACAACATCAACAAGCGAAAATGAAGTGGAAGTAATCAATGAAAATAAAAAGAGAAAGATGAAAAGGCCGACTGAACTACAGCAAAAAGGTAGGAAAAAGGTGAAGCACGAGGAAAAGTGGCTAAAAAATGAAGCAAAAATATTGAAGAATCTTGGGAAAAGTTACAATTCGTTTGCGAAGAAACAAGCAGTTATCCCGGCCAAAAAAATGGGTGCACCTTGCGAGGAAAAGTGTAGACTTAAATGCTACACAAATATTGATGAAGAAAAAAGGCGCAAGATTTTTGAAGATTTTTGGGGACTGGGAAATATTGAACGCCAACGCAGTTTTATTTCGTCTTGTATGACACCAATAAAACCGAAATACAGATATCAAAGAGAATGCAGTCGTAGGATATGCAATAATGCTTTTTCTTTTGAAGTCGAGGAAAATAATCGCATACGAGTGTGTAAGACCTTTTTCAAGAATACTCTGGCTATCACCGACCGCCCAATACGAACGGTGCTGGAAAAGAAAATAAATTTTGAAGACAAGCGGGGGAAACACGGGAAGCACAAGACGGTCCCTGATGGTGTAAAAGCTTCAATTTGGAACCACATCGACAAGATTCCTAGAATTGACAGCCATTACTGCAGGGCAGATTCCAAAAAACAATACATCGAAGGTGGAAAAACTATTAAAGATTTGCACAGAGATTATGTACAAGAATGCAACGAAAAGGGAATAATACCTGGAAATTGTCATGTATGCCAGGATATTCAACGAAGAGTTCAATATGGCTTTCTTTATACCGAAGAAAGACCAATGCGAGTTATGTTCGGCATACGAAAACTCTAGTGCCGATGAAAAAGCAGAAATACAAGACTCGTACGAAGTACATTTACTTGAAAAAGATCTATCGCGCGTAGAAAAAGAAAAAGATAAAAAGAGTAACAGTGAAGTAGCGGTCTATGACCTGCAAGCGGTCCTTCCTTGTCCGATAGGGCAAACATCGCCATTCTACTATGTGAGCAAGCTTGGAGTTTACAATTTTACAATTTTTAATTTGAAAAGTAATGACGTTTCGTGCTACGTTTGGCACGAAGGAGAAGCGAACCGGGGAGCCAACGAAATAGGAAGCTGTGTCTTCAAATATTTACAGAACCTAAATGAAAGGACTGAAGCAACAGACGTTATTTTTTATAGCGACAACTGTACAGGGCAGCAAAAAAATCAGTATCTTGTAAACCTGTACGCATACGCCGTAAGAAATTTAGAACAGATAAGGAGTATTGAACACAAATTTTTTATTACTGGACATACTCAAAACGAAGGAGACAGTGCGCACGCGGTAATTGAGCGCCAAATCGCGAGGGCACGCAAGGCAGGTCCAATATTTTCCCCTGAGCAGTATTATGCGCATATACGTGCGGCAAAAAAATCGGGGGCTCCCTATTTGGTTCACGAGATATCTCACAGGGACATTTATGATTTAAAAGAGCTCGCAAGTGAGCAAGGCATAAAAATGAAAGTGCCGATAAAGGACATGAAGGTGATAAGGATGGAAAAACACAATCCTGGCATCATGTTCTATAAAACTTCAATTGGACAACACAATTTTGAAGAAATGAGAATCGAGACGAGGAGGAGAAGTTCGAGTAAACCTACAACGCTGAAGCTAGCTTATCAAAAAAAAGTGGGGATCACCGACAAGAAGAAAAAAGGACTGCTATCATTAATAAATAAAAAATGCGTGCCGTACACATACTCAAGTTTTTATAATAGCTTGTAAATAATTCAATATATTTTATTTTTTTTGAATAATAGTATTTAATTTTTGTACACTTATTTGTTGAACTTTTTGTGTACACATACTCTAGCTTTTGTAATAACTTGTATAAGGTAATTAAATATACAATCGTTTTTGTACCTACAAAATAGTGTTGTTTTTGTGTACAATGCTCATGCCCATTTCAAAAAAATTAAGAAAATTAAATCTAGAAAAACGTCAGAAGTCAAAGAATAGTAACTTGAAACTCTTTTAAGAGGAAAGTTTCAAGGATAAGATGATGAATATAATTATCTTGAAAACTGAACCAACAGTACTAATTTTGGTAAGTCGCACTTACTCTGGAAACTTCATGCAGGGAAGTTACAGAAATTCCAAATTTTAAGAAAACTTCTATCGTCGCTACTGAAAAATATTGTTTTTTTTACTTAAGACGTTTTTCTTCCGGACCAGCGATATTTTCAATTTAATATTACAAACAGCTGAATACCCAACAATATGGAAGACTGCCCGTATTTGCCCTGTTTTTAAAAAAGGTGATAAATGTGTTGTCGAAAATTATCGCCCCATCTCAATTCTGTGTAATTTTTCTAAGTTATTCGACATTATCCTACATAAGAATATTTACAACTTCATCAAACCTACTATCTCTGATAATCAACACGGATTTATGGAAAAACGCTCCACGATCACTAATTTAGCTGTGTTTTCACAATTTACATTTGATGTCATAGACAGCGGAGGACAGGTTGATTGTATCTACACGGACATTAGCAAAGCCTTTGATCAAGTAGACCACCATCTATTGTTGCATAAACTTGAAAGGTACGGGGTTTGTGGTAACTTATTGCGACTATTACAATCTTACATTACTCACAGGCTACAATTCGTATCACACAATGGTTTTGATTCCAGACCCTTTGTAGTAACTTCAGGTGTGCCACAGGGTTCGAACTTGTCCCCACTTCTTTTCGCTATGTTCATAAACGACTTATGTTCCAAAATAGAGTCTCCATCTTTATTATTTGCAGACGATTTAAAAAATTTCAGGCGTATCGAAACTTCTACAGATAGTGTAATATTACAAAATGACCTAGATATTGTTAATGCTTGGTGTCATAATAACCATCTCACATTAAATGTTGATAAATGTCATGTTATATCATACACAAGGAAAAAGAATAAATATATTCATGAATATAAAATTGATGAATCTATTATTACAAAAGATGTTTTAATAAAAGATCTCGGGATAAACTTTGATAGTATGCTCCATTTCACAAATCACGTCAATGTCACAGTCAATGGTGCATACAAAGCTCTTGGCTTTATACTGCGCAACACTAAAGATTTTAATAATATAAATGTGATAACATTACTTTTTAACACATATGTTCGTTCAAAATTGGAGTATGGTGCGATCATTTGGTACCCCATTTATAATAATCAAATAAAAAAAAAACGAATCTGTTCAAAAAAAATTTTTAAAAGCTATTACATTTAAATTTCTAAATTTCTATCCACAACCCGGTTATGACTACAATATTCTTTTAAACCAGTTCGAATATAATTCCCTTGAAGATAGGCGCACTCATTCTTCCCTAATATTTCTAACAAATTATTAAATAATATAATAGATTGTGCACACTTATTAAGCAAAATATACTTTTTAGTACCCAGAATTTCCTTTAGAAATGAACACCTCTTATACTGTAAAACGCATAAAACCAATCTATTGCTTAAATCCCCTGTATTTATAATGTCAAAAAATTACAACAACCTAAATAGTAACATTGATCTATTTAACATGTCGCTTGCAACGTTTATTTTACATTTAAAAAATTAGTATTCATATTATTATATTTCATTATGTATTAGTTAACCTTCCAGTAGTCGCGCGTGGTCTGTGAGACCGCACGCGCCTTCATTTTTGATTTACTGAAAATATCGAAGGCGGGGCTCACCCCCACTCAATCTATCTTCATAACTCATGTTTAGGGGGCAGCAGTACGAGTTTCAACTGTGTTGTATTCGGTATCCAATAAATAAGAGGTTTTGCGGTCTCTGAGACCGCCGTGACTACTGACGTGACAATTGTGTTTCATTATCGAAACATTGAAGAAAAGGTATTTTCTTATACTCGTAAGCGTTTTATGTCAGAAAAGTACTGTTATTATTTATTTTAGCTATGTGTTCTTACGAAAAAGAGCAAGAGCGTCTTAGGCAGATGATGGAAGATGTAATGAAAGAAAATGACGATATTGTATACGACGATGAATCGGAAGAAGGTGAGTCAGAGTACGAGGAACAACAAGTTGAGGACAGCGATTCTGACCAAGATATTTCGGATGTTGAGGAAACAGATGAGACCAGTAGCAATTCTTTATCATTCATCGGGAAAGATGGAACCCGCTGGAAGAAGCAAGCACCAAATCCGAGAGCAATGAAAATTAGAAAAGAGAACATTATCAAACGGTTGCCTGGTCCTTCATTAGCAACAAGGGCTTTAAAAAATCCTTTAGAAATATGGGAATATTTTTTTAATGATGAAATGGTCAATTTAATTGTGAAAAGCACTAACACATATATTGAATTAATTGCCGATAAATTTTCCCGCAGTAGAGATGCTCTCCCAACTAACAGTGTGGAAATTCGCGCATTGTTAGGATTACTGTATATGTCAGGGATTTATCATGCGAATCGTGTAAATTCTGAAGATCTATGGAAAACAGATGGATCTGGTATAGAAATATTTCGGCTTACAATGTCGTTACAGCGATTTAGATTTTTGATTCGCTCTTTGAGATTTGACGAAATGGCAACTCGCATACAGCGAAGGTCCACTGACAAGTTGGCTGCTATACGCGTTTTTGTCGACATATTTGGCATCAATTGCCTGAATGGCTACCACCATTCCGAATATGTAACTGTTGACGAGATGCTTTTAGGATTTAGAGGTAGGTGCGGCTTTCGGCAGTATATACCCTCTAAACCCAACAAGTACGGCTTGAAAGTGCTTGCTCTCTGCGACTCGAAAATGTTCTACACCAGCAAGATGGAAGTATACGTAGGAGTACAACCTGAAGGACCCCACAAAGTATCAAATAGTCCGTATGATGTTGTGCTAAGATTATGTCAGCATATTTTTGGATCTGGACGTAATATAACAATGGATAACTGGTTCACGTCCTTGCCACTTGTCCAAAAATTATTTACTGATCACAAATTAACGGTAATTGGAACTATAAGGAAAAACAAGCGCGAGGTGCCATTAGAGTTTTCAAAACCGGTTGCCCGTGCGGTACGCAGCAGCATGTTCGGGTTTACAAAAGACTGTACTTTGGTGTCTTACCTTCCAAAGAAAAACAAAAATGTACTACTAGTTTCTACAATGCATCACAATGATAACATAGATGAAGATACGGGTGATTTACGTAAGCCCGAGATAATTACAGCTTATAACAGTACCAAAGGAGGTGTTGACGTTGTTGATAAGTTGAGTGCAAGTTACAACACCGCAAGGAATACGCGAAGATGGCCAATGGTAATTTTTTATGCCATAATGAATATTGCTGGGATCAATTCGCAGGTTATTTTTAGTGCAAATAACCCTAACAGTACCATTTTAAGACGAAATTATTTAAGACAACTTGGTAATGAATTAATCCAACCTCAATTGCGAGTGCGCGCGATTATGACCAATCTTCCCAGAGCCCTAAAAATGAGATTGGAGGAATTGTGTGTACTAGATGCAGCCCAAATAGAAGAATTTCCTGCGCAAAACATTGAAAAGGGCAGATGTGCATATTGTGACAGGAAGAAAAACAGAAAAACAAGATTTTGTTGCTTCCATTGCAACAAATATATGTGCTTGGAGCATTTGGGAGTGATTTGCCAAACATGCAAACAAAATGCAATATTGTAATTATTTCATTCAAATTGAACTTTTTTATTGTTTATAGTTAAGTTTACCATGTTTATTTTCGTTTAATATTTAAATAATACCTTCGCTGTAATAAAAAAAAAATAAAAAAAAATTATACAAAAAAAATTTAAATTATATAATTCGCAGTTAAATAAATAATATTTTGTATTCAAAATTTTATGGTTGACGTACTATTGATACCACTCACTTAAACTGTTGTCAAATTTAAAAATCATACTCATTTATTTATTTATTTTGACTGCGGTCTCGGAGACCGCAGCGACTACTCATGTTATAAACTACCGCGCGACTACTGGAAGGTTAATAATTGTATTGTTTTTTTCTGTATTTCTTACATTTATCTTTATTATCTTGTCCTGTAATTGGTATATACACTGTTGGGCAATAAATACTATTATAAATTTAAGACCTTTCTGTCCAACCAGATGGACAGTTAAATATTTATCGTTGTTTTCATGCTACAGTAATTATAAAGAATTATCTGCATTTATGTTAGAACAATCTAAGTCCGACCGATCAGATACAGGTGCGAAAGCACATGGTTTTTATACCCAAATGCAAAATTTCGATTTTCTTTTTCACCTTTCTTTATTGATAAAAATTTTTAATCACAGAGATGCAGTGAACACTGCTCTACAGAAGAGAAATCTTTGCTTTCAGGAGGCTTTTGCTATGATTTCGACACTTGTGGCCACTTTAGCAGAGTTACGCTCATCTTTTGATATATTTTGGAAGAATGTTTCCGCGAAAGCAAATGAACTTGATTTCCCGGAACCACAATTACCTCGAAAACGACAAGTTCCAAAGCGAATTGATGGAGGTAGTAGTGCTCATTATTTTAATACACCTACCGATATGTATCGGAGTATTTTTTATGAAGTAATTGATACTTCCGTAGAGTGTATAAAATCTAGATTTCAATCGAAAATTTCAATTTATTATTGGTTCAACTAATAATATTGATATTCAAACTTTTTATAAGGATGACATTGATGCAGAAAGACTACTTCTACATAGAGATATGTTGCTTAACATAAAAAATTCTCGACAAAATATTCATTTTAATTGTTTAGAACATGTTATTAAGCTATTCAAAGAGGACAAATTTTTAAAAGATATGCTACCAGAAATGGCCAATTTTATTAAATTACTGTTGACTATCCCGGTGTCAACTTGTACTGCTGAGAGATCTTTCTCCAGTCTTCGGCGCCTTAAATCATACTTGAGAAATACAATGGGTCAGAGCAGGTTAAATGCAGTAAGCATTTTAAATACACATCGTAATTTCACGGATTCATTAAATCTTGACAAGATTGCAGATGAATTTATATCCCGAGCTGACATAAGAAAACAAACTTTTGCAATTAAACGTTAAAATATACTTTTGTTATTGTTTTAATTCTAAAATAATTACCTTTTATTTACAATTATAACCAAATGTTACAAAAATTACTAGTCGTTATTCTAATTTTTGAAAGTGTATCTGTATTAATATTATAATTTAACTTTCTTGCCTTTTTTTGAGCCCCCCCAATAATTCCTTCAAGTTGGCGCCTATGGATAAGATGGAAGGACTGTATTGCGGAAGATTTGAGAGAAAAGGAACAGGGCCCCTATTTTGTAGCTAGAAAGCGATAACGAATACGAATTCAATATGGCGAGCGCGCCATCTTTATTTTCTATTCAGATTCACGCATTCTATCGAATTGTGTATCGTTTTAAAATTTTGAATATACCGCGCTGTTTGTTTTTGTTTATCCACGTGCACTCCACATGTGCTTAACAAGTTTGTAAACACGCATGTAAAGTATAAAAATTTCGTGAAAATGGAAAATCTGGTAAGAAGAATTAAACTATATTATATTCATTAAAAAGACTAAATCGCACTTTTTAACAGCAAAAGAAGAGGAAACATCTAACAGAAGAGCAAAAAGAAATAATGATAAGTTTCATGGAAAGCAACGGCGATATTTGTTCCAGCAGTTTTTCGTCTATAAGGGGACGAGAGAAGAAACAAAAATTAATGGTGGAACTGGCAAATTTGCTAAATGGCATAGAAAATGGAGTTGTTCGAAGTCCAAAAGAGTGGATTAAAGTAAGTAATGAAATAGAAAACTATTAAAAAAATTTTGTATGGTCTCACCACTTACCTGCTGAAACTTCGAATTCATTTGTAAAGGATTAAAAAATTGTCATAATTAATATATGTTCCACAGCTGGACAGATAATAAAAACAAGACTAAAAGTAAGGCATCTGCTCTAGCTAGACATAGACGAGGCACAGGTGGTGGACCACCATTAGATACACAACCCCTTACTCCTTGGGAGGAAAGGATTTTAGGACTTATGTCCGCCGAATTGGTAGAAGGACATAATGTCCCCGAAGCGGGAATTACGGAAAATATTAATACAGATATTTCACTTGGTGAAATAACATCAAATGTTGTAATTTCAATTTCGGAACATGACGTATTGGAAGCAGGGCCTAGTAGAGAAATTTCCGACTTTGAAATGGTAAGATTGTTAAACAAATAGCCACTTAAATGAGTAGTATTGTCATTATTATATGTATGTATTATAATTTATAAATGAACTAAAATATTTTACAGACTGACCATGAATACGCCGCAAGACGTTGCTCTACGTCCCGAGAAACCACTCCATCTAGTACTCATTCCGGAACAGATGAACCTCGTAGAAAACGAGTAAGAAGATTGCCCAAACAAAAGGATGAAGATTTCGTAACACTTATGAAACAATTCATAAGTGCCCAAAAAGAGACCGCTTCAGCTATAGCAAATGTAGGCACTTCTTTTAAAGAAGGCTGCAAAACGATAGCAGAAGCCTTAAAAGTTTTGGCAGAATCAAATAAAAAGTAATTTTAATAAATTATATTTTTATTATATAATATATTTTTTTTTCTTATTTAGAATATTTTTTTACTTTCATATGTACATATTTTTTTATTAAATATACAATATTATAATCAATTAAAGTATTCATTGATATATTCTTGTCGTGCTCTCTGTCCTTCTAAGCGTTGTATTCCGGCAGCTAGCCTGGGTTGTTGCACACGTTCTTCTTCATCGATTTCATCAACTCTGAATTCAAATTAAATGAAACAGATTCATTATTGTTAAAATGTCAAGAAAAACTTTATACTACCTTAATCTATCAATATTGGAATTATGATGAAGAGCTATATTATGTAGCATTCCACATGTTAAAATTATTTTGCAAGCTCGATCGGGTTCATAATGCAATGTCCGGTGTTTGAGAAGGCAACGGAATCTTCCTTTCAATAAACCTATACATCTTTCCACAGTACACCGAGCTTGTACATGGGCCCAATTGAATCTTTCTTCTGGTGAATCCGGCTGTGGATTTGTACACAGTACAAACAACCACGGCAATAAGGGATAGCCTGAATCTCCTGAAATTATATACATTTAGTTTTTTTAGATACATAATGGGTGGTAGCATGAATGGTGATTAGGAAATGACTAGCAATATTTTAACTCTCAATCATTTATAGTTTATTTTAGAGAAAATACTTCAAATAACAGTTATAGAAAAATTAATTCTACGTAACTTTTATTAGAAGTATTTTCTCTAAAATAAACCATAAATGATTGACAGAGTTAAAATACTGCTAGTGATCCCCTCCCTATAGTCATCTCCTAATCATCATACATGCTACCACCCAATGTTTGTATATAATTTACCCAACATAATAGATTCATCTCCATTTTGGTAGTTACCGCGTAACAAATCTGATATTCGGCTATTATTCCAGACGTAAGCATCATGGCTTCGGCCAGGGAATGAGGCATTCAAACTTAATATGCGCATTTTTGAATCACAAATCTTTAACAAAATAAATACAATTATATTTTTCATAATTATATTAACTATTTAACTTACTATTTGCACGTTTAAGCTATGGTAGCCTTTTCTATTTATGTAATCCTCCTCTCGGTACAATCTTCTTCTTGGAGCATAGTGTCTGGGCCGATTTTCGTTTGCTGACGGAGGTCTGGTGATAGCGACGTGGGTTCCGTCTACTGCTCCAATGGGAGTGTTTAGTGGTCTTTTTACCAAACATTGGCGCCACCGGTGCTTGAGCCAGACTGTATATGAACGCAACCGTAAAGTGTTGTCAGAACTAAATAATCTTGTTTATGTTATTATGTTTTGACTTTTGTAAACTGTCAAACATTTAAAATGCCGCAGTGTTGTGTTACTAGATGCAGAAATCGTCGAAATTTACATCGATTTCCGATGAATGAAATAAGAAGGCAATTATGGATTGATGCTTTATGTATGAAAGACATTCAAATAGCCAGAAACACATATGTGTGTGCTAACCATTTTAAAGCATCGGATTATATATTCGAAGGATATGATTCTGGTTAGTATTTATGTACTCATAGAGTAGGTATTAGTAAAATTAATTATTATGTCGGTTGCAGGTGTAATTCATGCAAAAAAAATATTACACAATGATGCAGTTCCATCAATAACAAAAAATGCTAGACCACAAAATAAGAAAAAAAGAATGCGACCTTCATTAGATAGTAAACGAAAAGTCGCTAGAAATTTATCTACTGAATTCAATAAGATAAATTCAGATTCGGAGCCAGACATAAGTTTTCTAGAATTTGAAGATGTCGTTAATGAAGAAATAGTTTCTTCATATGAAGATATTACTGCCGGAAAAAACATTGGTTCTGTTATCAGTAATACAGTTGATAAAGGAATTCAAGTTAATTGTTGCAGTAATACAGTTGATAAAGGAATTCAGGTTAATTGTTGCTCTTTCGGAATCAATAAATTTATCTGCGAAGACGCCGCAATACAATTTTACACAGGCCTAGAAAATTATAAAAAGTTTGCATTTGTTTTGTCTACACTGGGTCCAAATAGATTCAATTTAAATTACAGATATTACAAAAATTGTTCAGTTTCTATTGAAGATCAATTTTTCATAACATTAATTAAATTAAGAAGAAACAAAACTATATTTGAACTTAGTAAACTATTTGAAATTAGTCACGCGTCTGTTACAAATATTATTATTACTTGGATAAACTTTATAGCTTTACAGTGGGGCGAAATAAATATCTGGCCTACAAGGGAATTAATTGATATTTATATGCCACAAGCGTTTAAAAAAGATTTTGCAAAAACCCGAGTGATTATAGACGCCACTGAATTTCCTATTACAAAACCAGCGGAACCTACTTTGCAACAAGCAACGTTTTCTTCGTATAAAAATCGAAACACTTTGAAAGTACTGGTCGGCGCAACTCCTGGCGGCCTGATATCCTATTGCTCAGAAGCTTATGGAGGAGCCACAAGTGATCGTCAATTAATAGAAAGAAGTACAATACGGAACAAATGCGAGGCAGGAGATTCTATCATGGCTGACCGGGGATTTAATGTCCAGGATCTATTTGCGTCAAATGATGTTCAAATAAATATACCCTCATTTTTAAAAGGAAAATCTCAATTACCTGGTGTAGTCCTTTTAAAGGATAGAAAAATTGCGCGACATCGAATACACATCGAAAGAATAATTGGATTAACAAAAACATATAAAATATTATGTGAACCACTAAATAAACATTTTGTTTCTTTGGGAAGCAGTATATATTTTATAATATGCATGTTATGCAATTTTCGTAAAAATATTGTAAGAGAAATAAAGTACGATTAATTTGTTATGTAATAGTATATTTCTTATTGCTATGTCATATTATATTTTTACATGACATACTGTTTTATATTCGAAATTATACCATAATAAATATATAATAACAAAAACAATTTTATTTGTATAAACATAAATATATCCCAGAAAAATATTTAGAATTATAGATAACTGTATATTGCTTTATTGTAAAAATTTTTTTTTTTTTCAGTGCGCTCCTAAAATGAGAATCGTAGAAGGCAGCCAAATTTATTTTCATATTATCAATGAAATCATCATCTCTATTAACTTCAATAATTAAAATATCTTTGAACGTATATATTACAAAATGGCAAAGTTGTCTTTTTGTTGCTAATAACTGCCCCATAATCTGATAATAATACGAGTGTGTTTCTTTTAATGTCCAATTATTATTCACTTGTTCAATATAAGGTACGCAATTTGACGTAATGAAATCATGCCTGGCAGTGTAAGGACACTTAATTTCGAGTACGATGTTATCTCCTACCAAACCGTCAGGTGATGCGCATAGATATGGATACTCTTCAACAATAAATAGACCACATTCAGTTACTACATTTTTTGTAATCTCCATATATTTCGCACGTGCTGCATCTTCATGAATAACGCCGTGTGATATGGATTTTGATGTAATGTTTTTCTTATTTAATAAATTTGAAACAAGTAAATCCATATTTTTTCGATTGGAAGCTCTGCAAATTTCTTTAAATGATGTTGAAGTAATTCTAAATGATCTTTCATAATGCCACCGCTTATTATTCTTTTGACCACGCGTTTCTACTTCTACAACAGATATTTTTTCTTTTGATATATTAAGCAATCCCATTGCTTCGAATAATTATTTGTCTTCGTATCGCGTACAAGAATACATGTGGTCATTTTCTACTCCATACATATTCGCGATCTTAAAGAGTTGCATCATTGCCATATTATTGTCACAATAATTTAGGCATGTGTTTTGGAAAAAATCTACGTATGTTAAAACATTTCTTCCTGATGGTGGCCGGGGATCGTACACATTGCGATGATTTCCAATTTTGATCTTAAGATTTTCAGCTTTTACAGGTGATCGGTTAAATTTAATAGTCGGTTTATGAAAAGTTTGTATTTTTGAAGTGCAAGTTTCTTCTGTTATTACACTTTTGTTTCTGCAAAAATTTTCAATTCCCAGTAAGACAGATATAATATGTTTACAATGTGCACGTAGTCCTTGTCCAGCTACACATTCACACTGACACTCCGCAACGTTACTTTCATTATCTACGAAAATGTCTATATGATAAATAATTTTTTTCATAGCTGCTTTGCACGCACTCTTAAAATATATTCCTTCTGGAGTAGCACAATATTTTATATATTGAAGAAATTTATTATTATATAATTGTCTGCTTTTATTAGAAATAAATGAATCATTTACATTCAAGTACTGTACTACATGATGGTCCGTAGTATGTATTCCTAGTTCTATTTCTCCATGCAGATCTTTGTATTCGGTAGGAGATGGTGTTGACATTTTTATCACATTTTCTGTTTGAATAATGTAATCAAAATTAAAATTTCTGTCATAATCTTTTAGTATGCAAACATAAATTATTTCTTTATAAGCAAATCTTAAAACAGTCAAAAGAAAATAAATTACCTTTGTATTAAATCTTTTTTCCGTCCTCTTACACTTGCTCCACGTATTCTTAATTCGTATTTTAATTTTTCAATATTCCACAAATTATACATATTGTGCGCCATTTTCCACAACGTAAACTAAACTACTAAAATATGTACAACCATATACAAGAACTATGTTCACAGGGGAAGTACAGAAATAAAATTCAAAAAATATTAGTAACAATAATGTGAGTAGTAATCATTTTATTTAATAAATAAACTATTTACAAACATTTAAATAAGATAAAATTAACGCAGTTATAAATTAAAACATTAAGTGCGATGACATCAATTCAAACATTCCCTCTCAATGGCTCAAGCTACGGTGCTGCCTCCTACGACTAGCTTTGCCTAAACACTCCCATTATATTTGGCAAATGGAATTTGCGATAAAATCTATAGAAAGTATAATTTTTATTTCAATTTAGGTGCGTATTTATATATCTTACTATCCCACCTTGTTTTTATAATATTTTTTTCCTCTTCGTTCCTTGGGAACCAAACCCACCTATTAACCACTCTAATACTAACATTAGTAATTTTTTTAATTATTTGTGATACTACCGTCTGGCTCATATTTGTTACGAAGCTTTTTGGCCAATAACTTTTTGGTAACTACCATTGCCAAAAAAATTCAAAGCACAAAAAATCTATAAAATAAATGTTATGGTTTTTGTAAACAAATTCGAAGTAAATATTTTACCTTAATTTCAATGGGAATGCTGGTTATTCTTTGACTTTCTCTTAAGAACGGCCGAATTTCTTCTATATATGCTTGTGCAGCCTCCTTATTTAAACTGAAATAAATGATATATATAAATATAAATAGTGATTTATACAAAAGAGAGTAATAAAATTTACCGAAATATGCTTACGAACTCTTCCGGTGGTAATTCAAAAGGATTTGTCACGTCTCTTAATCTTCTCCTCTCGATTCTTAAATTCTGAGCATTTCTTCTCCCAATTTCCTCACGATAAAATAAAATACATGAGCCATATCACTAAAAATATTATGTACCTGTAAACTTTGTTAAATTAATTTTTTTCAAACAGTAATACTTACAATATTATTAAGAGGCGAAGATCGTGAAATTTGTAACAAATATGTGAACTGTCACTCTATTCCATAATGGAATACGCTATTCGAGTGCTCCAGACCACTCGAATTGCTATTCCATCCAAAATGGCGGCCTTTACAATGGTGGGGGGTTCGTATTCCATCTGAATTGGTATTCGTTATCGCTTTCTAGTTACAAAATAGGGGCCCTGAATGAGAACGACATGCAAAAATAGCGACCCCTAACGAATGGGAAAAGCTAAAGAAGAAGAAGAAGATGCCAGTGTCAAGTGCAATTTGAATAGTTTGTTTATGAAATAATTTTACTGGAAATTTAGAATCTTTTGTAAGAAAAATTATGGAATTTATACATTATACACGAGAATGACGGAAGGTATTGTGCTGGCCACAACAGATTTTTTAAAAATGTAATGTTATTTTTGTTTTCATATTTATTAATTTTTTATAATATACATTTTGTTCCGTAAAATTTAATATTTGATTAACCCGATTCCTGGCAATCCTGTATAAACAATAAGGATAATATTGACAAAATGTCTTAGGGGGACGGCATTCCCCACCTTTACCCTATTAATGCATTGGTAGACCACAAAATACAAAAAGGTTTAAATAAAATATTGAAAGACACCAATATAAGTATAGCAAATAATAATTTAGCAACAACAAAAAATTTGTTTACTCAACTAACAGACAAAAATGAACTTAAATATAAAAAAAATGTAGTATACCAAATTGAATGAAAAGGGTGCAGCAAAATTTATATTGGGGAAACATTCCAACCCTTACACAAAAGAATTTACCAACATAATTACCATTGTCAATTATTAGACCCACACCACAGTGCTTTAACAAAACATCATCAAGAAACAGGACACAAATTTGATTTTCAAAATACCAAAATCATAACCAGTGAAGCGAATAAATACAAAACGTTAACTTTAGAATCTATTCATATAAATATTTATAAAAATAAAACTATAAACCACCAAACAAATTTCGAAAACATTTTGAATTTCGCGCGGCCCATCATAAATAACCATCAATAGTTACTTTTCACATCAGCTGCTACGTTCGAAAATGAACACCGAGGTTAGAGTTAGGTATGGGGTGTGGCAAACTGGAGTTAGATTCGAGTAAGCATATTTTCGAACGAATTGGAGTAACATGATAAGTAGTGTCAAGAATGGAGGACAAAAAATTGTGTTATATTTTTATTGCTGATGCAATCAGCAGAGTACTATTCCAGGAGATAGGCATGGTAAGTATAAATAATGGTAAATTAAATCAGAAATTTTCAAGTAAACATATTTGTACCTCTAGGATCATAATGAGAGTGACTCTGATGATGAGCAAGAAATGATGCTTCATTTACGAAAAAAACGTAAAATAAATAGAACACAGCCTGTAAGAATTACAAATTTCATTCAAGAAATCGTTTCATCATATACGGGAAAACAATTCCAAATACATTTCAGAATGGTACCAAATGCATTTCAAGCTCTGTTATGTAAAATTGGCAACATATTAGAAAATACCGGATTCGGAAGAAAAAATGTAGATCCTGAAAAGCAACTATTGTCAGTGTTATGGCTATTGGCAACACCAGTGTCTTTTAGGTTTTTATACTACTATTATATTATTTTTATGTATGATATTTATACAAAAATAATTTTCAGATCAGTTGGAAACAGATTTGATCTAGGCAAATCTAGTCTTTGGGATTCTTTTAAACGAATTATCCAAATCTTAAATGATATGTGTACAGAAATAATACATTGGCCAAATAGAGCAGAAATGGAAATAATTTCTAAAAAATTTAGAAAAATGTCTAAAGTAAATTTAATGAACTGTATAGGTGCAATAGACGGTTGTTATATACCGATTAAAGCACCGCAGGTGGATGCGGAAATATATATTACAAGAAAATGTAATTATGCCATAACTTTGCAGGCAATATGCGATGCTAATTTAAAATACATAGATTGTTACGCTGGGTACCCGGGATCCGTTAGCGACAGACGAATTTTCAAAAATTCTGGCATATACAATCAAATTACTTTAAACACAGACATTTATGTACCAAATAATAAATATATTGTTGGCGACAAAGCCTATCCGGTTTTGAGCTGGTGCATACCGCCATACATAGACAGAAGTACACTAACTGTACAAGAAAAAAAAATTAATATAATAATTACAACATTATTGCTAAATGAGTATATACACGAAGGAATTTATATAGGTTTACAAGAAAATGACAATAGGGTAACAAATGAAATATTTGATGAGGATGAATTGACAAGGGATCAGTTAATGATGAGTTTAAATTATGATAACGATTCGGAAAATGAATTAGAAAAATATTAATAAAATATAGTTTATTTATTTGCCTATAACGTACATAAACATAAATAGTATTCTTAATCAGTCTTGTTCATAATACCTTTGATTTGTTTATTTAATTAAAAAATAAATTATACTCCATAAAAATTAAACACTAAAAAACTAAGTAAAATGTTTTATTTTAATTTGTCCAGCAATTTACCCATCATTGCATTGTAACTCTCTATAGCTTCCCTTTGTACCTGTAAAATTTCTTGATGTCTTCTTTCCCTATTAATCTCTTTTTCTTGTAGTGTATCTAATAATTTTGTTTGTGTGTCGATATTTTCAACTTTCTTCATTCTCTTAGGCTTTGGAGTTTCATCTTCACTTTCCTTTGGATCAGGCGAAGACGACGTGGATGCTATTGCTAAGGGACAAACATTTGGCTTTTTGCCATAAATTTCGTCCATTTCATCCGCAAATTCAAATTTTATTACTTTTGCACCACTTATTTTACGGCTATCTTTTAGTTGTATATACTTCTTTCTTAAATTCTTCCATTTGTCCTCACATTGTTTTGAAGTTTTTACAAAACCTTGGGATTTCAAATTGGCACTTATAATGTGCCAAACTTTTTCATTTTTTATAGTTGTACTTTTAAATAAATATTCATTACTTTTGTATAAAGTAAGTAGTGCTAAGGTCTCTTTTCGTGTCCATATTTTTGGTTCTTGAGGTTCAACAAATTAACCAATTTCAGAAAATACAAAATATAATTACTTTGGAAAAACCTGTGGTATGACTGATAGTTTCAGTTTCCTTAACAGTTGTTGCTTCAGGTACATTTATTTCATGTGTAAGGCTTTCATCTTCATTTTGAACACTTGCAAAAGGAAACCATTTCATTTCTTTACCTTAAAGTAAAATAAAACTTTTGCAAAAACGTTGCTTATTTATGAATTAATGACAACAATCCCACACGATCTACTTTCTAATAAGATTATTTCTGTTTAGCTAAGACCATGTTTTGGACTCAGGCCGGTTTATGCAACAAATAATTTTATTCCATTGATGTAAAAAAGACTACCCCAAAACGTGTATTAATTTATTATTTATCAAATAAATTAGTAGTGGTTAATTCATTGGGAGGAATTTTTTTTAGATCAAATACAACAATTATTAATAATTAAATACTTACTTGTACTATGGCACATTAAAATCTTGTTGCCGTCTATCATCGCGTGCCCTTCTTCATCATTCACAATGGAATAAAATGAATTCATTTTTAAATCAAACTAAAAACTAACCTATTATAAAATGACAGGACGGATTGAACAACACAATAAACGTACAAGTGTAGCTTGTGCGCATGTCGAGTAAATCGTACCCACCTTGCTCGAGGTAGGTTGAAATAGTTAACTCCGAGTAGAGTAATTTTAATTTTCGAACGCAAGTAAGAGTAAAGTTAGAGTGAACTCCACGTGAACTCTAGAATTTTCGAACGTGTATAGTTAACTAAGAGTTAATTTTCGAACGTAGTCCGAAGTTTTGTTGGTAAAATAAAACTAACAGGAATTTCAAAATTAATAAAAAAAAATCACTTTGTAAACCTCCACCATGGAGAGTGTATGTCTCTCAATTTTAAGGTAAACCACGTTTTTCTTTATATACGTGTTACTTTTGAAACCTAATATCGATCATATTTTTCAGTTACAACTATCAATATTATGTATACCTTGTCCAAAGATATTTCGTTATGGCCCTCTCAGCGGGTCTATTGTTAGGGATTTAAGCTTGATTTATAGGGCTGCAAGGACAGGTATGAGTAGTATACCTAGGTTGGTTCTGCAACAAAATGGTCTACTGCGCAGAAACCTGCGCAGGTTTTACCCCCACCCCAGCCCCTACCTCGGCCCCCGACCCTCACCCCGGCCGCCGCTTCGGCGGACCTTGCATTAGCTGAAAATAGATTAACATCTGGCATGCACGTGTTCAAGTCACTGACCTTGCATCAGCTAAAAATAGACCAACATCTGGCATGCACGTGTTCAATTTAATGACCTTGCATTAGCTGAAAATAGATCAACATCTGGCATGCACGTGTTCAAGTCACTGACCTTGCATCAGCTAAAAATAGACCAACATCTGGCATGCACGTGTTCAATTTAATGACCTTGCATTAGCTGAAAATAGATCAACATCTGGCATGCACGTGTTCAAGTAACTGACCTTGCATCAGCTAAAAATAGACCAACATCTGGCATGTCCGTGTTACAGCAAACAGGATGTGGTTATGAATCGTGGTCTAAAAATAGACCAACATCTGGCATCCACGTGTTCTAGAAAAACTGGTTGGAACCGGATGTGGTGATTAGTCATGCTCTAAAAATAGACCAGCATTTGACATGCACGTGTTCTGGAAATACTGGTTTGAATATAAACACAAGCGTAGAATTTTCATTTCAGTTGTTTTTAACATGGCTTCCGCTTGTGAACTTAGTGACCAAGTGGTTAAAAATATATCAAATGCAATTAAAATTATTAAAACTTTTAATGAAGCTGAAGTCTGGCGCAAGCACGTAAATAAACTTATCTTGATGATATCAAGATATATTAAAAAGGGTGTTACGTCAAACAAGGATGTAAACGTGAGCAAGCTGGAAGCGAATTTGGCACTTTTGAAGTACTATCGTGAACAGCTTAAACGGTTAAAAACAGCGACTTTAAAAACTGGATCCGGTACCGGTGGAACATTAACAAAAATATCAAACCTCGTGTGGCAGGAAGTGGAATCCCGATTTGTAAGCAGAATCAGGACAGGAATTATCGTCAACAGCACCTTTAAGGATCCAAAATTATTTCTGGAAAAATGCTTAAGAATTTTCAAGAATAAAATTAATGCAGCACGGCGGGTATCAGTGATCAAGGTAAATGTAGTATTCAGTGCCGAATTCATTTTGCCACATACTGGAACCGTGGAAATAAAAACATTCAACACGAGAAATGAGGTCATTAGCAACATTACCAATCTAGATGACTGGTACAAAACTTACATACTGGAAAATCTTTTAACAAAACTGGAAGAATTCCAGGAACGTGATTCAGGCTGGGCATTATCCGAAATTTTACACATGAAGGTTCACATTAACAAATACCAACCAATATCCGGGAGTTCATACATTGATTTACCTCCCGACATTAAACTGACAAAGGCGGTAGTTAATGTGAAAAACGATGACAATTATTGCTTTTTGTGGGCTGTAGTATCAGCACTACACCCAGCACACAGGTCAGAGAATGTTAATCGCACATTATCTTACCCCCACTACTCTAAAGTGTTGAAGTATGAGGGTTTGAGGTTTCCACTACAACTAAGGGATGTTTCAAAATTTGAGGACTTGAACAACTTATCAATAAACGTTTACACGTTGCAAAAGGCTGGAAAGAAACATAAAGTTGTCCCACTAGCACTTAGTGAAAAAAACTTTGAAAAATGCATCCACCTTTTAATGATAATGGAATCTGAAGAAGAGGGGGTAGAAGAAGAGGATAATGATAATGAAAAAATGGATGTGGATCAGATTAATTTTAAGGAGTTAAGGAATAATGTCAACCACCACTACATGTGGATAAAAAATTTGTCACGCCCGTTAAGCAAACAGCTTTCAAAACATAATAAACGAACTTGGTTGTGTGACAGGTGCCTCAACCATTTTAATACTGAAAAAAAATTAAATAAACATAAGGAAATGTGTAAATTAAAAAATAAATGTTTAGTTAAATTACCATGTGAATGCGAAAAGTATTTGCAATTTAAGAATTTCCACCATCAGGAAAAAGTTCCTTTTGTAATATACGCTGATTTAGAGAGCATACTAAAAAAAGTGGAAGGTAAAAAAAGGTGTAATACCGAATACGTATTTACGCAATTACACGTGGTAAGAACTGTATACGCTGGTTTTCCGAGAAATTACATATCGCTGCACAATATGTAGACGGTATTTTGAAGAGAATTGCACCAATGCAGCCAACATGTGAGGAGGAACAAATTTTTTTAACTGCAACCCACTGTCACATTTGCAAAAAAATATTGCTGAATAATCAAATTAAAGTTCGAGATCACTGCCACCTGACAGGGAAATTTAGAGGTGCAGCACACCAGTGGTGCAATTTAAACTTACGGGATTCTCACACCATACCTGTGACTTTTCATAATTTAAGCGGGTACGATGCTCACTTCATAATAAAAAGCGTTGTCAAGGATATTCCTGGTGGGATAAATCTACTGCCCATAAACAAAGAGCGGTATATTTCATTTACAAAGCATGTGAGTGAAACAAAAGTTAACTTACGCTTCATTGACTCGTACCGGTTCATGGCGAGCAGCATTGATAAACTGACATCTTACTTGAGTGACAAAGATAAACCTCTAATCCGAAAACATTGTGCTAGTGATGACGAATTTCACCTGCTCACTAGGAAAGGTGTTTTCCCCTATGAATACCTAGACACTTGGGAGAAAATTGATGAAGTGCAGTTACCAGCAAAAGAGGAGTTTTATAGTTCACTGCGAGGCGAAGGGGTCAGCAACGAAGACTATCAACATGCCTGTAACGTGTGGAACCAATTTCATGTTAAAAACTTGGGTGAATACAGCGATTTGTACCTGAAAACTGATGTATTATTATTAGCCGATGTGTTTGAAAACTTTCGCGCTAACTGCATGGAGTCATATAAACTTGACGCTTTACACTACTACACAGCACCAGGACTTGCGTTTGACGCAATGCTAAAGTGCACAGATGTAAAATTAGAATTACTGACTGATGTGGATAAAATAATGTTTTTCGAACGAGGAATGCGTGGTGGCTTGTCACAGTGTTCCAATAGATACGCGAAAGCTAACAATAGATATATGGGTGAATTACATAATCCAACTTTAGATGAATCATACATTATGTACTTTGATGTAAATAATTTGTATGGAGCCGCAATGAGTCAATACCTACCGTACGGAAAATTTGAGTGGGTAGAAGAGCAGGATTTTTACTCATTTGATTTAATGAATATTAGCGATACATCTGATATTGGATACTGCTTTGAAGTAGATTTGGAGTACCCAGCTGAGTTACATGAGCAGCATAAAGACTTACCATTGTGCCCTGAACACTTTACACCTCCAACATCAAAATATTCAAAACTAATTGCAAACTTGTATTCAAAATCAAAATATGTAATTCATTACCGCAATTTAAAACAGTGTTTACAATTAGGACTAAAAGTAACCAAAATACACCGAGTATTGAAGTTAAATCAGAGTGCGTGGCTCAAACAGTATATAGACTTAAACACTGAGTTGAGAAAACGATCGGAAAATGAATTTAAAAAAAACTTTTATAAATTAATGAACAACGCAGTGTTTGGAAAAACTATGGAAAATGTTCGAAAATATAAAGATATCAAGCTCGTAACGAAGTGGTGTGGACGTAATGGGGTAAAATCATACATTTCTCAGCCAAATTTTCATAGTTGCACAGTATTTGATGGTGATATAGCCCTTATTGAAATGAATAGACTAAGTGTTAAATTTAATAAACCGATATATGTAGGATTTTCAATATTAGATATTTCCAAAACCTATATTTATGATTTTCATTATAATTACATAAAAAGGGAATTAGGTGAAAAGGTGAAATTACTATACACAGATACAGACAGTTTAATTTATTATTTTTCAAACATAAATATTTACGACATTATAAAACGTGACGTTTACAAATATGATACATCTGACTATGACAAAAACAATATTTACAACATACCGCTGGTTAACAAAAAAGTAATTGGTCTCATGAAAGACGAGAACAATGGTGAAATAATGACTGAATTTATCGGTTTGAAATCGAAAATGTACACTTCCAAGGTAGTAGGAAAACCTGTTACAAAAAAAATTAAAGGAATAACTGGCACTACAGTAAAAACAATTACTTTTGAGGATTATTACAACTGTTTGTTTGGAAATACTACTGTAATAAAAAATCAGTTTTGTATACGTTCAAAAGATCATGACGTGTACACTACAAAACAAAGAAAATTAGCGCTAAGTCCACTGATGACAAGCGTGTTGTAAATTATTTATATACAGACACAATACCCTGGGGATATGTTCACCAGTAATTTTAAGTTGAAATTAAAATACAAATATGTAAACTAGGTAAATATATGTAAGTTAAAACTAATTTATAATGTAAATTTTTTAGAATAAATATAATTTCAATAAAAATAATGTCTTTTAATTATGTCCACATTTTTTATACAACACTTACTATTTAGTACTGCACAACCACATAATCTTCAACTACAGGTTGACATACATGGCACGCTTCCCGCGGTAACTCAATTCCTAAAGATGTTTCGCAGGAGTCGCAGTATGTGCAGCGATCCTGATAATTACGAGACCAGGTCACATGTTCCCATCCCGCTACCCACAGAGGAACCGCCAGCCTGTATTGTAGCATACAGTTGTAACACATCCACAACTTTTTATATGACCCATCTGCGATGAGGAATGTGGTTACGTAGCCGGTGTTGATAATGCAAATTTTTGTGTCGTCTTCCACGACACGCAGCTGTTCATTGTAATAAACACCGTCATCTGACATATAGCCCTCATCCTCTTCGTGCGAATCAAAATGTTGGTTTACTACAGCAACATTCGCTACGAGAATGTCTAGATCGTTGTTAACAGCCATTTTTATTATTATGCAAAAATTTGTTACTGAAGTTTTGTTTTAAACAACTGTTTTATATATAAAAAGTAGTGCAGTAAAATTAGCATTAAACCTCCCGCTGGTAGAACTATGCTTTGGTCTTAGCAAATATTGCAAAGTTATTTTAAGACAAAATAATGGTTTGTTTTCATCTAAGTTCATTTAATTGAATGTAGTTATACAAAAAGGAATTATTCTGCAATGAAACACAAATTGACTTTTGTGTCGGAAAGTTGTAATTTTTAAACATTCGAACACATAACTGTAACAGACGGGGAGAGTGCACCACACGGGCTACTTTTGTGCAATTTAAAATTTAAAAAATTTGGTGTCGGTCGGGATAAGTGTAATTTTATAATTTAGTCATAGGGTTCTAAAAAGGTTCTAGGCGAATTTAAACTGGTAAGAGTAACGTTGTTTTTTAAATTAAACATTTTTTTTATTTTTACTGTTATTTATTTTAAAATTTGAAAAATACAGATTTTTACATTAATAATAGGTTTGTTCATAGAACATATTTCCAACGGTTGGAGTTTGAGTTTGAGTGCGCATGCGTGGTTTCAAACTGGTTGCAAATCAAACTGTTTGAATTCTTCTGTGAACAGCATTATGTCACTTAACTTTTTAAAATGAATAATAAATGTCTCTGCTTAATTTTGGTAGTAAATATATCGATATTATCGATCACTGTAGTGACACTTGTCAGTGAGTCAGTCTTTTATTATTTTATTTATTAATTTACAATGATTTATTTACCGTAAAATATTTATTTCACTAATTTAATTTATTTGTAAGTATATAACCAAACATTAAATGAAATCAAAACCTTTAATCAAAACAAATACAAATGTCTTGTCAAAACAGTGTAAGTGCGCATGCCTCAAATTTAAAATTTCCGACCGAGTTGGAAATTATTCTGATAGTTGGCAACCGATCAGCAACCAGTCAGAAAGTTTCTATGAACATTGAACTAATAATTAGAGTTGGAAATTTGTGACTCTGCGAACGCTTTTATGCAACTGCGCATGCCTCTGACGGTTGCTGACGGTTTCAAATCGTTCTATGAACAAACCTATTGTTATTTATAAAGGCATTTTAGAAAATACTTATTCTAAACTTACATATTTTATGAATTCTACTTTAGACTTATTCTAAACTTACATATTCTATAAATTCTACTTTAGACATATACTATAACCTAATTACAAAACACGTACAATACTAGTTAAAGGGGAATATTTTACAATTTTATCATACAATACGAGGCAGTACGCTGTAGTATTCGCGGGTACATTAGTGGAAGGTACAAACTCCAAGCGAATGTCTACAACGCTTAGACAAAAACGGTTTGTTTTGATGTAACTTGATACTTCATTCAATTGGATGTAGTTATACAAAAAGGAATTATTTTGCAATGAAGCACAAATTAAGTTTCGATCGGTAAGTTGTAATTTTTAAACATTCAGACACATAGCTGTAACAGACAGGGAGAGTGCACCACACGGGCTACTTTTGTGCAATTTAAAATTTAAAAAATTTGGTGTCGGTCGGGATAAGTGTAATTTTATAATTTAGTTATAGGGTTTTAAAATGGTTCTATGCAAATTTAAACTGGTAAGTGACGTTATTTTTTAAATTAAACATTTTTATTTTTTTATTTTTATTGTTATTTATTTTTAAATTTTAAAAATACAGATTTTTACATAAATATAGTTATTTATAAAGACATCTTAGAAAATACTTATTCTAAACTTACATATTCCATGAATTTTACTTTAGACTTATTCTAAACTTATATATTCCATTAATTCTACTTTAGACATATACTATAGCCTAATTACAAAACACGTACAATACTAGTTGAAGGGGAATATTTTACAATTCTGTCATGCAATATGAGACAGTACGCTGTAGTATTCGCGGGTACATTAGTGGAAGTTTCAAACTCCAAGCGAATGTCTACAGCACCAGTCTTTAAAATTTCGATTTGATGAGTGCAGTCAATTACAACTATGGGTGCAACATTTATAAATTCTTTTGGTGTTAGTATCGGTTCGTTTGTTTTACCATAGTATGATGATTGGAACTGCGCATACATATCATAAAGGATAGCAAAACAGTTTTTGTTAAAATTCAAATTTAAATTATCATACGAGTACATTTCAGAATTAAGGTACAACTTTATATTAGTTAAATTACAGCTATCAAATGAACTGCCAGACATTCCAATTGTATTTTTTCTATTAGTTTAAAATCCAACAATTACAAAGCGAGGTTTTTCTAGTTGTGATGAAGTTTTGATAGCCCACGTGTGACGTTGGGTTTGTTGAAGTACCGGATACTCCATTAATTCCCAGCTACGGAATGCTATTTCTAGTTCGACATTTTTTTGAATTAAATTGAACAACATGAGGCGTTCTGCATCAGCAACAGAAATATGTGGAATTTTCCATTGCACTTTACTTATTTCAAGTTTTAGTTTATCCATACTGACTACAGCACTAACTAAGGCATTTTCATCTGTATTGATGCGTATAAGAACGAGTTCTTGTCGTAAATTCATTACAATTTTCCGGAAATCTTCAGCAAATCCGAGCAGCATTCGTAACGACATACATACGTTAAAATACTTATTACTATCTAATATGCTAGTTTTCTCTGAACTTCCATACCAACCAGCATTCATAAGTGCAGTGCTCTCATTTTTGTTATATGAAACGTATGATTTCAAGGTGGATGAGATACCAGGATTTCGCACCCTGTCCACAACTATACCATTAATTTCATATCGAATTTCTTCAAATAAATGTGCTACACCATTATTTGCCAAATAAACTTCCTTTATTTTAGTCCCATCTTTATTAGTTACTTGTCCTTCAATGTAGATTAAGCTGTTCCATGGAAGCGTGTAGGCGTTCTGTTGTTGAATTGGAATTCGAATTTCATCATTGTTATTAAAGGTGGTAGCCGAGTAGGGTTGATGGGTATGTTTTTCAGCATTAACTATAGAATTGTCTTCAAGAGCTGCCTCGGTAACGGTTAAGATATTAGCATCCATTTTCTTTAATGCACAGTATGTAATTTTTACACTTTAATATTGATTCAAATTTAATTCTAATCCAAATTATAATTGTTGTCCTTTTCTTTTTTGGGCCTTTTTGATTTTCTTTCGCAATTTTGAAACGTTAACGTTGTAACCAAGTGATTTAAGAAATTTGCGGTTGGATGGTGTTAACACCTCAAAGGTTTCTTGTAGACTAACCAATCGGTTAGCAGGTAATTTGTAATTATTAGTAATTTTTGGTTGATTGTATTTAATTACCATTGTGCGCAACTTTTTTTAAATGTAGTCTTAACGTGATGACCTCTTCTCTAAAATTGATTAAATCACCGTTCTGGTCGAGTATTTGTACTACAATTGAACTTATTCGGTGAGTATTTATTGGCATATATATGGCATGTTGAGGGCTCTCTATTATTTTCTCACCTGGCTCAGTGTTGGGGAAAAATTGATGAACAATATGAGTTGATGCGCTGTTATTATACGAACCTGAGGATATGTTACAGTGCACACATATAGAGTTAACTTTAAGAATGTCTATCGGATAATCAGCTATGTGAAATGTATTTGCGGATAATAAACGAGGTTTGAATCCTAATAAATCTCTAAATGTATCATTCGGTCGGAAATCAACGTCTACGCTAGCCAGCAATTCAACCTTTAATGTATTTCTATTTGCTTTAATTATTAATTTATTTTTATCTTTCACGTCCTTTTGAAGGATCTGAATTACCTTACTTAAGTAATTTTTTATATCTTTAATTTCATATGATCCTGTTTCTAACGATACTTTATGGCTGCCGAAATAAAAACAATTGTTTACACCCTTCTCAATATTTGGGATAGAATTGTATGATTCAAAATTTATCAAACCGATTACATATTCCTCATCATCCAAATCGATAGGAGGATTTATATCAGCTGTTAATATGGAGCTGCGTCCTGTTAAGGTAAATGTGTATGACATGATTTCTTAACATGCACTAAAGTAATCGTTCATATTTACTCTACTTTATACAAAAAACGTAAACATAAATGTCCACAATTTTCCTCGTTGTATGTTTGAAAAACATCATGATTATATTTAATACTATTATTTTTGTTATTACTTTTAAAATACTTAATTACTTCACGCGGTGGCCTTAAGTTACCGAAACTATCAAAATAATTTATAGATTTATCATATTTTTTGTATGCAACCCAATGAGTACCAGGATTTTCAACATTATCTAAATTTATAACCCCCAGTTCAAATTTACCTATTTTTGCAGGCAATTTATTACGCATAAAAACTCCACGGAAATATGGTAAGTGTTTTGCATACTCAAGTATGTCAATATTAGTTAGTGCACGTTTTGATAACTTCAATTTTATTAGTTTTTTGTCTTTGCCTGTGATTTTAGATACATTCCCGAACCCTTTTTTTTGCGTTTTTGTTGGTGCCCTCAGATACATACCAAAACCCCTTTTGTGAGGCTGCAAATATAAGCCTTTACCTTTACCCATAGAAATTGCTTCCATTGTTTTATTATGACGTTGACTTTCAGCCAATTGCTCTTTTGCACTTTTAATATCACTCACAGCTTTTGCAATACCAGCAGCTCCACCACTTAATGCCCCAAGTGCGCTAAGTGCGGCAAAAATAGGTATTAATGGTAGAATACCCCCGATTTTGGAATAGGTACAATTCTAGGTTTTCTAATTTGCCGTTTGATTTGCTTTACTGAATTAAAAGCTACCCTAGTTGCATTTTTTAGTCTTTGGCTTTACTTGTTCGCAATGCTAATCGAGCACGTTTTACAACATTTTTGAAAGGTAACGCCTTTCCCATTCTTTTTGTTCCACAACCCATTCCCAATTTAATTTTTGCACTCATAGCTGATTTTACGCCAAGAGATGCAATTTTTTCACCCAAAGATGCGTCTGAAGATTTCAATCGTTGAAAAGCCTGTTCTGCTAGAATTCGGTCTGCTTTGTGGCGATCCTTAATACTTTTACTGTGAGAATATGCTATGTCGTGCTGCATACATGCTTCATCCAGTTTATTTACACCTTTGTCACCCTGTAGAAGCCTCTTCTCCAAACGAGTACCAGGTCCACAATAGTTATACCCAGGTATATGAAGTTCTACGGGGAGTTTATTTATAAGTTTATTTAAAATTCCTGCACCCCGTTTATGATGTGTCACCTTTCGCGCACGCATTACAAATGAGCTATAAAATATATGTGCAGTTTATTTATACATCAGTATTGGTTTAACCATCATGAAAGTTATAAAACAACCTTTAACTTTAAACGTTAAGAACTGTGATCTTGAATTTAAACAAACTGTCCGGCACAGTAAATTACTACCATCCTGCATAAGATGTATTATAACAGGACCATCCGGTTGTGGTAAAACTAACCTCATAATTACATTAATTGAACATCCCAATGGTTTAAGTTTTGAACATGTAAAAATTTATTCAAAATCTCTAAGTCAACCCAAATACGAGTATTTGGAGCAACTATTGAAATCAATACCTGGAATTACATTTAGTGCTTATGGTAGCAGTGATAACGTAATTTCGCCTGAAAACGTTGAGCGGAATACAATATTTCTTTTTGATGATGTCAGCTGTGATAAACAAAATGTTATGCGAGACTATTTTTGTATGGGACGTCATAAATTAGTTGACTGTTTTTATTTATGTCAGACGTATACACGAATTCCAAAACATTTAATTCGTGACAACGCAAATCTTATAATTCTTTTTAAGCAGGATGAAATGAATCTCAAACATGTGTACACAGATCATGTGGGAACAGATATGACGTACAACCAGTTCAAAAATATATGCTCATTTTGTTGGTGTGATAATTATGAATTTCTTGTGATTAACAAAGAGTGTGAACTAAATAACGGTCGGTACAGAAAAGGGTTTGATCACTTTATAATTTTCAATAAATAGCTAAACAAATTTCACTTACACACCATTTCTTATTAGCATTCTTTAGAGGTAACAGCTATAGTTATTTTAGTTGTTTTCGACCCGTTTTAGCCGTTTTGATTCGTTTTTAGCCGTTTTGACCCGTTTTGACCCATTTTAAGCCGTTATTTATTTGTATTAGACCTGTTTTTCAGACTGTTTTAGCTGGTTTATTTTTGTTATCAAGTATGAACAAAGATCTTAAAGAAAAATTAATAAAAGCTCGTAAGGCTGTCAAAAGAAAATTGCAAGCTTTAAAAAAGGGTACTATAGAAAAGGAAATTGAACTTGAAAAATCATATCATCCAATAACAAAAAAGTAAAAGATTTATCAAGTAAACTTTATGATATTGGTAATATTAAGCAGGAGCGTATTAAAACCAAACCGAAAACAAAAAAAGCTAATTTGGAGCATATAAAAGAAATAAAAAAATCTGACAATAAACCCAAAGAAAAGGTGTGGGATTTACCATCATTTATTGACACCGAAATTATTGCAGAACATGAACCTCAAGAACAAGAAGAAGAAGATACTTATAATGTGCAAGATGTTACGGCTGATTTATCTAGAGAAGTATTTGATGAATACCTGGAGCAATATGCTCCACTACCTCGAGAATATATTGAAAATATGTACTGTGAATCATCTGACTATGATCACAATACTGGTATTAAACATGACCCCATTACTGATAAGTTTACAATTGAAAATACATATATTGATTTTGATGGTAATGATTTAATTCTTAACGTTGACGGTGCGCAAAAAATAAGGTATATTGGAACTCCTGGTCTATATGAATTAATTTTTAAAAAAAATCCTATAGGGTTTAAAGAAAGTGATCAAAAAAATTATCATGATATATTAAAAAGAACAAATGCGCATAGGCGGGGTAATACATCAACAGGTCAAATTTTAGGAAATCGATCTGAAAAGTATAAAAACATTATTAAACCAATTTTGCTGCAAAAGAATGGTAAAGGTTTACATATGATTTATAATCAAAATCCTATAAATTATGTACACAGGGATAATCCCAACGAGCTGGTAGAGAGGTTAAAATTGTTGCTGGCATCACAGGCAGCCGGTAACAATAACCACAATAATGAAATAGTTTCAATAATAGAAGGGTTAAAAGAGGCAAATATCATATATTAACCTCAGTATCAAAATGCCCATCAACAAGTTTGGACATCATTCCACCAAGTATAGAGCTTATGATGAGGATGATGATTATGACGACGCTGATACATTTAATTTACATGACAAACGAATTGTAAATATAAGTGTTCCCGTTAATGATAATGATGCTGTAAACAAAAAGTATCTGGAAGAAGCTTTAAATAAGATTGTTAAAAAGCTTGACAACTAGAAAAACCTCGCTTTGTAATTGTTGGATTTCAAACTAATAGAAAAAATACAATTGAAAAGTCTGGCAGTTCATTTGATAGCTGTAATTTAACTAATATAAAGTTGTACCTTAATTCTGAAATGTTCCCGTATGATAATTTAAATTTGAATTTTAACAAAAACTGTTTTGCTATCCTTTATGATATGTATGCGCAGTTCCAATCATCATACTATGGTAAAACAAACGAACCGATACTAACACCAAAAGAATTTATAAATGTTGCACCCATAGTTGTAATTGACTGTACCCATCAAAACGAAATTTTGAAAATTGGTGCTGTAGACATTTGATTAGAGTTTGAAACTTCCACTAATGTACCTGCGAATACTACAGCGTACTGCCTCATATTACATGACAGAATTGTAAAATATTCCCCTTCAACTAGTATTGTACGTGTTTTGTAATTAGGCTATAGTATATAAGTCTAAAGTAATAGTATTTTACATTACTAGCCAGGTAAAACGGTTTTTACTGCTGAAAGGAGGAAATGACTGGCGAGCCGTTAGGCGAGCCTGTCACCTCCTTGAGGCAGTAAAACAGTTACCTGGCGTGTATTGTACAATATTTTATTTGTTACTCACTTGTAAATCATATTTAGGATTATAATCAAAACTTGTCAGTTGTAATTGTTGTCATAGATTGTCTTGAATGATATCCCATAAGCCTTGGAAAACATTTTGCAGTGTTACTGTAGCAACGCGGATAGTTTATTTCATTGTTTACTTTTTTCACTGATTTTAATGTGGAAGTCAAAATGAACGTGCCAGAAGCTATTACAAAAGAAGCCTTAAGTGTGGTTTCAAGTTTATTACCAGAAAAGTCAGCGGCAAGATATGAACGAGAATACGCCGATTTCAAAGAATGGCAAGAAATAAACAATGTAACTGTTGTGACGGAGAACGTTCTATTAGCTTATTTTAATCAACTGTCCACGAGATTCAGACCTAGTTCATTATGGTCGAAATGGTCGATGTTGAAGAGTTGCCTGGAAATTAAAGAAAATATTGAAGTTCGCAGGTTTATTTTTATATTAGAGATGTTACCGAAAAAAAAATACATTTTTATTTGTCATTTGTAGATTTCATAAATTATTTGCGTTTCTGAAAAGAAGGAGTGAGCGTTATGTTCCGAAAAAGGCCAAAGTTTTAACCAAGGAGCAAGTCGAAAAATTTCTTTTGGAAGCTCCCGACGACCGTTGGTTGCTCTTTAAAGTTATTACAATTTTTGGAATTTTTGGTGCTTGCCGGTGTGATAAGCTTCTCTCTTTAACCCTCAATGATGTGGAAGATACTAAAAAATATATAATTATTACATTAAGAAATACAAAAAATAGAACAATAAGAAGGTTTACCATCACAGATGATGATTGCAGTTTTCAACCTTGTGTTTTATATAGAAAGTATGCAGCTCTTCGTCCTTCCGGAACAGAGAGTTTACGTTTGTTCTTAACATATCGTAACGGAAAATGCATTTCCCTTTATGCTGGTCACCACACTATTGGCACACCGCCAACCGAAGAAAATTGCGGGATATTTAGGATTAGAAGAACCAGAATTATATACAGGTCACTCTTTTCGTCGGTCTGCAGCAACGATGGTTGTAGCCGCGGGCGGAGATATTTTAGCACTAAAACGTGCTGGAAGATGGAAATCCAGCGCGGTTGCGGAAGGATACGTGGATGATTGTATCAATCAAAAAATTGAAATGTCGAAAAAAATGCTTCCCTTACGTGAGTCTACAAATGTTGTGCCTTCTACATCGGCAGAATCTGCGCTAATATTCCTTCCTCTGTGGCTAATCGGTCAGATGCAAGCGACATCACTTCAACCGAAAAATTTAATATAACTGGCAATCATAATTGTACATTTATTTTTAACTTATATGATAATAATAAAACTGAACTTTCAACTGTTAACAATGCAACTACTAACTTGTAAAAATTTTACAGGTTAGCTGTCAGTTTTACAGGTTAATAGGTTGTAAAGGTTGGTTTTCAATGTTAATGTACATACCAAATAAATGACGGTTTACAAGTATGTAACAAATAAAATTCATAAAATATATAAGTTTAAAATAAGTATTTTCTAAGATGTTTTTATAAATAACTATATTTTTGTAAAAATCTGTATTTTTAAAATTTAAAAATAAATAACAGTAAAAATAAAAATATGAACGTTTAATTTAAGAAATAACGTCACTTACCAGCTTAAATTTGCTTAGAACCTTTTTAGAACCCTATGACTAAATTATAAAATTACACTTATCCCGATCGACACCAAATTTTTTAAATTTTAAATTGCGCAAAAGTAGCCCGTGTTGTACACTCTCCCCGTATTCCTTTCCTTTTGTATAACTACATTCCTTTTTGTATAACTACATTTAATTAAATAAACTTACATAAAAACAAACCATTATTTTTGTCTTAAAATAACTTTGCAATATTTGCTAAGACCAAAGCATAGTTCTACCAGCGGGAGGTTTAATGCTAATTTTACTGCACTACTTTTTATATATAAAACAGTTGTTTAAAACAAAACTTCAGTAACAAATTTTTGCATAATAATAAAAATGGCTGTTAACAACGATCTAGACATTCTCGTAGCGAATGTTGCTGTAATAAACCAACATTTTGATTCGCACGAAGAGGATGAGGGCTATATGTCAGATGACGGTGTTTATTACAATGAACAGCTGCGTGTCGTGGAAGACGACACAAAAATTTGCATTATCAACACCGGCTACGTAACCACATTCCTCATCGCAGATGGGTCATATAAAAAGTTGTGGATGTGTTACAACTGTATGCTACAATACAGGCTGGCGGTTCCTCTGTGGGTAGCGGGATGGGAACATGTGACCTGGTCTCGTAATTATCAGGATCGCTGCACATACTGCGACTCCTGCGAAACATCTTTAGGAATTGAGTTACCGCGGGAAGCGTGCCATGTATGTCAACCTGTAGTTGAAGATTATGTGGTTGTGCAGTACTAAATAGTAAGTGTTGTATAAAAAATGTGGACATAATTAAAAGACATTATTTTTATTGAAATTATATTTATTCTAAAAAATTTACATTATAAATTAGTTTTAACTTACATATATTTACCTAGTTTACATATTTGTATTTTAATTTCAACTTAAAATTACTGGTGAACATATCCCCAGGGTATTGTGTCTGTATATAAATAATTTACAACACGCTTGTCATCAGTGGACTTAGCGCTAATTTTCTTTGTTTTGTAGTGTACACGTCATGATCTTTTGAACGTATACAAAACTGATTTTTTATTACAGTAGTATTTCCAAACAAACAGTTGTAATAATCCTCAAAAGTAATTGTTTTTACTGTAGTGCCAGTTATTCCTTTAATTTTTTTTGTAACAGGTTTTCCTACTACCTTGGAAGTGTACATTTTCGATTTCAAACCGATAAATTCAGTCATTATTTCACCATTGTTCTCGTCTTTCATGAGACCAATTACTTTTTTGTTAACCAGCGGTATGTTGTAAATATTGTTTTTGTCATAGTCAGATGTATCATATTTGTAAACGTCACGTTTTATAATGTCGTAAATATTTATGTTTGAAAAATAATAAATTAAACTGTCTGTATCTGTGTATAGTAATTTCACCTTTTCACCTAATTCCCTTTTTATGTAATTATAATGAAAATCATAAATATAGGTTTTGGAAATATCTAATATTGAAAATCCTACATATATCGGTTTATTAAATTTAACACTTAGTCTATTCATTTCAATAAGGGCTATATCACCATCAAATACTGTGCAACTATGAAAATTTGGCTGAGAAATGTATGATTTTACCCCATTACGTCCACACCACTTCGTTACGAGCTTGATATCTTTATATTTTCGAACATTTTCCATAGTTTTTCCAAACACTGCGTTGTTCATTAATTTATAAAAGTTTTTTTTAAATTCATTTTCCGATCGTTTTCTCAACTCAGTGTTTAAGTCTATATACTGTTTGAGCCACGCACTCTGATTTAACTTCAATACTCGGTGTATTTTGGTTACTTTTAGTCCTAATTGTAAACACTGTTTTAAATTGCGGTAATGAATTACATATTTTGATTTTGAATACAAGTTTGCAATTAGTTTTGAATATTTTGATGTTGGAGGTGTAAAGTGTTCAGGGCACAATGGTAAGTCTTTATGCTGCTCATGTAACTCAGCTGGGTACTCCAAATCTACTTCAAAGCAGTATCCAATATCAGATGTATCGCTAATATTCATTAAATCAAATGAGTAAAAATCCTGCTCTTCTACCCACTCAAATTTTCCGTACGGTAGGTATTGACTCATTGCGGCTCCATACAAATTATTTACATCAAAGTACATAATGTATGATTCATCTAAAGTTGGATTATGTAATTCACCCATATATCTATTGTTAGCTTTCGCGTATCTATTGGAACACTGTGACAAGCCACCACGCATTCCTCGTTCGAAAAACATTATTTTATCCACATCAGTCAGTAATTCTAATTTTACATCTGTGCACTTTAGCATTGCGTCAAACGCAAGTCCTGGTGCTGTGTAGTAGTGTAAAGCGTCAAGTTTATATGACTCCATGCAGTTAGCGCGAAAGTTTTCAAACACATCGGCTAATAATAATACATCAGTTTTCAGGTACAAATCGCTGTATTCACCCAAGTTTTTAACATGAAATTGGTTCCACACGTTACAGGCATGTTGATAGTCTTCGTTGCTGACCCCTTCGCCTCGCAGTGAACTATAAAACTCCTCTTTTGCTGGTAACTGCACTTCATCAATTTTCTCCCAAGTGTCTAGGTATTCATAGGGGAAAACACCTTTCCTAGTGAGCAGGTGAAATTCGTCATCACTAGCACAATGTTTTCGGATTAGAGGTTTATCTTTGTCACTCAAGTAAGATGTCAGTTTATCAATGCTGCTCGCCATGAACCGGTACGAGTCAATGAAGCGTAAGTTAACTTTTGTTTCACTCACATGCTTTGTAAATGAAATATACCGCTCTTTGTTTATGGGCAGTAGATTTATCCCACCAGGAATATCCTTGACAACGCTTTTTATTATGAAGTGAGCATCGTACCCGCTTAAATTATGAAAAGTCACAGGTATGGTGTGAGAATCCCGTAAGTTTAAATTGCACCACTGGTGTGCTGCACCTCTAAATTTCCCTGTCAGGTGGCAGTGATCTCGAACTTTAATTTGATTATTCAGCAATATTTTTTTGCAAATGTGACAGTGGGTTGCAGTTAAAAAAATTTGTTCCTCCTCACATGTTGGCTGCATTGGTGCAATTCTCTTCAAAATACCGTCTACATATTGTGCAGCGATATGTAATTTCTCGGAAAACCAGCGAATACAGTTCTTACCACGTGTAATTGCGAAAAATGACAATGAATCAAAGTCGGAGGACGACTCGCTCATTCGGATCTCGCGGCAGCGAGAAAATACCCAATTTTATTGCCGAAGACGCACCAAATTACCCAGTTGATAATAGAGTATTATCATAAGATGTATATGCATCCGGGCGCACGTAACCTTCTGTCCATAATTCAAGCACAATTTTGGATATTGTCAGCTCGCGACGCAATTCGGCGTCGACTCAGTAAGTGCATCACTTGCTTTCGTACTCAACCACATTCATTACAGCCAATGATGGCTAATTTACCGGCCGCTCGTTTGAATGCGGTCAAACCCTTCGCGGTCACCGGTGTAGATTACGGTGGACCATTTGACATAACATTAGGCAAAGTTCGTAAGGTTAAAATTCACAAAGCTTACATTTGCCTATTTGTTTGTTTCGCTACCAAGGCAATACACCTTGAGCTCGCATCGGAGCTCACCACGGACGCATTTCTTGCAGCTCTCCGTCGTTTCCTAGCTCGTAGAGGCCATGTAAGCGACCTCTACAGTGATTGTGGCACCAACTTCGTCGGTGCTAAACGCAAACTAGCTGAATGGTATCAGCTAGTGGCGTCGCGCGCGCACAACGAGCATATAAAACAACAGCTTTCTGAGCGCAACATTTCTTGGCATTTCAACCCTCCTTCAACCCCGCATTTCGGCGGACTCTTTGAATGTACTTCATGAGTAGCCAGCTCATGGCGGGGGGTATGTTCAGTCGTGAACTCAAATTTTGGGTAGTTTAAATAAATTTATATTTCGTATTTATTTTCGTATTTCGCGCGCAGTTGTGAGTAACCGTCAGGTGATGTACGCTACTGACCCCGACGCGCGGTATACAAGTAAAAATCAGTATTAATGTAATATTCAACTTAGTTAGATGTGTAAAATTCGCACTTCGGCGAATTTACACTATTAAAGGTGTTCTTGCAACATTCGATTCAGTGTCGTATGTGTAAAATTCGCACTTCGGCGACTTTACACTATTAAATAGTTGTACTATTTTTTTGTGGTATCGCTTTCGGCGATCCATGTGTGGGTGTTCGCATTCGGCGAACGAGTGTTAATGTTTAATAAACTTATTATCGTAACCACGGAGCGGCTGCGACCCTGCAGGCAGTTTTCGTCAACAAGCTGGCCAGCCAACGACTACCAGGAGCGGACATCATCTCCAGAGAAGCTAAGCAGTGCACGACGGTTAACAAGGTCAGTTATTCACTTTATGACGGTAGAACTAAACTCACAACTTGCGGCATAAATATTCGGCTCTCAATCCATACAGTCCACTTTTGTCGCAAATATTCTTGTAAGTGGAAGGAGGAAACCGCGTTATTCGTTAACGAGGCCCTCGTATACACACTACTGATTTTAAACTTTTTAAAACTCATTTACATACCTACTCACTAGGTATGCCTTTGGTATCTTAGTTTCCCCAATATGTATTAATACCGGTCAAGGACGATTTTCTCATCTTATATTTCTAGTAATAGTGAAAGACTTAATTTAATTTTGCGAATTCATTATTATTTCAAGTAAATCTGAAATACTTAATGCGCACAGAGATTAGAGATTTCCGAATTTAAATATTTTGCAATCCTACCCTGAGCGCCAACAGGTAGAATCTCTTGCTGTGTGGTGAACCACCTCAGACTTAGTAAGTTAAAGCCATAACGAAATATCTTTGGACAAGGTATAACTTCATTTTTGTCAACACTGATACCTATCGAGAACTACACGTTTTCGAAGCGTTGCACTAAAACTGATTTAATTTAACAGTTTGTATTTCTTATTATAATATATATTGTGCAAAAGTGTACTTTCCAACAAAGTGAATAATATTTAGTATTTTAGCCGTTGAATAAAACACGTACAACTGTAAAAAATCAAACATAACCTAAAACTCACACGTGTTTCACCATGGATCAACCTTTAGGTGAAAAAATACTTAAAAAATTGGAAAGTCTAGACACCATCGCAGAAGATGTGGCCGAAATAAGGTAAGAACTAATTATTTTTAAACAATACATAACAGATATTCAACAAAAATACAATAATCTGCAGAGAATTGTTGAAAAGCTCCAGTCAACAAATCTGTGTCTAGAAAAACAGGTTAAAAAGAAAAATATGGTCATTTACGGTATAGAAGAGTTAGAAGTTAACAAAACCGATCTCAGGGAGAAGATAAAGAGGTTTTTACCAAATTAAATGTAAACGTCGATTAAAATGAAATAGAAGATGTATACAGATTAGGTAAAAAAACCAGAAGATTGTTAACAGAAACAAACCTGTACTAGTCATATTTAAAAATTTACATACAAAAATTGCATTATGGACCTTAAATCAAATTTAAGAAACTCTAAATACGCATTAGTCACGATTACCCCAAACAAGTTCTAGAAGACAGCAAAAGTAAAAAGAAGGCAACCAGAGATCAACAGACAACAAACGGGGGTAAAAGGCCCAGAGGAAATGAGTAGTGAGTAACACCCGCCTTGCCGCATCGGAATGCAGACTAATTAAGATGTAATGGCAATGGTCAGACCAGATGGAAGCATTCCGTCCATTTTTGTCACGTGCAAAAACAGTTTCAAATGTCGCTGAAATTCCTGAAACTAATGATCCCAGCAATGAAGAAGATTCCGAAAATGAAGATAATTATTCACAAATAACAGAAAATACACCTGTCATATTCGAAACTGAACATGAAGAAATATCTCAGAATTTACCTTCCAACAATAACGCAATAACTCCAGAATCTACATCAGTATTAATTTCTGCAACTTCCTCCTTACCCACAGTCACACCAATAAAGAAGAGAAAAATTAAAAATCAGTCAACACCTACATCATCGGTAGACTCCATATTAAATTACCTGCAAAATAAAAAAAGACCGATATGGATGAAGTTGATTTGTTGTTTTTAGCTCACGCACGAACCATAAAAACTTTTTCAAAACAACGACAAATCATAGCAAAAATGAAAATTGCGCAGATTATTATGGAACAAGAGCTGCAGAATCTTCAAGAACAATCATCATCACAACAAAATCATAACATATTTCGGCCCATAAGTACTGCCAGTTCCATAAACTCTATCGAACTCAATTCGCCATACTGTGAATATATTCAGATACACTCTCCACATACAAATTTAGATTATTCCACACAAACGGAAAGTTCAACAACAGCTAATATCATAACATGTGACAACATTCCATTAATGAATTAAATAATACTTATTATATTACGTATTTCTTTTTTGTACATTTTGAGAAGTTATTTTGTTTAATAAAGTTCTGTACAAAATGTGTTGTTTGTTTACCTTAATGTTATAGCAAGTCGTTCTTCAGAGGATATTGCTTCACGATAATTTGTATCATTTTTTATAATGTCCTCTTTAATAAGATTTAAAATTTCGTCGAAACACTCGGGAATCATTCTAAAATAAATATAAAATCGTTGTTTATCAAGTCTAAGTTGTGGTATCAGAGTATGGAATTCTCCAAAATTATTTCGTTGTAAATTTACGTTATGAACCCATTTCCTTCTCTTTCGCCTGAAAATAAAAAAAAACCTGAATAATATAAAATCTAAAACGGTATAAACAAATACAAACTTTGAATTTTCTTCATCCTCTAGGGCAATTAATAAAACGGCTTCTTCCTCGTCAGAGTCTGATGAATACATGTCGCACATATTATAAGCACAAAACTGACGCTTCGGTGTAGAGATACGCGCGAATTTTTATGTCGCAATGAACGCGAAACTTAGGCGACATTGTCGTTGTCGTCGTTCCGGCGAATTTGTCGCGTTGGTTTGGGAGAGCCTTACTTGTCTGGAAGTCGCATGTCCTATTCCACTGTGTATACGACAGTGAAGCAATTTGACGGAGATTGTTGGTCTACTCGAGTATTTTCGTGCGCTGCCGAAGTTAATCGAATAGATCTTGTTCTACCATCTAGTATTTTGTCCTTGTCTATCTATGTTTATGATTTTCTGGCATTGTGGTTACGTTTGTTGACATTAAGTTTTAAGTGCCTTATTTTCGGAACCGCTTTAATATGCCGAAATATTGGTAACAAATTTGTTAGCTAAATTTTGTGATCATGTAAAACAGATTTACAGTGAAATTTGTGGTTGAATAGAAAATCCTGCCAGAACTCAAAACATTCGTTTTCAATGAAACCAAATTTTTACCAAAAATGATAATAATTTATGATCGTGTCACAAGGGCTTTATACTATGTAGTTTTTATATTATGTATAAGAGAAACTTTTGATTAAATTGTGTATATGTGTATGGTGTGTACATACATAATGCTGAAATATGTTTAATTAAATTATATTTTTGTATATCGATATATCTTATTTTTAAATGTTAATAAACTAGAAATACAAACTTATACAGTTTATTTAAATTTCCCGCACTAATTTTCCTCTAAACATTTGTAAACCGAAGGCACACGAAAAGACACGAATGTGGCCCGAGTAGACCAAGCACCATCATTCAAATTGCTTCACTGCGTGGTTTTCATGCGACTTCCAGATAAGTATTAGAGTTCAGTGGTATCAACCAACCCCGCAGACGATGTGCACAATGTAGTAATAAAACAGTCAAATCTTGTGCTAAATGTCTCGTTCCTTTACATGACAAATGTTTCACTTTATTTCAATAAAAGTAAAGATTTAATTGTATTCTTCTCAATAATTAAATGATTTCTTCTTATTAAATATTAATATATTAATTTATTATTTGTTGAAAATGGAAAAATGTGAAGAAATTAGTAAAGGAATTAGTTAAGAATAAACAGCATAAATTTTCTATGTAAACGGTGATTGTTTTAATCGTTTTCAGTTATTTCGTACCAAGTTAGTGAAAAATCCACAAGATTCATTTAGAAAAGTCCTTGATTATTCGATGCGAATTGAATACCAAAAGATGTATTCGATGTATTCGCATTTGTAGAGACTATAGCGATGTAGTGTTAGCAGAGATGCCGTGATTCGAACATCCAATGAACGGAAAGTGACGTGATATAGTCCATTGACAAAACACTTTTCAGCAGATTCTTTTAAGTGTTATTAACCCTAAATCGATCAACGTATCTTCTGGGATACATTGACATACAATTTTTTTCTATGTTAACTAGTAACCATTTTCATTTTCAGTACTTTTTTTTTTGCGAACACTGTATCTTAGATCATATAGCTTACGAACTGGATGGAAGAACTGGGGAAGGCTTAGGATCGAGAGAGACAGAGCATGAACCTTCTGCGAGGAGTGCGCAAACTCAGAAAAACATCTGCCAACGAGAAACCAGTGACGGCGTCGAAATCTTTGTGCTTCGCAGTTACTCTCACTCTGTTACAAGTTGTTGGCGAGAGAGGAGTTAGAAGTGTTTTGTGATTCGATTGTGTAATAAATATGATTTGCATTTACTGCTGCCGTGGTCCGTTCAGCGCAAAGATGTTTGGTGTAATAATCCATGTGTAAGTTTTCTAACATTAAAAATAGTATTTACCTCAAGTTTAAGAAGTGTAATTAATTTTCATATTTCTTAATTCTAGTTTTCCTGCTGATGAAGAATTAAAAAACTTATGGTTTGAAGCATGTGCTTCCCATAAATGTAGAGTGGTTTTTGGGAAATCAAGCAGGATGTGGTTATGTTCCGACCATTTTACACCAAATGATAATTTGTTTAATAAATTACTTAAAATTATTTAAGCTATTAAAAGAAAAATGCGGGTTACAATATTTATTATCTTATAAATTGAGCCAAGACCATTTGGAGGTTTTTTTTAGTGCTCTGCGGAGTAGGGGCGGTTATACTAACAATCCTACATGTAGGCAGTTTAGACATTCGTATAAAAGGCTTTTAGTCCACACAGATATTAAGGGCTCTGATGCTGGTAATTGTGCTGTGTTAAACACTAGTTACATTCTACCGATTGAGAATAAAACAATTGCCAATGTCAACCTTAATGTAGATTTTGTCATTGACCATGACTATATTACCGCGGCTTTTGATTTATCGGCGTATGTCGAGGATGTAGTAAGCTATGTAGCAGGGTTTGTTGTCCGAAAAATAATGAAAAAAATTAATTGCGATATTTGCAAAAAATCACTAATTTCAAACCCTTCGGACAACAAACTAATAAATATATTAAATAAAGGAGGGCTTATAAATCCCTCGAAGGATGTGATAAAGGTTTGTTTAACAGCAGAGAGAGTCATTAGACAAACTGATGTTTATCAGAAAAACGTCAAACTGATTATTATTAATAAGTCACTGAAATCGTTAGTAAATAGTTTTATAGATATAGAAGACCATGATAGGAATTTTTTAGTTCGATTGGACGAGTACAATTTTGATATGAATCACACAAACCAATTAGTTAAGTTATTATTAGACATATTATAAATGTACGAATTTTTCATTTTTGTAAACAAAAATGTGTGAAGTCAGGTATAAGAAATAAATTTAATAAAATAATATTATTCAGAAACGAATAAAATAATAAAAATATACTTTTTTATTCACCTTTTCCTTGTCCTTATTTATATATTGCGATATAATTTGGCGGCATAAAAACAAATACAATAAATTAATTTTATTCAGAAATGCTATTATTACTTTGCTTTATTATTTGGGGGCTTAAGAAAAAAATATAATTACTTTTATTCAGAAATTATATCAAAAGTAGTTTTTAGTTCGACTTTTTCTTTCCTCTTATTATTTTGCGACTGACAAATATAGGTATAATAAATTATTTTTATTCTAAAATAAATTACAAAAATAATATAATTTTTTATTCAACTTTTTCCTTGTTCTATTATTTTGCGTTATATATGCCCCTTTCTTGAAAATCCGTGCCGACGTCCATTGTAAGACGCGGCGTCTGCGCATAACTTTCAGGAGTTACGCAGTGTTGTATCCTTTTCTCTCTTATGTACTTGTATAAATCTCTCTCACTTGATCCTAAGCCTTCCCGAGAATCGCATAGTAAGGCATAGGCTTTCTCATATCCAGTTCGTAAGCTATATGATCTAAGCACTGTATGTACAGGCTGGCCCCTCTAGTGTTTGCATTTTGAACTACAGGTTATTTTGAGTTGGCAACACCAATGTCAGCTATGATAAGAAGTTAGTATAATATATGCGGTTTATGAAATGAGTCGATTTACGCTTGACCAACGTTGGAAAATATTAAAAACTTATTTCCAAAGTGATGAATCTTCTACCGAAAGTGCAAGAAAATTACGTTCAAAATTCCGTAAAAAAGAAGCGCCTTCCAGGCAATATGTGGACAATTTTGTCACACATGTGCGTGAAACTGGATCGTTATTGGATAAAACAACACGTTCTCATGCTCGTACAGTGCGTACAAACAAAAACATTGCTGCTGTTGCCCAGAGTGTGCAAGAACAACCAAGCACCTCAACTCGCCATCGTTCTCAGGAATTGAACATTTCACGCACTTCTTTGATGCGAATTTTGCATAAAGATCTCGGTATGACGCCATACAAAGTTCAATTAGTGCAGAAGCTGATGCCGCACGACCATCCGCAACGTTTTCAGTTCTCTAATTGGGCTACGGAACGCTTGGAAGAAGATGAGCATTTTTACCGAAAAATCATCTTTTCTGACGAAGCTCATTTTCATCTCGGTGGTTACGTCAACAAGCAAAATTGTCGCATCTGGGGCACAGAAAATCCAAACATGACTGCTGAAAAGCCAATGCACCCTGAACGATGCTCTGTTTGGTGTGGTTTTTGGGCTGGCGGTATCATTGGGACATTTTTCTGATGCGGAAGGCAAATGCATTACAGTGAACGGTGTGCGCTATCGTGCAATGTTAACTGATTATTTGTGGCCCACTTTCGGAGATATGGATCTGGACAACATTTGGTTTCAACAGGATGGCGCGCCATGCCACACAGCCGTAAAACAATCGATCTTTTTTATAGCAAAATCAAACTGCAAAACTTATATGGTCCACCCGTTATAGTAATAAAACAATCAAAGCTTTTTATTTCATGAAAACTAAAGATTTAAATGTATTCTTTTCAATAATTAAATGATTTATTAAATATTAAATAAAAAATAAATAAATATTTTATCACGGCATATTACCCATTGCTGGGTGTGCCAATCTGCTTCATACACAGATATCGGTAATGGAATATTTCTACCGTGCGGGCGCTTACCAGGCGTCACCTCACGGGCACTCAATTCTGGCGAGGAGAGTGCGCCACAGGGGTCAATTTTTGTGCCATTAAAATTCGATGTAATTTTTGGCGTCGGTCGGGATCGAACCCGGGTCCCCAGATTCGCGACCAGACACTCAGGCACACGGCCACGAGACCCCATATTAATCGGGCTTACCTTATTCCAAATTTTACAAAGAGTAACCGAAGATATGCCAGAAATTGATGTACCTATACATAGTTTATATCGTGTATGTTTATTACATCTAGCAATTAAACACGATCTGGTTCTCATGAATGGTGAAATCAAGCTCTGCTCAGATTTTAACAATGAGCAAGAAACTATATTGGACTTACACATGCCTTCACTAGTCCAACCAAATTCTTTGAATCTTTCCCCTATTGGTGGAATTATTAACAGTTATGGAGAATTTACACTTAACGACGTGAAATTCTTTCCGTCATTGATAAAGGAAGTGTCTCCATTTACCATCAATATAAGCAACCTGAGAGAAGTGGTGTGCACTTTGTCGGATCCGAATTAAATATTAATATATTTATTATTTGTTGAGAATGGAAAAATGTGAAGAAATTAGTATAGGAATTAGTTGAGAATAAACAGCATAAATTTTCTATATAAACAGTGATTGTTTTAATCGTTTTCAGTTATTTCGTACCAAGTTAGTGCAAAATCCACAAGATTCATTTAGAAAAGTCCTTGATTATTCGATGCGAATTGAATACCAAAAGATGTATTCGATGTATTCGCATTTGTAGAGACTATAGCGATGTAGTGTTAGCAGAGATGCCGTGATTCGAACATCCAATGAACGGAAAGTGACGTGATATAGTCCATTGACAAAACACTTTTCAGCAGATTCTTTTCAGTGTTATTAACCAAAATCGATCAACGTATCTCCTGGGATACATCGACATTTTCATTTTCGGTACTGGTTTTTTTTGCGAACACTATGTAAATACATATAATTCTGCTGTTTCTGACAGAAACAATGTTGTACAGAAGAAATTAGCAAACGCAATTAAACCGCTGTTAACATTGATTAAAACTGATAGAAAAAAATTAAAGCACTAAACCACCATGTTTTACTGATCTAGTTCACACAATATCTGGTATTTTTGAGCAAGAACCAAAAGGAATAAGACCTATGTTCATATAACATTTTTTACTCAAAATGATGTCAGGAATATGCTATTAATTTTTTTTACACTATTCCTGATACAGCCTGTATATATATATATACAGGCTGTATCAGGAATAGTGTAAAAAAAATTAATAGCATATTCCTGACATCATTTTGATATATATATATATATATATATATATATATATATATATATATATATATATATATATATATATATATACAGTGGAGTCCGGATATAATGAACCCGCTTTTAGTGAACTTCCGGCTAAAGTGAACGCTACTTTAGGTATCCTAATTTTTTCCCATAAGACTAATACAAATTTTATCCGCTTATAATGAACCCGCTTATAATGAACTTCCGGATAAAGTGAACCGAATTTTATTAACTTAAGGTATAAAATTTCCGTTTATAGTAAACTTTTATAATGACAACAAACACACAACAGATGGAAACACAAGAGATCGAAAGAATCGACGTACGAGAGGTAGTAAAACCAGAACGATAGACTAGAGAGTATGTCGAATCTCATAGGCGTCGCTTGCGCAGTTCGCTTCCCTGAAATTTTCCCCATAATCCCCATGCGTCCATCCCCATAAAATTACCGATACTCACATTTTTTTACAATCACGCGAAGTTCCAGCTTAAGTTTGGGATGATTTTGTGCCCTTGAAAACTATATAAATAACATTCGTTTTTCTAGCATTCATGTACAAACTAAAATTTCCGACTATATATATATAATAAATACATACGTATGTTAAACGTACAATTCACATGAGAAATTTTATTTTCCTTTTTAGTGAACCTCGGATATAGTGAACCAGTCTTAATGCATTTTCAAGTTCACTATATCCGGACTCCACTGTATATATATATATATATTAGAGATGAAACGGATAGTTGTTTGGCCGGATACCGGATTCCAAATATCCGGCTAGCTGTGAAGCCGGATGGCCGAATATCCGGCAGCCGGATATCCGGCCCGTGTTCTCGTTGCATGTTGTGACAAGTTTAGCGCCGCAGAGGTACAGCTAATGAGATCGGATCAATTCGGGCGGTTCCGGGAGTCATCGTGAGTGATCGTGGACGGCGGCGTAAGGGGAGCACATCGTAATCTCGAAGTCTCATAGTTCCGAAACGCACATATATTTCAGGGTGTCATTATCGGAAAAGCAACGGGCAAAGTAATTTATATGGGGGTCAGAAACAAGTATTGTTCTATATGTGCTAGAGCAGCACACCGCAACGAAGATGCAAAAGAACATATTTGTTACCGAAATTGGTCAGGGTCCTCAAGTTCGATGGAAGCAGACATAATTGTCCAAGGCTTTTTAGAAAGTGAAGAACAACATGGGTTGCGCTATGAAAAATTTATTGCCGATGGAGATAGCAGTGTGTTCGCCAAAATTAAACAGAATGTCCCGTATGGTGAAAAAATTTGTAAAATTGAGTGCACTAACCATGCAATTAAAAATTATTCGAAGGCGTTATATAATATTAAAAATGATACCAAAAATATAAATTTGGAGGCCAGGCGTTTACTAAAACAAGAACAAATAGAAAAGTTGACAAAATGTGCACAACGAGCTATGTATCATAATAGTTACGAGAAAAATGTTGATGAATTAAAAATAGATCTTCACAACGGTCCGTATCACGTCTTTGGTCATCATATAAAATGTAAAGGATATTACTGCGACACTTTATATGACATAAAAGAAAGTAAATTAGAAGATGTTAAGAAAAGTGGACTCTATTATCATATTACTGGTGTGACTTGTTGGTACATAATAATATTAACAATTCATTTTAAATATTCTTTGATTTCAGCTGCTTTAAATTCTTTAATTAGAAAATCTAGTCAGTTTGTTGATAATGAAACAAACAATAGGGCTGAACTTTTCATGAGCATTTTAGCACGATTCAATGCTGGAAAGAGATTAAATCTCACAAATAGAGGCTCTTTTCAAATGAGATGTGACTTAAGTCTCCTACGATACAATAAAAGTCTTAATTGGCACAGTAGTCCTTGGAAGAAAACTGTAAAAAAAAGCCCTGGAAAAGATTTTAAAAAATTTTTAGAAAAAAAGGAAAAAGAAAAGAATACTCGAACAACTAAGCCGTATAGAAGAAAAAAAGAGCAACGTCCATTATCTAAAGTTGATAAAGATTATGGACCAAAAGCTTCGCAACCTGAACTCAGTAAGGTTGAATTTGTTTCAGAATGTAGGCGACTATTATCAAATTTACAGGTAGACATTAAAAAATCTAATGTGGCTAGCACATTACCTTCCGTCAATTCTCCGTATTATATAGAAATTCCATACATAAATTTTCTTGCAAAAGATTCTATACTTCCAGTAAAATTATTTCATAAACAAATTTTCTTTTCATTGACACTAACATGTGCCAAATAAAATTATCTGAATATATTAGCTGTTTCCATTGTTATAGCAAAACAAAATTCAATAAATTTATATTTTTTTAACTCTATATCTATTGAATATTAATAAAAAAAATAATGAAATCGTATAGAGAATAACATAATCTTTAATATTTTTTTCAACAAAGATAATATCTTCCTTACCTAATGTTGACGGAAGGTAAAAACATTTATATTGTGTTTACATAAATGAGTCACTTGTAGGTAAATGAAAACGAACAATTAGAAATTGCTAATAATACTATTGGTCAGTACGACAACCACCAATATATATGTGAAAAAAAACATAGGTTGACCGCATCAAATTTTGGTAGGATTAATAGAATGAAGAAATCAACAGCTTGCCACAATATAGTAAAAAGTATATTGTATCCTAAAAATATCAGTAATCCTGCTCTAACATATGGTAAAGAAAAAGAACACGTGGCGCTGTCTTTATTTCAGAAACAAACTGGAATGGTTGTTAGGCCTGCAGGATTATTTGTTGATATTACAAGAGGATACTTAGCTGCTTCGCCTGACGGTATTTCTTATGTTAAATTAGATATTATTTTATTTATAATTTCTTCCTTTCAACATAGGTCTTATTGGAGACACAGCTATTATAGAAGTAAAGTGCTTTTACAAGGCAGCTAAAATGGGTTGGACACTGCAACAGGCGGTCGGAACAAAAAAAACTTGCCTGAGAATTGACGACAATAATAAAATTTCACTAAACCCTAAGCATATTTATTATTCTCAAGTACTACTAAATAAATTATTCAGCCTTATATAATAATATTTTTGATTTTTTAGATTCAAGGGCAATTGAATATAACAAATAAAGAACTCTGTTATTTTGTGATATATATAAATGACAAAGAAGATCTTTATATTGAAAAAATTAAGAGAGACAAAAACTTTTGGGAAGAAATGTTGACGAAATTAAGTACATTTTATTTAGAGTGTATGTTACCGGAAATTATCAACAGGAAAATTCCAAATGGGTTAATCTGCAAAAGAGAAATAAGTCACTTGGGGGAATTAGATTTAGCATAAATTCAGAATAAAATTATCTATCTTGTATGTAAAAATATGTTTCCACACACATACACACACACACACACACACACACACACACACACACACACACACACACACACACACACAGACATCATCGTAAAAATATTAAAATCGGTTTGTAGGGACCTTAAAACGTACTTAATCATTAAAATCTGGATATGCTATTTTTAGCAAGAATCCATTACCTTTCTTAGCGAGAGGTAAAAAAATTATATATACATTAACTTGCAAAAGTATTTTCTTTCAAAAGCAGATGTCACTTTTGGCTCCTACAACTTTATTATTTACATATAGAAGTATTTTTTAATTTGGATAATAGAGAAATTATAGGGTGCCGCGTTTTTTTTCTAGATATGTTCTGTATGTACTCGTGGTATAATTATAATTATGTTTATAAAAATTCACTTTTTTTTTTAAACCAAAATTAAATACTTTTTGTTCTTGTACTACGAAAGAATAAATATAATGCAGTGTAGACATATTTCCCGGCAGGTACGTACTAGACTAGCCTCCAAGCGAGGTACTAATGCTCGCGCTAGCCGTAATTTTAAATCTTGCTCTTTGAGATTTTGGCGCCTCTCCTTGCGATTGTAGCGCTAGAGATCCGCAGCGGATGAGTTTGTCAAGCCCAATTCGACGGCGCCCTTAAAAACTGCCACAAGTCCTACGCACATCGGGTACTCTCGGCAAAGTTCGATTTACATTGGGAAAAAAATATATATGCGGTAGAAAGATAAGTTCTACATTAGGAGAATAGATGTCTCTTACCTCTTAAAAGAAATTTATCTAGCGATCTGTCAGATATTTAAAAATGATTACTACATTTTAAATACTTTTGGAATTGAATGAAAATGTAATATAGAATTAAATAATAAATAAAATGGTAAAACAGGCAAATATTTGCAGTACATATATAAATATAAGACCTTTTTTAGGTTAAATGAACAAAATATTGAAAAACTGATAAATACACATACAATTATACAAATACATGTTTATTTAAAGTTTATCATTAAGTATTCATATACCTTGCTGTGAGAGTGATATTAAATACGTGTGTATACTCGTTCTTAAATACTCGTAGTTCATATTATACAATACAATAATAAGTACTTTGTATAAAAGTGTTCAAGCAGATACTAACAACTAATTAAATAACAGGTTCATTTATTAATCAATTAAACAAATGATAGGTGCATACTCCGCGTAAATCAAATTTATGTGTATGCTTTATTTGATGGTTTACTATTTCTTTATTTTCGTCTATATGAGACTAAGCAGTGAGTTATCATGCACTCTTAACAAATAAACTAGAAATTTTCATATGCTATTTTCATTGTTTTTCTAAAGGCTTTCCACACAATGCCTCTTTCTATTTTCTGAAATAAAATTTACCATATAAGTTTTAAAATACTAACCAATTAAACAACGTATAGGTTCATTTATTAATCAATTGCACAAATATAGGTGTAAACCGCGCGTATACATATGCTTTGAATAGCTTGAATAATGATGGTTAAGTTATAATAAAAATTACAAAGTTACGTCTAATTTCACAAGGATATAACTTCTCAGTCAGCTTCCATGAAGCCATCGTCAGAAGTCAGAAGTCGGCCAGCACAACAAGTAACCACAGACGCATTTATAAAAGTTAGTTTTAATAAACGCATCTAAGTTTTAAATTATTTTTAAAATGTAATTACATATTATTTCAATACAAATATGAATTAAATATTTAATATATAAATGAGTTGGTTATATCTTTGAAAATAAAAACATCAAAAATGTATAATTTACTAAAATCATGATATATACTATGAATTTAAAATCTATTAATTATTATCAAAATTATGTGTACATTGTAATAGTTGCATGAGTTTTATAATTAATAATGCTATTTTGAATATGCACAGTTATTAAGAATAGATAATACAAAATATACTAATATAAAAATAATCAATTTGGTAATTATATAATTTACTAGGCCTAATACATCGCCCGGCATTAAGTAGGATGGTGAGGACGCATCTTCTCTTGAAAATAACACAGTTTAGAGCTGCTGGTTTTGGTTTAGCCATCTTTCTCGTGCAATATTATATATATATATATATATATATATATATATATATATATATATATATATATATATATACAGGGTGTCCCTTAACTTCGAGCAAAAACTTTAAGGGCATATAGTACTGACCAAAATGAATAAAAAAGCTTCATCAACATAGGAATGATCTTCAACTGTTTCCGAGAAAAGCGAAAAATCTAAGAAAAACTGACAAAGATATCGATCGAATAAAATTTTGTCTATGTCAGTAAAAAGACTATAAAAAACAATAAAATTTTATATGAAACATTTTTCTCAATTTCTTATAGTTACGTAGTTATATGAAAATTAAATATTGACCAAGGTCGCCACAACATTTCACTTTTGATTTTTATAAAATAACAAAAGGCCATCTAAGATTACCTCTCAAAGGTAAACAAAAAGTCTCAATTAATCAAAATCGTAATTCTTATAGTTTTTGAGATAGCAAAGGTAAATCTCGTAAAAACTCATTTTTCACTGCGTTATATCTGGGAAACTATTAAAGATCGGACACATTTTGACTGAGCTTTTTTTACTCATTTTGATCAGTATTATATGCCCTTAAAGTTTGTGCACCAAGTTAAGGGACACCCTGTATATATATATATATATATATATATATATATATATATATATATATATATATATATATATATATATATATAATCGCAAAATACTTACTGCTTTAAAAAATCATATCTTGCTTAATATAAGAAATTCTCATGTAAGTTTTCATTAATGGTCATATCTTTGTACAATATTTCATACAAAAAAATAGTTTATGGGTACATTAGTTTTCGTTCTACACTTCAGCAGGGACGTAGCCAGAATATTTTTATAGGGTGGGCCAGCGGTGGGCCAAAATTTTTTTAGGTGGGCCACTAAGAAAAGTTTTGTACGTAGGGTGACCAGATTTATAAATTGTAAAACCGGAACATTTTTTAAAGAATTGTAAAATCAGTGGCGGTTTGTGTACCAAAACTTTGGTGAGGCGAGGTATCCAGAAAAATAAGCGCCGCAGGCGAAATTTTTTTTTATTCAAGGTCAAATGCCTTATAATTGAAAGTTACAATTTTTCAAGGGATGTGAAGCTGCATGTTTTCCCATTTCTTTTTTTTTATTCGTCTTTATAAACACACTTTCTTTTTGGCATTTTGAAATTCGATAAATAAATGAAGCCGTTTCTGTGAAAATGTGTTTAAAAAATAAAAATAATACTTATACATATAATTTAATATGTACTTACTCATAAATTAAAGTAAAAACATACTTTATTATACGGATCTATGACAATTTTGCTAGGCAACAGGCAACCCCTACATAAACATTTCCAACCCGCGGGGTAGAAGTGAAATATATTATTTCCCAACCTCGGAATCGACATATAACTATAATGATTGTGAATAAAATAATATTACTGTTTCTTTACCATAAATGCCATTATTGTTTTGAAATGAGAAATGCAGTTCAAATAATGTGCGTGAACTGTTTTCTCTCATTTGACTTTTAAACGGGTGGGCCAATGGGTGGGCCAGAGTTTTTGCAGGGTGGGCCCGGCCCACCCTGGCCCACCCCTGGCTACGTCCCTGCACTTCAGATCTTAATTGGCTCTAAACACATTTCCAATATGCAAAGAAAGATAAAACATAAAAAGAACAAAATATTATCATAGATCGAGCTTTCGCTCAGGTAAAAAACAGGGATGCAATGGAAATGGAAGCGGTGAGCAACATGTTAGATGTTTTTTTTTTCAAGAGCCACACAAAGTCACATTGCTAAATTGTGCAGATCTAAATCATATACATAAACCAGTGAAATCAGAATAAGAAACCAACTGTTGATGTGCTGCATAAACTAGATAAGGTTAAATCAACAGAGTTGGTCCGATTAAGACACAACATATCATCAATGTAATGATTGGTAAACACCAATTACAACTGAAACTAAACGCTCGCCGCAAGCGCCATGTGGGAGAATAAGTTAATGAAGTTTAAACATGATTAAAATTTATATATTGTTTTTATATATTAGAGCAGGAGTCACCAACATTTTTGAGAGGCGGGCCACATGCGAATTTTTAAAATATATGATGGGCCGGATAATAATTCTTATTGGAAGTCATATTGGATTATAAATGGAAGGAAATTTAAATTATACTTATCTTTATTTTACATATCAATGTGTAGTGCTTGCAAATTTAAAATTCAGTTTAGAGATTTTAAATACAATGCACCAATTTGTAAAAAGTTTTTGAGATCAGTTATTCGCGTTTGATTTCTTGGTTTTGCATGTTTCGTCTCTTAAAACTCGTTTGCAGTCTCGTCGAAAGTGGGGTACAGATGGGGCGGTGGCCCCAGGGTCCAGCACTACCACTGTTATATAATTTTTTTGTAGTGCTAAAATTTATTATTTTTAAACATAAATATAAATTAACAAAAATAAAGAACATTGTTCCGGATGTAACCGCCAAGGTACATTGTTTAATTTTTTATATTGCATAATCTATATTATTACATGTATTTTTATTTATATTTCATTCTAACTTTTATGTTACACTGAAATTGGGGGTTAATCCCTATTGGAAAGTGAAGATTTATTGACATATTTGATAAATAATAAAATATTTTACAAATTAAAATGTATAGTACTCTTTTTTTGTCCCAGCATTGCGGGGGCCCGCTAATTTGATTTTACCTCAGGGTCCGTAACAGCTCTCCACGGGCTTGCGATTTTGCAAATGTACGTACTACCAAAAATTGATACAATTTTCCGGGTATTTTTAAACATTCAATAACACTGCAGAACTGGAACAAAACTATCTGATATTTACGTTTCTTATATTGTTATCGATGTGTAAAATACCTTGAGGTTTTGCTTGCAGTAAATCAATTGTTGATGATTACATACTGTAACAGATTTTTTTACTCGTTCTACGCTATAGTAGCTCATTAATTTTACAAAAGAGAATATCAAAAGATGCGAAATAGCTGAAGTAACCTCTTGCGTTCATTTCTCCTATGTGCTAAAATCAGAACATCAGAAACTTGTGGCTGTACACTGTTATATATATATATATATATATATATATATATATATATATATATATATATATAAATTAATGTACCTGTTATTGCAAAAATTTCGCTGTTGACTGAACAATCCAATAAAATTCTGTACAGTAGGAGTCGCTTTATTCAAAATTAAATTCTAACACAACATCCATCAGCTTACTTTAGCAGATATTCCGATACTTGTCATCTTCCATTTGTAATATGACACTGTTATTTAATTGTTTAATGTAATTGTTAATAATAATATTTAGAGTTTGTACCTGTATTACAGTATAGTAGATCAACAGTTTTACAAAACACAAAATCCTAAATTAAATACCTGATATCAATAGTAACCTGCTTTACGTTAATTTCTGCAATGTGCTAAAACAGAACATAAAAACTTGTGGTTGTACATTGATTTATAAATAAATTAACGTATCTTTATTAAAAAAAAATCGCTATTGACTGCAATAATCAACAAAATCCTGTATAGTAGGAGTCGTTTATTCAGAATTTACATGCTAACACAACATCAGATGATTACTTACGCAGATATTCCGATATTTGTCATCTTCTCATTTGTAATATGACACTGTTATTTGTTTATTGTGATTGTTATTATTATAATATATCCTTCATTGTTTTTATTGTTCTTAATATATTGTTAAAATGTCAAAAACCTAATATAAAAGATAGTTAATTTTTACAAATTATATGATATTTCAATATGCACCTACTTACTTACGGCATTAAATAATTTTTATAATAGTGTTCATTATATGAAACATATTAAATATTTTGTAATTTATTTCACAAAACAATTTTAAATGACGTTCAGGTTCAACGATAGTCATGTCACAAAATTTTAGTTGAGTAAAACGGATTTCAAAACTTTCTCCGACCGAAAACGAAGCGTGTTCGGCTGTCGTCGTTGTCGTACTTCTAAAAAATTGAAGTTATAAGACTTCTGAGTTCCGGTATGTACCCGGCGTAAGTGAGTGTTTAGTTGTTTAGCGAAAATTAGTTGTTTGTAAGCTGCGTGAAGTGCGTGATTTGAATAAAAAAAACATGTCATCAGTTAAAAAAAAAGATCACCAATTTGGCAATATTTCGACATAAACAATGAAAATCATAAGTTTGCTATTTGTTTGTTGCCGGCTTCAAATATCTCGTGGTGGTGAAGGGAAAAAGGCAGGTACGTAGGATTCGTCTTATGTTTTATTGGTGGCCCTGCCTAACTCTATTTTTTATGGAATGTCATATGCAATATTGATTTTTATTTATCTTCCCTCAGGCACTTCTGCCATGAATAATCATTTAAAATCAAAACATCTAGATAAGTTTCAATTGTTGAATAAAGGTAAAGACAAAGACGTACCTACGCCGCTTGTGGAGCCTGCCGTCCCTAGTACAATTTCGACTTCGACATCGACACAGAGGCAGGTAACTTTGGCAGAATCATTCGAAAGAAAACTGCTTTGGGACGTGAACGATGCAAAGGCGAAAAAATATCATTATCTGATTGGCGAAATGATTGCACTAGATAATGAGCCACTTTCTATCGTAGAAAGGGTTGGATTCACAAGACTCCTTCAACAAGCCTTACCCCGCTATGAATTGCCAAGCCGCACTTATATAACCCAAAAAATTATTCCCGATATCTACAACAGAATTTTTGAAAAAATCAAAAGAAGCATTTCAAACGCTGTTGCAGTTTCTGTCACATCTGATATGTGGACGTGTTTACACAATAACTCCAGCTTTCTGAGATTCACAGCTCATTGGTTGTCTCCAGAATTCCAGCTTCAACACGGAGTTCTTGCTATGAAACCGTTTTCAGGATCTCACACAGGAGAAAACATACAAATGAACTCAATGCTATAGCAGCTCGCTGGGATATTGAGCAAAGCAAAATACATCTACTTGTACATGACAGCGGTGCTAACATGGTGAAAGGCGTTCGAGAAGCGGAGTATGATTCTGCCAGATGTTTTATTCATTTGCTTCAGAGGGTTGTGACTGAATCATTGAAGATACAGTCTGAAGTAATGGACATGATTGTCAAAGGTAGACGTCTCGTAACTCACTTCAATCATTCGGGTTTAGCACAAGAAAAACTGCTAGCGATTCAAAAGGAGTTAAGTTTACCAGAGCATCAACTAGTACAGGATATCATTACAAGATGGAATTCTACCTTCTATATGGCAGAACGCTTGTTGGAACAAAAACGTGCTATTTCCCTCTATGTGGCTGATCACGATACACTCACAAATTTAACTACTCATCAGTGGTGCTTGATGGAGCAGTGTGTAAAACTTTTGAAGCCATTCGAGGAAATAACTAAAATCACAAGTTCTGGCCTCTCTTGCATATCCGAAGTTATACCGCACGTAGTTGCATTAAAAAGATACTTAGACAAGGATGAGACCGCACAACGAACAGCTGACTTACCACATATGAGGGCCTCCTTAAAAGCAGAATTGGAATCACGTTTTAGCTCCTTGAGTGAAAATCCGAATTACCTTATTGCAACTTACTTAGACCCCAGATTTAAGTCAAACTATTTGGGACCACTTGAAGCTGAAAGAGCGCGACAGAAGATCTTACTGGAGTATTTAAAAATGACTTGCGACGAGACTTCGTCCAGTGGTAGTTCTTCGTCCTCTCCAACACCTGCTAAAAGGAATAGAGGAAATGAATAGCGAATCTCACGACACCTTCTGGGATTGTTTCATTGAAGTGGCAGATGAAAATAATAGTCAATGTCAAAATCAAGAGCAAAACCTAATTGCAAGCGAGATTGACCACTATTTGAAGACTGTTCGAATTGATCGCAGGCGCGATCCTTACACTTGGTGGTCGGTCAACTCGAAACACTATCCATATTTGACAAAGTTTGCCAAAGTGTACCTTTCAGCACCTTGCAGCAGTGTTTACAGTGAGAGGCTGTTTTCCGAAGCAGGTTTAGTTTACGAAAACAAGCGAAATCGCCTGTTACCAGCGAATGCTGAAAATTTAGTCTTCATTCACCATGACTTACCTTTTGTTAATTTTGAGTATTAATTTTAATTATTTTCTTTGATAACAAGACGACATAATCTCTTTGTGTTTGTTAATTGTTATTATTTTAGTTCACTTCTATGGTGATTGACACTAATTAAAGTTCATTAAAGTGAATATATAATTTAAGTTATTTGGAAGGTTCTTTGAACATCTTTGAGACTTTTTCTAGTTTTTGTACCTTTTTTAGCTATAAATAAAAGCCGTCATAATTATAAACCGTTTTCTTATTATTTATATCCCAAAACCGTATGTTTTAAAATTTATTTTAGAAAATTGTCGTAGTTTTTGAATATCCGGTATCCGGCCGGATATCTGGTAACTATCCGGTATTCGGCCGGATAGTAAACTTACGCCGGATAGGCCGGATACCGGATAGTTACCGGATATCCGTTTCATCTCTAATATATATATATATATATATATATATATATATATATATATATATATATATATATATATATATATATATATATATATATATATATATATAATTATGCCAATGCCCTCGCTTATCAGAGTAATGAATGAGATCATATTTCTAGGAATATGTCTCATCGCCTGTTTATGATAAGTTTAGGATATAAGCTCTGATTTTTTAACAAAATGTATGATTCTTGTATTCGATTCCGCCTAAGGCGAATCTCTGTTTCTCATATATAGAATTGTGACTAATAAAGTTAAAGTTTAAAAGTTTTACATTTGTTTTTTTTATAAACAAAGAAACATAAAACATAATTGGCGCAGTCGGTAGGATGTCAAAAAGGCTCTAATACAAAAATAAAATTTTTTAAAGTATTTTAGCCAGAGAATTTCAATTCTCAGTAAAAGACATCCCAACGAACTTTGGCTTCAACATTAGCCCATCAGAGGTCTGTCACGACCCATCTATAACGGAATCAAAGGAACTGCCTTGCTGCTCAAAATCCACAACGATCACGGCACCCACACCCGTTCAACAAGTCACCAGAGCCAAGTAAGAAGAACTCTTGCTGTTCAACTACTGATCACGAGACTTCGAGGCCCTGCTACAGCGAAACAACCTGAATCCATCCGCTAATATGAGCGACATCATAATCCTATTAATATTGTAAGTAATAAACAAATCAATATTGTATAATTGACCGTCAAGTGGAGTCAATATCACAAGACAAATTTATAAAATTTATATATGTCAGATATCGATTCTGACTCAGAATATACCCTAATAGAAAACGACAGAATCTCTATAGAACTATTAAGCCAAACTCTCAAGAATTTGAGTTTAAATAATACATTAACAATGACTACTACTACATTAAATGAAATCAAGACCCTTTGCGAACCTATCCCTGTATATTCAGGACATGTAAAAAATTTATACGCTTATATCAAAGAATGCGACGATGTAAAAACCCTACTAGAAACTAGCTATAACCTAACCACTGTTCAGAGTAATTTTGCATTTAGACTATTTAAATCCAAATTACAGGGAAATGCACAAAGCATCATTTCAGAAAATAATTTTACAACATGGGATGAACTAAAAACACATCTCACTAGTAACTTCGAAGACCATTTAAAACCGGAAACTATATTTTACAAAATTATATCTCTAAAACCACAAGGCAATAATATTTATAAATTTTTGAAAGAAATGCAACAACTATTCCAAACTTATAAAGGAAAAATCGAAACACAGGAAAAGGATCAAACAAAAACAAAATTTCTGGTAGAACAAAACCAAAAAATCATTGTACATCACTTTGTAGAAGCACTACCGTTTAATAATCGCGGTGCATTTATAAACGCAAATCCATCTAGCCTGAATGAATGCGAATCACTACTAAACAATGAATTTAATTTCCTTATACACCAATCACCCATGAAAATTACAACAATAAATAAAAACCCGAACATTCAAAATTTTAAATTTGTACAACCTCCTGCCAAACTTCCGGGTCAGAACTTCCCAAGTCAACCTATAAGATTCCAAAATAAAATAAATCCACAACAATCCACAAACCCAAACCAAGGTAGAAACCTCATAGCTCGCCAAAACCTACAAAATTTTCAACATACGAATCGTACGTTCAAACCTACTCCTATGTCCACACAAACACGACAAACAACCACAATTCCCATGTCCACACAAACACGACAAAATTACAATATAGAAGAAGTAGTAGAAGATGAGGTGGAGAACAACGAAAGTGACAATGAATTAGACGACGAAGAAATTGAAAGACTTATGCACGAACAAGAAAATGTAAATTTTCTAGAAACTCTCGAAACAAACGAATATACGTAATGACGTCAGACTCAGGCAAAATTCCAACAATACAACATGACCAATACAAAATTCTAATCGACACCGGATCTGACATAAACTTTATCAATAGTAAACTCTTCACTGAACTAAAAATAAAACCTACAGTCAAACCACTGACGATAAGAACTGCTAATGGAAAAATAACATTGAAAAATCTAGTACAATTGAAAATAGGCGGAAAATTATTTGAATTCTATATTCATGATTTCCACATAGAATGCAACCTGTTATTTGGCATACAAATATTGAAACAATTAAATGTAAAAATAAACTTTAATTCCGAAAAATTACACCTATTAGGGAAAGAATATTATTTTGGCAACAAAATAAATAAAGAAATTCACAGTAACATACAAATCCGAGACGAACATCTAGATTATAAAACAAAATTCCAACTCACAGAATTAATCAATAAGAATATAGACTTATTTCCAAAAGAAGGAGAAAAATTATCCCACACTAACATCTTGAAACATAAAATCATTCTATCTGACGATATTCCTATACACACAAAAAACTACAAATTACCACAAATTTACGAATCTGACATAGAAGAACACATAAATAAAATGTTAACAGAAAAAGTAATTAGAAAATCATTTTCCCCTTATAACTCCCCAATTTGGATCGTTCCAAAGAAAGCCGACGCTTCTGGCACACGTAAAACCCGACTTGTAATAGATTTTCGAAAAATAAACGCTAAAACAAAGGAAGACAAATTTCCCATACCCAATATAGACACACTTCTAGATAAAATTGGCAGACCAAAATTCTTTACAACATTAGATCTACACTCTGGTTTTCATCAAATCCAAATGGACGAGAATGACATTGAAAAAACTGCTTTCTCAACTCCATCCGGACATTATGAATACGTACGGATGCCTTTCGGACTAGTTAACGCCCCTGCTACTTTTCAACGCATGATAAACATTGCATTAGGGGAACTTGTAAATGACATATGCTTAGTTTATTTAGATGACATAATTATCTTTGGCAATACTGTAGAGGAACATTTAAAAAACATTCAGAAAGTCTTTGATAAACTTAGGGAAGCAAATTTAAAAATACAAAGTGACAAAAGTGAATTTTTCAAAAAGGAAGTAGAATATCTAGGATTCATAATTTCAGAAGAAGGCCTTAAACCCAATCACAATAAGATAGAAGCAATAGACAAAATTCTTATTCCAAAAACAACGAAAGAAATAAAATCATTTCTCGGTAAATTATCCTGGTATAGAAGATTTATACCCAACTTCTCAAAACTAACTAAACCTTTTACTTTAAATCTGAAAAAAAGTAGTAAAATAGACATCACAAACAAAGAATATCAAGAATGCTTCAAAAAATCAAAAGAACTCATGTCCAATCCACCTATACTCGCCTTTCCTGACTGTAATAAAAAAATTATTTTAACCACTGACGCCTCAGACTTTGCAATGGGAGCTGTACTCTCACAGATACAAGATGGACAAGAAAAACCTCTTTGCTATGCTAGTAAAACATTTAATCAAGCAGAAACAAATTACTCGACAATCGAAAAAGAACTCAAAGCTATTGTTTGGGCAATACAAAACTTTCATAATTATTTATTTGGACGAAAATTCATAATACGCACAGATCACCGACCACTTGTATGGCTATTTAACATGAAAAATGCAAACCAAAAACTAATGAGGTGGAAAATTGAATTATCTGAATATAATTTTGATATAGAATATATACAAGGAAAGACGAATAAAGTCGCAGATTTTCTTAGTCGCATGCGCAAACCATTCACGCTAAACTTCCTAGAAGGCGACGTAACACAAACAAGATTATTTGCTCACTGCATTTCAAAAGACTTACACTTCGGAAAGGGATTAGCTAAACAAATTAACGAAAATTTCAATAGCAAAACATTCTGTGAACAAAATAAAAACGACAATAGAAATATCATTGTTCAAAATCTTTCAGACAAAACTATAATACACTTATATTCAAAAGAAAACTATTGCGAAAATTGTAATGTCAAAATCTTAAAACAATCCATTAAAGAACTCAGAGATTATCTAATAAAGAATGATATTTTTGAAATAAATATTCCTTATCTTTCATGCGGCTTAGATAAATTACCAAAAGAAGAATTGATAAAAATAGTAAGCAATTTATTTTCTGAAACAACTATAAAAATTAATATATTCCAATTACAAACCAACTTAATGAACACAGATTTAGAATCCATCCTAAATAGTAATACAAGCGGTACCAAACACTCGGCAGATGAAAACCCTGTAAATGGAATCAAGATACTAGAAAATAGAATTAATATAGCCAACAATCAAATTATTTTTGAACTCCATAATGAATACAAAGTTAATATAAAGAAAATATTTGAGAATAAACAGAGATTAGAAGTCAGATTAGATAAACAAAACCTAAAAGAACAAGTATTAGAATTCCTTAAAACTTATATAGTACCCAATGTTAGATACTTCTGCGTATTCAAAAATGAAGATTTACGAACACAAATCAATCAAATTATAAAAGATAACTTTGAATCAAATTCCATAAACCTGATTAAAGTAGACCAAATGGTCGAGGATATAGAAAACCCAGAAGAACAAGATGAAATCGTCTATACATATCACTTCGGTAAAACCAATCACAGAGGTATAAAAGAAACTTATGATAAATTAAAAAACAAATACTATTGGCCTAAGATGATACAAACCATAACCGAATTTATTAATAATTGTGAAATTTGCAAAACCTGTAAATATGATCGGAAACCATCCAAAATAAATGATATATTTACAGAAACTCCTAATAACCATTCGAAATTATTAATGCAGATTTATTAACACTAGACGGACAAATATTCCTGACTACACTTGACCAATTTTCAAAACACGCTCGCATATATATGCTAAAAAATAAAACGGCTCGAGAAATAACAGACAAACTAAGAACTTATTTCAATAACCATCAATACCCCAAGAAACTTGTTTGCGACCCCGGTAAAGAATTCGACAATGTCACGCTAAAAACCTTTTGTCATAATAACGAAATTCAACTACATATCACAAGTATTAATAACCCTAAATCAAATCAAATCGAAAGATTCCACTCTACACTTATAGAACACATGCGAATATTATTTAAAAGACAATCTCATAAAAAAATTGACGATAATCTGGAAGAGGCTATATACGCCTATAATAACAGCATAAATTCAACCACACAAGCCACTCCAAATGAAATACTCTTTGGAAAAGATTACAATACAAAATACCCCATTAGACTCATGACGAACAAAGAAAAGATAAACACATACCACGAAAACAAAATCAAGGAAGAAATAAAAGTAAAAAGGAGAATTGACAAAGAAAAAGAAAAACGCTTCAAACCAAACAAACAAACAAAATTTAAAACCGGAGTAGCATACTTGAAACAAAATCGCAGACTAATAACAAAATTCAAAAAACCCATCTATGAAAAGGTCCAAATTAATAAGATTAATGATCAATATAAAACAGCGGATATTGTAGGGAAGAAAGCAAAAAGAAAAGTAAAACTAGATAAACTAAAACAATAACATTGTTTCAGATCCATTATTCCTATATCTCAACAATTTGAAATAGACAACAATGGAATAAACATTATAGAATTAAATGATGCACGAATATTCGAAGATGAAGTCTATGCACACTATACGTATAAAATTGACAAAATTTTCGAAGCCTTTAATATCATACAGGGACAAGTAAAAACACTTAAAGATAATACACAAAATTTAACAAGACAATTCAGAATAGAAATTGACATAAAAAATCAACACGTTCAAAAACACTTTCATAAACTACAAAATAGGATAAATATACTATTCCCACAGAGAACAAAAAGAGGAATATTAAATGGCCTAGGATCCATCATAAAACAAATAACTGGTAATTTAGATAATAATGACAAAGAAAGATACGACAAATTATTAGAAGATATTCAGGGAAACATACGTATTACTCACAATAACCAAAAAAAAATAACGTATCAATTAAATAATGCAACAAAAATTTATGACGAACAATTTAGAATTATTAAAGAAAATCAGATCATAATAAACTCAAAATTGAAAACAATACAAACCGTCCTTAGAGAAAAAATAAACTGGGAAAGAGTTTTTATTATAACAAATATTTTAGATTTAATCAATAACAATATACTAGACTTAGAGGAGATAATCAATAATATAGAAATAACTTTAGCTTTTTGTAGTACTAATACATTTCATATATCTCTAATTGAGAATGAAAATATTAAGGAATTAATGAATATAATCAAACAGAACACTGACGTACAGGAAAACGACTATTTGAACTATTTAAGCCTTATACACAGCTATTGTAGATTCACTGACAATGAACTCCAATACCTTATCATTATTCCTAAATTCTCAAAAGATAAATACCCTATCAAACAAATAACTCCTATACCATATATTCATGAAAATAGATTACTCGAATTAAATTTTATTAAACAATTAATAATACAAGTGAACGATATAAATTACATTTGTGACCAACTCATATCGGTGAAACACGAAAATTATTGCAAAACAAAATTCGAAATGATCGACAGTTGCTCACTAACACTATTAAAACAACATAATACAAAGCATTGTGGATTTAGAGAAATAAATGAATAAAATTCTATTATCCAAATTGAAAACTCAAACTTGATCTATGTAATACAAACCAACCGTCCCCAAGAGTTAAAATGTCTGAAACAAAATATGATAATTAAAACTAAAGGAGTATATAAAGTAAACGAACAAAGCTGCCAAATTAATGGGTGAAAATTCAATAGTCAATTAATTAATAAACAAATTATATTAGATATAGAAAAACCTAATGTCGAGACTACCAAACTCGATGAACTCAAGGACACAGAGTTAAAGGATATTAAATTAAAAAATATGAATATGTTAGAATTACAGGAATTAATTAAATATAATAATATACCACATCACAATATTCAATACGCCATATTAGTCATAATAATATTAGCTATAATCATAATAATTATCAAACGAAAACCAAAAGAACAGGAAAATGTTGAAACTCCACTTAAAAACACACCAATATGACTTTATTCTAAGGTTACCCTGATATAGCTCAATCTTCGAGGGGAGGAATTATGCCAATGCCCTCGCTTATCAGAGTAATGAATGAGATCATATTTCTAGGAATATGTCTCATCGCCTGTTTATGATAAGTTTAGGATATAAGCTCTGATTTTTTAACAAAATGTATGATTCTTGTATTCGATTCCGCCTAAGGCGAATCTCTGTTTCTCATATATAGAATTGTGACTAATAAAGTTAAAGTTTAAAAGTTTTACATTTGTTTTTTTTATAAACAAAGAAACATAAAACATAATTTATATATATATTTACTGCTTCATCTTGAAAAGTTATTTGCATAATTTGTATATAAAAATGCATAATTAATTATCAAAACGCTGAACTTCTTGACATGCTTTTGGTTTTTGGAGAGGCAAGGAGGAATACACAAGAAGCTCGTAGAATTTATCAGACAAGATATCCAAATCGTCAGCAACCAAGTTGCCACATTTTTAGAAGAATATGTAGACATTTGTCAGAGACTGGAAATTTTCACCCAACAATTCGTGGGAATTCCAATAGATTACGAACCCTTGCATTTGAAGAAGCTGTTCTTAATATTATTGAAGATGAGCCATCGACGAGCACAAGAGTAATAGCAAGTAGATTAGATGTAAATCACGTGACAGTTTGGCAAGTTCTGAAGGCACAAGGTCTCCATCCATTTTCTAGACAAAAAGTGAAAGCTTTGGGACCTGAAGACTTCCAGCCAAGATTGTTGTTTTGTCGTTGGTTTCTTGAACGTTGCAATCTTCAGAGGCGTTTTGAAAAGTTTATTTTATTTACAGGCGAAGCTTATTTCACAAGGAACGGTGTATTTAATTCTCGCAATAATCACCTGTGGTGTGATGAAAATTCCCATGCAACATTTATTCGTGCGCATCAATGACATTTTTCAGTAAATGTATGGGCTAGAATCGTAGGGGAGTACGTTATTGACCTTACATTCTCCCAAACCGATTGAATGGTGAAAATTATTTAAAAAATAAAAATAAATAAATATTTCATCACGGCATATTACCCATTGCTGGGTGTGCCAATCTGCTTCGTACGCAGATATCGGTAATGATGGAATATTTGTACCGTGCGGGCGCTTACCAGGCGTCACCTCACGGGCACTCATTGCTCTCGTGGAGAGTGCGCCACAGGGGTCAATTAATAAATAAATTTGGAACCTGAAGATGGAAAAGCGATGCTTGTGTGTAATGACCAAATGGGTATGCACATATCACCCAGAAATATGGGTGAAGATTTAAATGAGTATGCGCGTAGAATGAAGATCATCGGTAATATTACTGAGTTCAGTAATTTGGAGCGCCTAACTACAGGCGAGCAGATTGACGGAGTTTTAAGTCTGCTTGGAGAGCGCCCAACTTCGATGAGTTTAATATATCCCGTATATCTAGGAAGGGATGCCCGCATTTGCGTGGAAACAAGCAGCCTCAAGTATAAGGCAGCAAAGCAGCTAAAGTACACCTAGTTGCGTGTAGTGAAAATTATTTCACTTTCTTAAATAACGTTCTGCCAAAGCTTCTTGGTGACTTGCCGCTAAACATCACGACATATTACCCATTGCTGGGTGTGCCAATCTGCTTCGTACGCAGATATCGGTAATGATGGAATATTTGTACCGTGCGGGCGCTTACCAGGCGTCACCTCACGGGCACTCATTGCTCTCGTGGAGAGTACGCCACAGGGGTCAATTAATAAATAAATTTGGAACCTGACGGTGGAAAAGCGATGCTTGTGTGTAATGACCAAATGGGTATGCACATATCACCCAGAAATATGGGTGAAGATTTAAATGAGTATGCGCGTAGAATGAAGATCATCGGTAATATTACTGAGTTCAGTAATTTGGAGCGCCTAACTACAGGCGAGCAGATTGACGGAGTTTTAAGTCTGCTTGGAGAGCGCCCAACTTCGATGAGTTTAATATATCCCGTATATCTAGGAAGGAATGCCCGCATTTGCGTGGAAACAAGCAGCCTCAAGAATAAGGCAGCAAAGCAGCTAAAGTACACCTAGTTGCGTGTAGTGAAAATTATTTTACTTTCTTAAATAACGTTCTGCCAAAGCTTCTTGATGACTTGCCGCTAAACATCACACGAAGACTTTGGTTTCAACATGATGGAGCACCGGCTCACACAACCCGAGAAATCACAGCACTACTAAATAGATAATATCCGAATAAGTGGATCGGGAGTGGTCCTGATGCGTGACCAGCCCGGAGCCCCCACCTAACTCCCCTAAATTTCTTTTTCTGGGGTCTGATGAAGACATCTGTATATGAGACACCAGTAAACACCGATTTAGAACTGGTGGCTAGAATAGTAGCTGCAGCAGAAGATACATATAAAAGACAAGCAGGTAGCTCTTGCAAGTGTCTCTTCTAATATTAAAACACGCTGCCGGGCTTGCGTTGCTGCGAATGGTGGCCATTTTGAAAATCAAATTTAGTCCCTCCCTTGTTGTTTCATTGTTCATTGTTTTATTTTTCTAGTTTGTTTGTTTGTTTCTTGTTTTTCTTGTTTAATTTTCTTGTTTAATGGCAACAAGTCTACTTTGTTTCAAATTATTGTTGCAGTTTGTTAAAATTTATCTTGGAATTCAATTTGAATAAAAACTTTTTTTGGACAGATCGAAAAAAATGTTTCAGACAAATGTTATAGTAGATAGTTTAAGGATTTTATAAATGTTTAATTTTCAAAAATCGATCGAGTGGTTTTCAAAATATCTTGTTTTGAAATTTTTGACCGGTCAGCATTTTGTTATTTGATAAAATAGAAAATAATTGTAAATACAAATGTTTTAGAGAACCGAAAGCAAATACTGAAAGTTTTTGTTTTTTTTAAATATTCCTTAAAATAAGGGAGTAATGACGATTTTTCGAAAAACAAAAAACGCCAATAACTATGAACTGGGGCTCCAAATCAAAATTTGAACTAAGAAAAATTGATTATTTCAATGAGTTCTAACTGCCGTTTTCGGGTATTACAACTTAGTATTAACACCCTGTATATCTGTAAATAATACTATGTATAGCCTACAAAATCATAGTGCATCTTCTTCATTACCTCGTTTCACTAATCACAAAGAAAAATATATCGCTGGAACCTAAATACCCCCCGATACTATTTTCAATATTTAGGCAAAAGGCAGATTGCAAAAGAAATCCTGCGCAGTAGCATCGCGAAGATTTGTAGTGGGGACTTCACTTTCACTAGCGTTTACTTCGACATAAAGTACAATCTGAGGCAAAAAAATTGCCCAAAAAATATGGCGTTTAAAACGAAGTTAGGTGGCCGTGCTCTTACAAGTCAAAGTCGCGAAATAATTGGACTTTGTGACTCGCGAAAGTGAAAATGTCCAGAAAATGATTCATTCGACGAAAATTAGGGAACGTGTTACAGCAATGACAGGTGTTTCTGAAAAAACAATTACGAGAATAGGCAAAGAAAGTTCGGAAATAAAATAAGGTAATCGCTGCATAAGCGATGTGTCGTTTTAAAAACAACAATTATTTTATATTTCCAGGCAATTCCTCCAAGTACACATCACCAAGAAAAAACATCTTAAAGAAAAAACTGTTTTCAATCTTGACGATTTTAACAAAGGCGTGTTAAAATGAATGATTTTCCTAATATTCTTAAAAAAATTAAAGACGATACAGGTTATAAAGGTTGTGAATTTTTCGAATTATAAAAAATGGTTAGAAGAAAAATTAATTCCGAATCTATCTGCCCGTAGTGTTCTCGTCACTGATAATTCTCCATATCATAATGTGCAGATAAATAAACCCCCTGTTTTGTCTTCTCCAAATCAGGTAATGAAAGATTGGTTGCGTTCCAACAATATATCTTTTCCGGAAAATAGTATATAATCACATTTGAGCCATTTAATTACATTACACAAACCCAGACACAGAAAGTATGTTACTGATGAGCTATTAATAACTATAACACAATCACAATGTTCTACGCTTACAACCATACTCCCCAGATTTAAACCCCATCGAATTAGTATAAGCGTCTTTAAAGCAGTATGTTGCACAAAAAAAAACGTTACTTTTAAAATAAATGATGTTGAAAAGTTATGCCAAGACTTTTTTGAAAAAATTCCAGCAGAAGAATGGGAAAAACGTTGTGCAAATGCTAAGAAATGTGAAGAAGAATTTTTAAGATGAGAAGGAAATATTGAAGATGTAGAAAGATTTGAAATTAATATTGGGAGCGATTCAGACAGCACTGATAATGAAAGTGACTAGGAATTTTCTGAAAAATATGATGTAGTCCCGATATATTTTTATCCTCCTGAGTCCCAATGCCCAATAAAATGGACACTTAGTTTTTTCGTCTCATAACATTAGTGAGCAAATTTGCTGCCTTTAAACCCTCGGTCCTACCAAATGGACACGTAAACGCATGCGCCTGCGTCAATGGTGCCTGTGATAAGTTAGGTAGATGTATTTTCTTGTAAAGAAAATATGATGAAATCATGGCTGATTTTCGACGTGCTACAATTACAGGTAAATAAATGTTTACTTTAGTATTATGATGAATTTAACTGTGCAATCTTGTAGTTAAACCTTGTCTAAATTTTTTAAACGTAATTTTATTATTTGAGACGCAGTGTGATTCTAATTAGTCATGCACAAAAATGTTGTCCATTCTAATGGACACTGGGTCATACTTTCATTTCTTTTAAATAACCTTAAATTCAATATTTTACATTTAAATTGAGATTTGCTTTGTTAATTTTAGAAATCTTTGGCGATAAAAAGTATCTTCATTCGGGTGCAGATGATGACAAATTAGAACAGTTGTTCGACGCTAAATGTTCAGATATTGAACTTGATACTTCGTCAGAAGAGGACGTACAAGAATTTGACCAAGCATTGCCGTCTAATTTGCAAGATGAGCAAAGTAGTTCTGATTTTGATGATTCGGATAATGAACCATTAATTGTTATTAGGGACAAAATTATCCAAAATAAATTAGCTTCAAAATACCAACGTTTGGGTTGGCAAAAATCAGTCACTTTTCTACCTCTGAATTTTAATTCTGATGAAATTTTGCACTCCCGCACTGATACAGAGCACTGGCAAGTACAAGATTATGTAAAATTGTATTTTGATGATAGCGATTTTCAAAATATTTCCGATTGCACAAATGTTAGATACTTAGATGAAAATGATAAACCCTTAAATTTAACCGTCAGAGAAATAAAGGTATTTTTTGAAATATCTCTGTTAATGTCGTTCCTTAAATATCCGCAAGTTAAAATGTACTGGGCCGAAACTACAAAAGTTCATTCAGTCGCTACTGCTATGACAAGAGATAGGTTTTTCTTAATTAGAAATAATTTAAAAGTAATTGTTGATGCGAATGTATCTCCAGAAATAAAAAATTCTGACTGACTTTTTAAAGTTCGTCCGTTAATTGAGGGCATACGTAAAGGCTGTTTGTCACTCCCGAGATACAAAAAAGTAGCAATTGATGAGCAAATGATTCCCTTTACAAGAACATGTAAAATGAAACAATTTGTACGGGGTAAACCTAACCCAGAGGGATTAAAAAAAATTGTATGTGCTACTCCATAGGGTTTAGTTCTCGATTTTGAAATTTACAAGGCAAAAAATACATTTCTACGCAATACAACTACCTTGGGTGTCGGTCCTTCTGCTGTAATTAGACTTACAGAAACTCTAACAGAAGGAACCCATATCTTTATACATAGATATTTTACGACTATTCCTTTGCTCGAGTACTTGCTTGAAAAAAAATGTTGGTCACAGGTACTATTATGAAGTCAAGAATCCCCGCAAGTGTTCATTTAACCTTTGAAAAAAATATTCAACAACTAGGCCGTGGCGCGTCTGATCAGACTGTTCGAAAAGACGGCAAAATAAATCTGGTTCAGTGGTTTGATATGAAAAGTGTTCTTCTTGCATCTACAGCTTTACAAATTGAACCTCAAGATCAATGCAAAAGGTGGTCAGAAAAAGATGCAAAATACATTACTGTACCAAGACCGAACATAGTACAAAATATAATTCATGTATGGGGGGAATAAATTTAATAGACAGAATGACCAGTTATTACCGAATGAGTATAAGAACTAAAAAATGGACTGTCAAAACCATAATGCACATGTTCAATTTAGGTGTAGTGAATTCTTGTACAGAGATGACAGACAAAAACTGGGAGACAAAACTTCAACAATTATGAAATTTTTAGAATTTAAAACCCATGTTGCAAAAATTTTGTTTGAAGAAGCTACTGCCGACAACAATGAAGAATGTTGTTTAACAACAATGATTACTAGAAATAACCGACTATCAACTAAACTATATGTTCCAGTATCAAAAAAAAGGAAAAATCTACATTTATCTATTGTAGCATCAGATCTTAAAAACTCAGTAAGATGCAAGAATCCGGGATGCAAACTTAAAACTAAGTTTTATTGTGAAGAATGCAATATTTTTTTGTCTTACTGGTAATAATAATTGTTTCAGAGAGTACCACTTAAAATAATTTCTGTAAGAATTATGTCCTGTTGTCCATTAAGATGCACATGCTTTTTTTATTTTGGAATATTTTTTTTTTCTTAAGTTGTGGATTGTTTTTACATCTTTAAGTAACCAATTTCCTAAGTTTGAAATAAATTCGAACACAGGTTCTCTTTCGCGACTCAGGAGGCTATATAGTCGAAAGAGCTTGTAAGTAAAACCTATTTCCTATTGCTACAAGTTAACCATAAGCGGTTTTTGCTATTGTAGTCGAAATTGCAGGGATTATGAAGTCAAAGAAATGAACTTGCAGTGGCGTATCTAGGGTGGGGCAGGCAGGGCATGCGCCCTGGACACCGCAGCCGGGGGAGGGGGGCGCGGCCGTATTACCCCTCCGGGCGCACTCCCCTTATTTTTTTAAATTTGTCTTTATTTTTTTATAATTTGCACTGTAAGTTTGAATCGGTAATTTGGCACCAAAAGTGATGTTTTGCAATTAACCGGATTGCGCTAATCCGGATTTGTTCGCAGTGCCATGAAAAGTTCTCGCGACAATAGAAATCAGTATATTACTGGCAAAGGCGCCACTGTGCCCGAGGCCGATATTAGTATATTACTGGCGAGGGCGCCACTGCGGTCGGTAAGTAGGTTTTTGCCGACGAGAGAGCGGATCGAAAAGGTAACTTTTCGTGCCTAGGGCTGAAAAGTGCTCGCGGGCGTACTGGCAAAACATCAACAACAGTCATTTTCGCCCCAGATTTTTCAGACTGAATGTCCATATAGCTTTTCGTCGTCTTATTCTCCAACTGAATAATTTCTTTGAGATAAATATTGTGTACATTGTATTTTATCAATAAATTGATATGTTTAATCATGAAAATTGTTTGTTAAGGTAGAAAATCAGTAAACGTCATTTCATAATAAGTTGATAAAATCTGAGTAATCTGTTAATCAAACTACCAGCGATCGATTGCTGAAATAAAAAACTATGATTAATAAGATTTGACATTTTTTGTTATGTTAGTGAATTCCTTTACAGAAATGTCAAACTTGAATAATTATTTTCTCAAATCAGACTGGATACTCACGTTAACAACATGCTAAATTTAGTCTATTATTTGATATGTCCTCCACACTGCCTTTTTTACTGTAAACGTATTCAAGTACGCAATTTATGTTTGTTTATTCACGTTTTCTAATGATACACTGTAATTATAGTTAATATTTACACTATATCCTTATTATAGAGCAGAAGTATCACCCACGTCAGTTCACTTTCACCCCCAGAATTAGATCTTCACTTAGTCTGAACGAACGTCAGTATGGCTTCTTGTCGTCCTCTTGGCGATGTTAAATTTTAGGATCCTTTGAGGTAAGAATTTTGCAGTTTGCAATTCATTAATATATTCACATGTTTGAATAAAAAAATTGTGTTTTAATTGACATTTTTAAGGATGACAATATGTTTAGTCATTTACATTTTATGATGATTCACATTGATTATTTTGAAAGTTATTATTTACACCATTTCTCTATTATAAGGCATTTACGGGAAGACCATGAAACGCACGTTTGCGAACAAGAAGGAGTTTGGTGCGGAAGGGCGGAAAAGGCGGAAGTTGGAATCAGAGGAAGCCAAAAAGTCCAGCCAGCTTCTCAAGAGTTTTTTTGGAAAGCCTGTCAATACAAATTACCCTGTACCGCCGTCAAGTTTGCTTGAGTTTGAGACTGATTCAAGCTCAAATGCGTCTGAACCAGAGCAGGAATCAACAGAGGGACCTGACCATACTACAGGAGGTGAAGCTAGAGATGACGCTGCAAGTGTCGCGGAAGATGATGTTGGAGATACTGCTAAAAATGTCACTAAAACTGTACATGTGGAAGAGGCTGCAGATGTCATTCCAAATGTCATTAATACACACGACATCGGACTTCTGGAATTCCATGCTGTTACTGGAAAAATTAATGTGGATAATTCACTTAGAGTGGAAATAATAAAATTAGGTTCCACGTATTTCCGGAACGGTGAAGGGCCGTTTGTTCCGACAAACAACCGGTCGATTAACAGATCTTGGTTCAAAAGGACACTGGCGAATGGCGAGGAGGTGACTCGGTCCTGGCTACTTTATTCACCAGCAAAAAAAAAAATCAGCTTTCTGCATGTGCTGTTTGCTCTTTTCTCGATCAAACCATCAGTCGAGTTTGGAGCAGAAAAGCGGGTTCAATCAATGGAAAGCAGCTGAGCGAGTAACTACGCATGAAATGTCAAAGAATCACCGTGAATGTTTCACTCAATGAAAACAAATGGAACGTAACTTGACTGAGAACAGAGGAATTATTGACGTAGAAATGCAGACTACGATTAAAATGAAGAAGCAGAAATGGCGTGATATCCTAAAACGACTTCTTCACTGCATCAAGTATCTTGTGACACAGAACCTGACTCTGCGAAGACACTGAGAATCTCTTCAACCAGACAATGCCTCCAACGTTGGGAATTATCTTGGACTCCTTAAACTTGTTGCGACCTTTGACCCTGTCATGCAAGCACACTTCGACAATGCGAAGAATCATCCCGGATCGACATCTTATCTTTCAGCAACCATACAGAACGAGTTTATCCATTTTATGGCGTGCACTGTTCGTGAAAATATGCTCAAGAAAATTCGTCAAGCGAAGTACTTCGGCCTCATGTTTGATTCGACTCCTAATCAAGCACATCGCGAGCAAGTTTCAGAAGTAGTGCGATATGTTGACGTGGATTTTGAGAAGAAAACGGTATGTGTTGAAGAATCCTTCCTAGGATTTATCCAGATGTCTGAAAGACGCTGAGACCTTAGTTGGGACCATCTTAACCCAATTGAAGACAGATGGTATGGACCTGAAGGAATGCTATGACAACGCTGCTATGATGGCGGGACACAAAAGTGGCGTTCAGCAAAGGATCATCGAAAAGAACCATCTAGCAGTTTTCGTGAACTGCGATAATCATTCGCTCAACTTGGTTAATGTACACGCGGCCAAACAGGAGGTAATGATGGTGACATTTTTTGGGACTATTCAAGCTCTTTTTGAATTTTTTTTTTCTCGTCCAGTCAACGCTGGGAAAAACTAAAAGCCGCAGTGCCCACAGTTGTGAAATTGGAATCTACAACTAGATGGAGTGCAAGGGTGGAAGCTGTGAAATCCATAAACAAGCACCTTAACGAGATTCTTCAAGTCCTTCAGGCCATGATGGATAGTGTCACGGAGACCGCAGACACAAGTGACGCCCGGCAACTGTACAACCGTATACTGACTCCAGATTTTTTTACTCTACTTGGATTTTGGACCAAAGTGCTTATTCCCATTGACCGAGTCCAGAAAAGATTGCAAGATCCGACAATGAACTTCCACGATGCTGCCTTAGATCTGGAAAGTCAAAGAGATCATTTTCAAAATGAAAGAGAAACGTTAGTGATCAAAGCTCTGGAAGTTGGGCTTAGTCTCTGTCAAGAGTGGGAAGTTGAGACCGAAAAACGCCCAAGACGAAGAAAGAGGATGGCTGGTGAAACGGCGAGAGATGCCGGATTAACAGCGAAAAAAGAAATCGAGCGAGCTATGAAGGAGACAATCGACCGCCTTCACACAGAAATGGACGACAGATTCACTCGTTTGCACGACACGGACAGGAAGTTTGGTTTTCTACTTGACATCGAAGGTTTATGTACCGGCATCAGCAGCAACATCCTGAAGACCAAGTGCGAGAACTTCGGCAATACCTACAACTGCGATGTTGATGGTCAGCAGTTGTACGAAGAGATTTTGGACTTCAGAATGATGATCAGCACCAGGACCAACATCAAACTAAAACGACCTGAAGATGTTCTGCTGTTCATCGTACAATACGGAAATGAGAGCGTCTTCCCAAATCTTCGTATCGCCATCAAAATATTGTTAAGCATTGCAGTTTCCATTGTTAGCTGCGAAAGTTCGTTTAGCAAATTGAAATTAATTTTAAACTATCTTCGCGCCTCCATGGGTCAGGATCGCTTAAGCGATCTTTGCTTTGCTAAGTGTCGAACGGGTAGAAGTTGAGAAGGTCGATTTCAACCTCGTTATTGATGCTTTTGCATCAACGAAGGCGAGAAAGGTACATATGTAGAACGCATGCAAAGCTCATCCAAATGTTTCTGAATGTTCACTAAATAAATAAACATATATATTTATAATTAGATTGTTTTTACTCCTTTTGTCCACATTTATTTACATTAAAAATAATGTTGGCAAATCGCTTAAGATGATTCAGTATGCAGTAGAAATTTAATATATCCGGCATATCTAAATCACGAAACAAAAAAAAAACTTGCCATGGGCGCCATTTTGCCTAGTTACGCCACTGTGAACTTGCATTAAACTATACCAGCAATCGCCGAACAAGCAGAATGAAAAGTGAAGAACTCGCAAGTATGGACAAAATTCAGTTTCCCGTAGTCATTAAGTTTCTCACAAAACAAGGAAAAACACTTCAAACCATTCTACGAGAAAAGATGTCAACCGTTTACGGGGACTATTGCCCAGGGAAAACCATGGTTTACAAATGGCATACGAGTATAAAAGGATCAATGAGTCCAAACAGAAAAAATCTTTATTGAACCAAAATCGAAATTATTCAAGCCCTATGCAGAATTGGGAGAAGTTCCACGAAAAGAGGTCGGCCGAGTAGTGGACTTCAACCTCCAATAGAAATCAAAGAGAAGAAAAAATCAGCAGTTGTTGTATTTCCAGTTGATGTTAGAAAAGATGGCATGGAACACTGGTCTGAATGGTCAGACACTCGAAGTAGATGTAAATATCCTGACTGTACAAATTATGTTATAAGTGTTATACTTTGCTATTGCGCATGACCACCCCCTCTTAGAACTTAGGAATATTATGAATACGTAAGACTATAAATATCAAGATAATGACACGGACGAGCAAATCGCTAGTCAGTCGTAATTTAATAAATTAATTATATAAGTTCATATATTGTATTTTAAACCAAAAAAAAATTATATTTTTAAAGAGAAAAAGGCTTTAAAACTTAATTGGCGCAATCGCTGTAGGATGTTGAAAACACAGAGAAATTAAAAACAAAAATTTCACCTGTGGCACTTTTTAAAGTCTCAGTTCAACAAAAATCTACAAGAACTTCAAAACCAGCTACAACCTAAGCCCATCAGGGTCTAACCACGACCCATCTCTAAAGGATCGACTACACCAAATCGACAACTTGCTGTCCAGGTAACCAGACCACGTCCTCATCGAAGGAAGAGAACTTGCTGATCGGTACCAGTTCACGTACAACTACATTAAAATTGAGGCGTTCAGAACCAGACCGGACCATCCCACAAAATTTTCATAATTGAGATAAGCACGCGTTTGTGTAGTAAAATATCTAATGTCTAATGCCAAAGTGGACCAAATGAGCTTTGTCTTCTCTACAACAGGGGGCAGCACATAACAAGTTGGTCCATAATGGTTATAACAGAAAAACTTCCGTGCCATTACGAACTATGTAGCTTGGTCCACTTTGGCACTGGCGGATCGTTGAATACCTCAGTGTTCGTCTGGCATGAGTGTAGTGTAATATTATAACCTAAAAACATAAATAGTGTGTATACTGTGTTGGTGTGTTAGCTAGTAAAATTTTGGTTTTGACTATGGAATCAACTAGTTGTTTAACTGCTCCGGAACAGCAAAAAGGCGAAGGTAAGTTAATAATTCGCTTAATACTCGTAATATTTTGTGGAATGGTCCGCAGTCTGATCGAATTTAACTTAGTAACATGTATCTAGATAGAAATATATATATTTTTTCAGGTTACAGTTCTTCTAGTAGCGACAGTGAGCCTTTGGAGTTTAGAAATAATGGCAGTTCTGATGAGTATTTGCCATCTGAATCTGAGAGTGATACCGACATGGAACAGCTGCAAACCACGGACTTGGGCGAACCACAAATCGAAGAAAAACAAAAGTCAAGAAAACGTATGAGACATGAAAGTGCATGGAAGAAAAATAAACGCAAGTTTCTTCGAGCTAGCGGCAAGGAATATACGAATGTCAAGGGCCAAACCGTTCCAGCTAAGATATTCACTCCAGTAAATTCATGCTGTAAATTGGATTGCCATAAATCATTTAGCCCGGCTACTCAGGAAGAGATTTACAAGAAATATTATAATCTAGCCAGTTTTGATTTACAAAATATGTTTATTTTTTCACAGATTAAAATAAGACCAATAACACGCCACTACTCAACCAACCATAAAAGTCCATCCAACAAAGCAAAAAATCTTACAAGAGACTATTATTTACCCAACAATGAGGGGAAGGATATAAAAATTTGTAAGAGTTTATTCAAAACGATTTTAAAAGTTTCGGATGGGAAGCTTGACAGGACTTTAAAGAAAAAAAAGAACATGATTCCCCCAACGGATCAACGGGGAAAACATTGCCCGGCAAATAAAACTTCTGATGAAAAAATAAACGAACTTTGTCATTTTATTAAAAAAATTCCTTCCTACATATCACACTATTCAAGACAAAAAACCGAAAGAAAATATCTAGCACCGGATTTGAACATCCGTATTCTTTATAACGAATATAAAAAATCAACCAACAACCCTTTGTCCGAATCTAAATTTAGAGAAATTTTCAACACAAAATTTAACTTACATTTTCACGCACCAATCGTTGATTCTTGTAAAAGATGCGACTCGTTTCAAACCCAGTTGAAAGCACACGAAAATGACCAAGTAAAATACAAAGAGCTTGAAATTCAAAAAGAACTTCACCTAAGAAAAGCTACTCAGTTGAAAGATGCCATGTTACAGGATTCTCAGATTTCAATAGAGGAAAATGACACTACTGTTTTTGCGTTTGATCTGATGAAAACCTTACCTACGCCTGTAATTTCAACTGGTATAACTTATTACAAAAGGCAATTATGGACCTACTGCCTAGGAGTTCATAATCTGCAGACTGGAAAAGCAACTATGTTTGTATGGGATGAATCTGTGGCGTCCAGAGGACCACAGGAAGTGGGATCCTGTCTTCTTTACTACATAAAACATTTTGTGAAAACTAAGAAAGTCATAATGTATTCAGACGGTTGCGGAGGACAAAACCGGAACATAAAAATGGCTCTGATTTGCACTCATGTGGTGCAGTCTGAGGAGTTCACTGTGGATGAGATCAAACACAATTTTTTAGTAAGCGGTCACTCTTTCATGTCCTGCGACAGAGACTTCGGTCTTATTGAAAAAAATAAAAAGTTTCACCCTAACATTTACATTCCTAAAGATTGGATCAACGTTATTTTAACTGCTAAAAAGAAAAATCCTTTTCAAGTTATTGTTATGGACAAAAAAAAACTTTTTTTCAACGAGTACATTAGAAAAATGTATTACTAATACAAAATTACTACAGATTCTTTGAAAGTGGAGTGGTTAAAAATACACAGTATTGTAGTAAAAAAGGAGGACCCGTTTATGATTTATTTCAAGTACGGCATAAGTGAAACCCAACCCTTGCAATCAGTTAATATTCGTAAAAGGAATGCTTTAGAAAACCAACTCAACGAAAAACTGCCTTTTTTGTACCCAAATGGAAACAGTATAACCAGTGCGAAAAAGAAGGACCTGATGCAGTTAAAGGAGTTCATTCCACCTATTTACCACAACTTTTATGAGAATCTTGATTGTTCTACTTCTCTTCAGGATGATGTACCCGTTAGAGAAAATGATTTCTATTAAATTATAATGATTATTTGGATTCAATAAAAATGAAATTAATTTTGTCTTTTATGTAGTCCGCACCATTTGATCGAGTTACAGATTTTTTTCTAAAAACCAAAACGGACTAACCCACACTAAAGTTTAGATATTTTGAAATTATACAGCTTCTTTGTTTAACTTAAACTTATAAACGTAATTGCAAATATTTAATTGACATTTGGAAAGGCTACTACGATTTATTTATCGAAAAAAATACTAACAAAAAAGTGGTCACTTAAAAATGGCATATATCTCCATATAACTGGGATTGGGGATGGTCCGGTCTGGTTCTTAACGCCTCAATTCATGTTAGAATTTTTTTTACATTACAAATCAAAAATACTTTTAACTGCATATAGTGCAGACCAAAATCACTACTGAGGTACAAAAATTAATAGTAAGACATTTTATTTCTTTGTTACCCACAAGTATAAGGGGTTCATTCATTGTTAAAACCCCTACTACCCTAGAACAATGTGATTTGTTATTAAGAAACGAACTGATTGACACAAAAAATGCCGTATGGGAAACAATAGGAAGACAATTTAATATAACAGGTACTATTAGTAATATACGTATTTGTTTCTCTTTCATTTTAAGTTTACTTTGTTACTGTTAGGAAAAGATGCTGAAGGATTTTTTCGCTCTCTTAGAGCAAAATATCAAAGGGAGAAGAAAGAGGAGCAATTTGCAACAAGAAGCGGAGCTCCAGCAACTACAAAGGAGCCATGGCATCTTCGAGATTTACTCAAATTTCTGGACGATGTCATTGTATCGAGAAGGTACTTTTGCTCTAATTTTCAAGGCTACTATTCTGTTAATAAAATTTGTTTTATTTTAGAATATTTTCATCGCTCATAGGCAACGGAAAGGAAATTTCATCAGGCCCTGGCCCATCAACATGAGCAAGAGAAGAAAATATACCCAGAAATGAGAACATAGTGGTACTTGATATGCCAGAAATGAAATATGAAAGTCAGCTAGACTTCTATTCCGATGTGGATAACTCCCATTCATCGGCTTTTTCACCGCCAACCACATCACAGTGTTCAACACCAACACCAGCAACAGTGACACAAATACCGCCGGCGATCCCAGCAGCAACAGTGACAACAGCACCAATAGCCGTTCCAGCACCAACTCTGACACCAGAACCAACAAGGATAACACAAGCAGAAATCCCAGTCCCAGCACAAACTCTGACAACACCACGAGGAGTAGCACCGTCAATTCTTCCAAGGAAGAAGAGAAAAAAGTATGTGGAAACACTAGAGGTGGGATGTGCCAATTTGACAAAATTGGCTACAGCTGTGGCAATGCCAGCAGTTGTGTAATGGAACATACTATATTTTTTTATGTTTTTGAAAAGCACATAAAATTTGCTTTACAATAATAGTAAATAAGTAGGACGTTGTATTATTAAAAAGTAAAATGGCGGACGTTTGAAATATCTTACAAAATAAGCCAAAAAAGTGTGGAAATTTGTTTTATGACAAAAAACAATAAAATCTCACACACTTGATTTTTTTTTTTCATTCAATATGTTCATATTTCAAACGCCCGCCATTTTATTTTTTAATAATACAATTTACTACTAATTTACCACCATTGTAAAGAAAATTTTGTGTACTTTTCAAAAATATAAAAGAATATAGTATGTTACATTTGAAATTTCAAAGTTGGTATCACGTACTCCGGAACCGGAAGTAATAGAACGCTTCTTGATACGACATCTTATTGTCGATATTGTCTATAGTAATTTTTTTTATGTGAAGATAATCGCTATCTCGCTTAATAACGGAGATAATTGCTGGTTCATTCTCGCGTGATCACCCTGTATGTATATATATAAGTTAAATATCGAGACAATACAAGTCGCTTTTTAAAAAGTTTATTTATTCTTAAGAACCTTAATTTATGTCTTTACAATATAAGCTCTGAATACAGACTACTGAGATATTGCAATTCCTCAAAGAGGAAAACTACATTACATAATAAATCTAAACTAAGCATAATATGATAGGTATGAAATGGGATAATGTCTATTCAGCATAAAGTGGCACTGTAACTCCTCCACCCTTAGAAGGAAGCACCCCCTGGAAGTTGGACTTCGATGTCTTCAGTCTTCTTCGCTGAATGTCGGTTTTGTATTTTTGTTCTCAGCCTTTTGGTTATTATAATAATAATTATTATTATGGCTGCGGCATAGAGAACTATCGTCCAGATGTTGGGAATGTGGATGTACTCGTAGGTTTCAATGTCCTGGATTGGTGTGATTTGGTTTAATTTTATATCGTTAAGTTTGAGAGGCGATAGATTAATTGAGAAGTTTGAGATTTTATTAATTTTTAGTTTATAGTTCAATTTAGGCGGCATTAAAGGTGATCCATGTGTTTTATCGAGAAATATTAATTTTTGTTTTTTAAATATTATTTCACAATTGTTATCGTTTTTAATTAAGTAGATACCGGTCAATGACTCGATGCTGGATCTTTCGGGACAATTGATGGCGATTTTTTCTTCCTTCGGGAAGATGGCTAAATACTGGTTTATCTCTGGCAGTAGTTCGAAGTGGTTTTCTTGTATTTCTAGTCGGATGTAGTGGCATTGGCTTGTGTGTTGTTTATTAAATATTTCTTTCTCGCAGACGGGGTTGATGTGGGCATTGAATTTATTTGGGCACTGATATACTCTACTCTGAATACACATGTCGCTTAGAGGAATGATATCTTTATTTGTTTGCAAAATATATTTTGACTCTGGGATAATAGTAACAAATTCTGAACCGTATTTTGTAGGGGTTGATATTAAATGATAAAGATCGAAATTAGCTTCAAAGTTAATAGGAATAGATATGAAATAAATAATTTGTGAAGATTCAATTTTACAGTTAATTTTTAATAATTGTTCATATTCCAAAATATTTTCAAGTTTAGGTTCAAATGGTAACTGGGTTTTATAGTGATCTGAGATTTTTTGAATTTCTAATAATAATTTATCTGGTTGAATTATACTTGGATGAAGAGTTCTTAATTTGCAAAATGTTATTGAATTTTCTATATCTTGTAATATGTTCAGAATGGGATTATAAAGCATAATTAATTGATTAAAAATATCTCTAGCCAATGTAAAGTCATCGATAAGCCATTTATTTATAAGATTGGACAAGTGTATTAATTTTGTCTGCAGCAAGTTTTCATTATGTTGTATATCCTGAAGAGTACTATTGAAATTGTTTATTATTTGATTATTAACTGAATATGATAGTTTTAATTGATTTTCTAACTTATGTTGATTTTGCTCCAGATCTGATAAGATTTTGTTATATCGCTTGCCGTCTTCGGCATCTAAATTTCCTGATATAAATTTGAAAACAGTTCCTAGTCCATCTACTAGGCCCCTTTTATTTCTTTTTGCTAAGGCGGTTGAATGAAAGCCAATGATTGCAATTTTATTATTAATACTGTTTCTAGTGAAATCAATGATCTTTTCGAAATTTTTTGATTCGTTGACATAGTGAGAGTTATTTGAAATAATTGTTTTAAGATTGTCGTATTGTTTATTTAAATTATTGTACTGCTGAAAGAGTGGCTCTAATTTATAATAGTGGATGAATGTATGTGAGGTTTTCTCAAGTTTTGCCTGCCCCAATTTAATAGGAAGTATTCCCAAATTTTCTGTTATGTTTTGGATAATTGATCCGTTGCTGACCGCGAGGTACCTGGAAGAATTTGGAACTGATAATTTTTCTTTCTAGGACGTTTTATGTTGGATAAATGAATTTTCTCTACTGTATTACCGTGTGTTGGTTTCAGTTTCGCGGTTTTTAATTCTTTATTAATTGTTCTTAACATTTCAGGTTTGTATTTATTTTTTGTTTTGGCTTGTTTTTGTCTATTTTTAACATAAATTTCGTCGGGAATTTCTGGTAGTTCTTCTCGTGTTTCATTAAACTTTCCGATAATTTTTTCTTTACTATGATCTATTTTATTTTTAATAGACTCGTATAAGAGTTTGGTCTTGTTTTTATGATTTTCTATGTAATTGTTTATTAGTTGTTTGTCTATGTCTATGTTAAGGGGAGATTTAGTTTCTAGGTGGCCTGATATAATTTCTGCTGGTTTTAATTTTGTTGCGGAATGTATTGTTTGGTTATATGCTAGAAGAGCGTAGTTTACTTTTATTTCGATGGATTCCCTTTTATAAATTTCTTGGTTATTAAATAATCTAATGTGTTCTATCAACGTAGAATGGAAACGTTCAATAATTCCATTCGATTCGGGGTGTTGTGAACTTATAAAATGTATTTGAATTTTGTGCAGAGCTAACAATTCCGTGACAATCGAGTTTTTAAATTCTAATCCGTTATCTGAAATTATTTGACCAGGAATGCCATGATGGGTGAAATATTTAATTAAGTTATTAGCGATTTCGATGCCTTGACTTGAATTTAATTTATAGGCCTGTGCGTATTTTGAAAATGAGTCGATTATTGTAAGGAATTTGGCTTTTTCAAGTGTTATGCTATCTACATGAAGTATCTCAAAAGGTTTTGACGCGGTAGGTGTAATGTTTAATTTTAATTTGAGTGGGTTCCTGTCGTACTTTGTTAATTGACATATTTCGCATGAGTTTATATAAGTTTGTACGGATTTACGTAGTTTAGGCCAGTAGTAATTTTGTTTGATACGTGCTTCAGTATCGTCGGTACCACGGTGATTCGTTTTGCCCTCATGGTAGTTGCGAATAATTTCTATTATTTCGTCTTCGTCTGTTACGTCAGTAAGGAATTGTGTACATTTAATTATATTAATTTCCGAATTTTTGAAATAATTTTGTAAAATTAAACTAAAATTTTCGTAAAGGTCAGTTTTGAAATAAATATGATATTTTATTTTAGGCACTATGAATTCTTTAATAAAATTAATTATTTCTTTTTCGAAATTGTTTTTTGAAATTTCTACCAGAAATCTTTGTTTTTTATTTTCATATAATTTTTGAATTATTGTCTTTTTAGGACTGTGTTCTACTTCCGAAATAATTATCTGATTTTTTCCGTAATTTACTGGGCATTCCACTATCGGTATACCTACTATTGGGTTTTCTTTATTAGAGTGAACTGTTATATCACTTTCGCTAGGAGTTTCGTCGTCATTGTCAGTTTCGTCACCCGTTTCTACAATTAAAGATTGACTGTCTGCCTGTACGTGTTTTATTTTTTCTAAGTCTTTGTTAAATTGTTCCATGTGTTTAATGAAACCTTCTATATCGTTTGAGTCGTTATCTTTATTATCTGAATCGTTTTCTTTATTATCTGAGTCGTTTACATTTAGTTCAAAATTTTGCAAGTCTGGTAGTTTAAAAACTGTGATAAGTATATCAGTATCATTAAAGATATACTGTAGCATGGGTTTTACATCTATCCATTTTAATCTGTCTAATCCACAACTAATTCTTGGTATACAAAGATTTTTAATATTATTTTTAATGCAAAATATTTTTAAGTTCAAAAGTGTGTAAAATATATCTTGTATGGTGGGGTTATCATAATAGTGTTCCTTTGTAATTAAATAAATAATGTATCTGAATTTAGTTTTTAAATAGACTAATGAATGGAGTTGAGGATTTTGATTTTTTAATTTTTCTACGTTTCCAAATTTATTTTTAAATTGTTTTGCAATTCCCTTTTCCATGTGTAGGTCTTTACTGATACAGTGCGCTAAGTTGTTATCTGGTGTAGCGTCAAATAAGTTACCTTCTAGTTCTAGTATGTTATTGTTTGTGAATGTATTAGTAAATTTATTTGTCAAGTATTGTTGATATTGTGCTAGAGGGGATTGTGATTCTGGTTGTTCTGGTAAATTTTGAATTTTGTCATTTGTTTCAAGGGTAATGCGACTCAATGCGTCCGCATTTGTATTTAGTTTGCCCTTCTTGTATATAATTTCGTAGTCAAACTCTTCTAACTTGAGTCTCCAACGAATTAATTTTTGACTGCATTGTTTTAGGGACATTAGCCATTGTAATGGTCTATGATCTGTGTAAATTTTAAATTTTCGGCCGAAAAGGTAATGTCTAAAATATTGTGTCGCCCAAACGATTGCCAAAAGTTCTTTTTCTATTGTCGAATAATTCGTTTCAGAATTATTCAGTGTTCTGCTCGCGTAAGCTACCGGCAGGTCATTACCTATGTTTCCTTGAGATAACACAGCTCCGATTGCAAAGTTACTAGCATCACAAGTTAGATTAAATTCTTTAGAAAAATCTGGGTATTGCAAAAGAGGTTCGTTTATCAATAAATTTTTACATGTGTTAAAGCATTGTATGTAGTCGGGGTTGTTAATGTCTATAGTCTCGTCCTTTTTCAAACATTTTGTCATTGGTTTGATTATTTTCGCCAGATCTTTTATAAATTTTCTATAATAACCGAGAAGGCCTAAAAATCCTTTGATTTGTTTAACAGTTTTCGGTATAGGGTAGTTTTGAATAGCACTTATTTTATCTGGGTTAGGGCGAACGCCCTCAGGGGTCACAATGTGTCCGAGATAGGCGACTTCTGTTTTCAAGAATTCCGATTTATCTAACTGAATTTTGAAATTGGATTGCCTGAGTCGATCGAAAACTAATTTTAAATTATTAATGTGCTCTTGTAAACTTGTACTAAATATTATTATATCGTCCAAATAAACTAAACAAATTTTGTGAGTCAAACCGCGTAAAATATTATCCATAACCCTTTGAAATGTTGCGGGGGCGTTTTTCAGCCCGAATGGCATACGAAGAAATTCGTAGTGGCCATCTTCGGTGTTGAAAGCTGTCTTTTGTATGTCGGGTTCGTTCATTTCTATCTGGTGGAAACCAGAAGCTAAGTCAAGTGTCGTGAAGTAATGACATCGTCCTAACTTGTCTAAAAGGTCGGTAATGTTTGGTAGTGGATATTTGTCTCCTATTGTTTTGTCATTTAGCTTCCTGTAGTCTATTACTATTCGCCATTTTCTTTTTCCGGAAGCGTCGAGCTTCTTTGGGACAATCCAAATGGGACTGGACCATGGCGAGTTAGATGGACGTATTATTTTCTGATTTAACATTGTTTGGATTTGCGTACGTACTTCTTCTTTATGTATTTGCGGGTATTTATACGACTTAGTATACACAGGAATTTCATCTGTTGTTTTTATATTATGTTTAATTTGATTGGTGAAAGTTAAATTTTGATCATCAAAATGGAATATATCGGGGTATTTCTTTATTAAACTAATGATTTCTGTTTTTTCCTCTGAATTCATATGATCAGTACGAATTTTTGAAAGATTAAAATTATTGTTACTTGTTTGAATGCAATTAAAATTTGGTCTGGAGAATGTGACATAGTCGTCAATTTTTGCAACATTAATTATATTTGGAACTTTGAATTTAATTTTGTTATCAGTCGGGTTTATAACTGTGCATAAACAGTGGTAGTCTTTAGATACGGTCACGCATTCGGGAATAGATAAGTTGTGAAACTTGATATGTGGAACTAGTACAGTACCGTGTTCAACATTTACTTTAATTTTCAAGATTTTTTCCGTGTTTGGTTCTATACTATTTTCGATTGGATTATTTGCAATGATTTCTTGGGTTTTATTAATTTTGTTATCAAGATAATGTATTTTTATTTTTGAATTTGGAGAAATAATTAAATCGTTTGCGGTGTCAATTAATATTTTTAGATTTTTTAAATTGTCCATACCAAGTAACATATCAAATTGATCATGAAAGTTAAACAAGTGATATTTTAAATTTTGACTAGTATTATTATTTAAATTAAATATTTTTGAAACAGGAACTTTTGTACTATACAACTCTGTAGATGTGCCATGAGCTGTTGTAATCTGAAACGGGTCTCGGGTGATAAGGTCTTTATAAAATTTATATGCAATATTTGGTTTGATAAATGATTTTGTGCTACCTGTGTCTATAAGAACTTTAAGATTATTTTCGGGAAATATTATAAACGGGAGTTTACTTTGATTTATTGTAAAGTTCATTAATTCAAAGTGAGTTGAGATATTTGATCTTGAACCGAGGCTGTTTCCTCTAAAAAATGATTCTCGTCTGTTTGTGTTTCGTAAGTGTTATCGTATTCCGATTGTTCGTATATTTGTGCGTAATTTTCGTAACCATCGTCAAAATTTTCAGTTTGAACACTTTGGTCGGGTTCATCTATGTTGTATAATTCTTCAGAATTAAGCTTGGGTCTTTGTGGGTAATTTTGAGATTGTGTCATGGATCCTACTCTTTGTCGTTTTAATGCGACATTTCGTGGCAAGGTATTTTGAGTAGAAATACTCATTGGTGTTGGTTTGGGAATGTTATTAATAGGTTTTCTTAATTGATTTCCGAAATTATTTCCAAAATTATTTCTTTGTATATTTGGATTGAAATTCGTTTGTCTATTAAACGGGTAAGAATTTTGGTACATAGGTTGTGATGCATTTGCTTGAGGCATCATATATCGTGGTGTTGGGTATGATAAATTTTGGAAATTATTTTTCTGATTAAATTTTTGTGGTTTACTATGATTGTTGAAATTTTTTGTATATCTCGCCATATCATTATATTGGAAATCATTTGTAAGCATAGATAATGCTGAGTTTAAATTTGCGGGATTTTTAGCACGCATTAACTGCCCTATTGGTTCTTTCAACCCTCTTAACAATATTCGTAACGCGTAATTTTGAAAGTATTTAATTAAAACATCTGCCTCGGCAGTTGCAGAATTTGTTTTGATGTACGCTACTTGTAAATTTAGTGAGTGTTGTATTTTACTGTAAAATTCGAACACAGATTCTTTTTCATTCTGTTTTAATTCTGTCATCTCTATACACAGAGTATAACCGTCGCGTTTATCCGCGTATGTATTCTCTAAAGCAGTTTTTAAATCATCCCAAGTGTTAATTACACAACTAGATATGTTTATGGCTGCTTCGCCCTTTATTTTAGATAATATAGTACTCATCAGATATTCATTTTGAAAATCTGCTGTATTAGTTGTATTGTAAAATTTCGTAACTAATTTTTTGCATAATTCAATGAATCTGGGTAGAAGTTCGCGTTCACCCCTAAATTCAGGTATCATATCTAAGTATTCTTTCTTTAATTCGTTTGCCATTGTAATTTTATTTACTGTGGCTTGTAAAATAGATTGTTTTAAACGAAATGGGATTTTAGTTTGAGAATTTGGTATTTGGGTACGATCTTCGGGATCGGAGTCAGATTCAGAACTTGTACTCGAGTCCGAGTTTATATTAGAAATTTCTCTAAGTGACATAAGTATACTCACAGCAGAAGTAGTAGCACTCGCTTCATTTGCCCTGAAGTCGATGATGCAATCTTCGTGTGGTGCAGGAGGTCTGGATGGCTGATGTGCGTTCAGCTTCGGCAGGCCCCAGGAAATGGTTCGATGGCGGACTTGATTTCTCACTAGGTTAAGGGTTCGTTGCTAAATGAATCACTAAGTGAAACGAATTATGTGCGCTAATTCGTTTTAGCAATCCTACAGTCGACTGCGCCAGTTAAATATCGAGACAATACAAGTCGCTTTTTAAAAAGTTTATTTATTCTTAAGAACCTTAATTTATGTCTTTACAATATAAGCTCTGAATACAGACTACTGAGATATTGCAATTCCTCAAAGAGGAAAACTACATTACATAATAAATCTAAACTAAGCATAATATGATAGGTATGAAATGGGATAATGTCTATTCAGCATAAAGTGGCACTGTAACTTATATATATATATATAGTCCGTTTGCCGAAACGAGAGAAATTGGAACTAACCCGGGATCCGAACCAAGTCATTCTTGTTGGTCGATGATGACAAATTTGAAGATACAACTTCAAATTTGTCATCATCGACCAATAAAAATGACTTGGTTCGTATCCCGGGTTAGTTAAGTTAAACGAGCTACCTCAAATAATCTTTAATAATATAGAAATTATTTGAGGTAGCTCGTTTAGCTGTTACATATAGGTGTTTTCGTTTAAATATTTTTAATAATAAGTTGTAGATTTGTATGAATTATATTTTATTTCAAATTAAAACAAGTTTATTTTTTTACAAATAAATATAAAATAAATCTATAGTTCTCATAACATTATATGACATTAGCTTCCAAGGCACTTCTCCAACAGCACTATACGTAAGATTTTATAACTTCACGATGTTGTTCTGCAGTTTTTGTAGCATTTCGTGTTCCCAATCTTCTTTTCAGTTGACAGATATTTTGTAGGGCTGGATCAGTGGGAACATTATTCTCCAGGAATTAAATTTCCTGTTTGATCATATCTATCCACAAAGTTTGTATTACAATATTTATTTTTTTCTTCATCAATTTCTTCAGTAGTTTTAATGAAATTATACAGACAAACGGTAGCTTTAACCCGGGATCGGTCGCCTGTTGGTCGAAAAGACCGACGAATTTTTAATTTATGCGCATCTCTTAAAATACGCATGCGCCGATTCCTTGAAACTAGCTATGCTTTATAAAAGTGCTTATATTTCGAATTTAGAGTAGTTGAGTTCTTGGTCTTGTGAGAGGTGGCTGTTGTTGAAATTTAACTTTGTGTGCGGTCCTTTTGACCGTCTTGCGACTGGTACCGTAACCCAATAATTTAGCTTTTACAAAATATTGCGCAGATACTTTTCGGTAAGTAATACATGAAATTAGAAAGTTTGAATTTTATTTTTTTTAGTGATGGGTGACTATGAAAAAGAAGTAGCACGTTTACAAATGTTGTGGGAAGAAATAGAATCAGAAGAAGAAATACCTGTAAACGATAGTGAATGTGATGAAGACGATTTACATGTTAGTGATCACTTCTCTGATACTGAACAATCAGGCGATTCTAGTGAGGATTCTAACGATGATATACCTCTTGCTGATTTGAACCGATTTCACTATGGGCGAGATAAAACGACAAAATGGAGTCAACTTCCATCGGCCGGCACTAAAAGGGCAAAGAGAAATATTATTAATTTTACACCTGGAGTGCAAAAGGAAGCTGAAAATACAAATTAGGAGATGGATGCTTGGCAACTATTTTTTACTGATAAAATAACTGAAATAGTTCAGTGCACAAATATTTATATTGAAAAAGTACGTACGCAATACGTGCGAGAAAGAGATGCTAAAGACACAAATATAGTGGAAATGAAAGCTTTGTTTGGTTTGTTATACTTGGCAGGAGTATTTCGAGCGTCTCACACAAACGTTGCAAATTTGTGGGCTAATGATGGGTCAGGGATAGAAATGTTTCGAAACGTAATGTCATTGAAACGATTTGAGTTTTTGCTTCGATGTTTACGTTTTGATAACGTTCTCGATCGTGCAGACAGAAAGAAAACCGATAAGTTAGCCCCAATTAGGTGGCTATTTGAAGAATTTGTCAGTAATTGCAAAACGAACTATATCATTGGTGAGTATGCAACAATTGATGAAATGCTTGACGCATTTAGAGGAAGATGCAGCTTTCGACACTATATGAAAAATAAACCTGCTAGGTATGGTATAAATATATTTTCTCTAGCGGATGCTTGCAGCTATTACACACTGAACATGGAAATTTACGTAGGAAAACAACCGGATGGTCCTTTTGTCGTTGATAATAGTGCCTTTGAGGTTGTTCAGCGCCTTGTATTGCCGATCGAGAATTCGGGTCGGAATGTGACCATAGACAATTGGTTCACATCTGTTCCTTTGATGAAATCATTACTATCACGAAATATTACCATAGTTGGTACTATACGAAAAAATAAAAAAGAAATACCACCAGAATTTATTGTAGCAAAAAACCGAGACACCAATACCAGTTTATTTGGTTTTTCTAAAGAAGCTACTTTAGTTTCATATGTGCCGAAGAAAGGGAGAGTTGTTACACTTTTGTCAAGTATGCATGTTGGCAAGAATGTTGACAGTATTGATGTATCTACAGGAGATAAAAGAAAACCAGATATAATAACATTTTATAATAAAACGAAAGGCGGTGTAAATAAAGTAGATGAAATGAAACAAAGTTATTCCGTTTCGAGAAAAAGTGCAAGATGGCCACTAACAATATTTTTCTCTTTGTTGAACATAGCAGGTATAAACAGCTAAATTGTATTCCAAAACAATACCAAATCAAACCTACAACGAAGAGAATACCTAAAAAACCTCTCTAAAGCATTGGTCCTTGATTTTGTAAAGATCCGGTTTACTACATCTCATATACCCTAGATCATCAAACTAAGGATGAGTGAGATTTTCAACTTAGGAACTACAGAAAACATAACTACGGACACACATCCTGGAAGATGTTTTAGATGTTCTTCAAAGAAAAATCGTAAAACAAAAACTGTTTGCTCTAATTGCTCTAAATTTATCTGTAAAGAACACACTGTAACTTACTGTGACTTTTGTGATGCACAAAATGTAGAAATATCTGATTAAATTTTATTTAATAAAGCTTTAAGACTGCATTTTCATTTATTCCTTAGCTAAAAATAAAAGCCTGTGTGTTTCCAGTAAGAAAAAAACAATTCGGTCGAAATGACCGCACCGCGACCGATCCCGTAAAATTTAGATGCGCGACTGATCCCGGGTTAATAATGTTATCAACGATTTCGGGATGTGCATTAATAACTCTATGAAATATATGAAACCTTGCAACTAATATGCCAAAGGCGTTTTCAATGTACCTCCTAGCTCGAGATAAACGGTAGTTAACCCATTAGCGCCCACTGTACTCATTTGAGTACAGTGAATTCAAAAGGGCACACGCAATACATATTTAAATAGATGAAATATTACACTACTTACACAATTATATTAGATGTTTTTAAAGTCAGATGTAACAATAGGTTTGTATATTTCATACAGATGGCGCAGTAATTAAACTCATCATGTGTTTATGTTCAGCCATTTTTGCTTCATAGTGACGCTAAGAAAGTGTTTGAAAGATTGTGCCTCAAGTTTTGGGAATTTTGTAAATTTTGTGTTGTATATTTATAGAAAACACAGTAACCAAAGGTATGTTGTTAATTTGTGCCCTTGACAATTTTACTACTCGTTGTTATTTTATTGTAAACATCGCTGTACTCAAAGGAGTACACTGGGCACTGCCATTAGCTTTACACATCAATTGTATTTCAGGTTACTTTGGAAACATGGCTTCTAAATTTACAGAAATTTCTGCACGTAACTTCTACGGAAGGAAAAAAATAATAATTTGCCACCTTCTGACCCCTTGACAGATGAAGAAGAGATTGATGTTGACAATTTATGTATCCCGAACATGCCCAAGATGTACCTGGTACATTTGAGGTTTTTGGAACACCATCTAATGAAAATTCTGAACAGGAATCAGATATAGAATGGGATGAGAGTGACAATGAAATGCTTGATGTCAAAAAAAGAAAATTGTGCAACAAGCAAGATAAAACATATAAATCAGATGTATTTTCTCAAGCAAATTGGAAAAAATATACTCCACATTATAGCGACTGGCAGCAAACAACAAATGGTGCTGACGTTAGACGTGAAAATATGGTGAATGAACTAAAAGGTCTAACTCCCAAAGACATATTCGAGAAAATGATAGATGACAGCGTTTTAGAACACATTCTTGAACATACAATGCTGTACGCACGGCAGAAAAATAATCACACATTCACACTTACAACTGATGAAATAAAAAATTTCTTGGGTATTCTTTTCCTCACTGGTTATCACAAATTACCAAGGGAACGTCTTTACTGGTCACTTGATGAAGATTTGCACGTAGACATTGTGTCAAGCTGTATGACCCGAAATAGATTTTTAGAAATAAAAAAATATTTTCATCTAAATGACAATACAAAAGTAGATAATAACCGAATGTATAAAGTTAGACCATTGGTAGAAATGCTAAATAAAAATTTCCAACAATGGGGAATTTTTAACCAAAATTTATCTATCGACGAAGCGATGGTCAAATATTTTGGACACCATCCAGCCAAGCAATTTATACGAGGGAAACCTGTTCGGTTTGGTTATAAAAACTGGGCATTATGTAGTTCGGATGGCTACTGTTATGCTTTTCAGACATACTGTGGTAAATCTGAAAATGAAAACAAACAACCCCTTGGCACGAGAGTAGTACTATCTTTACTGAAGTGTGTATCAGAACCTCAAGACCATATTGTCTTTTTTGACAATTATTTCACTGGTTTACCATTACTAAGGAGCTTGAAATCATTGACCTTTAGAGCTACAGGAACTTTGAGACAAAACAGAACTGAAAAATGTCCGTTGCAGTCCGTAAAAGAAATGGAGAAAAAAGAAAGAGCTACTTTCGACAGCATGTTTGACATGAATAGTGAGTTATTACTTGTACGCTGGAACGATAACAGTGTCTGCACTATAGCAACCAATTATGATACTATTGAGCCGATGCAAAAAGTAAAAAGATGGTGCAAGATAAATAAACAGAAGGTCGATATGGAACAACCGAACGTATTCAGATCGTACAATAAAGGAATGGGAGGTGTAGATGCTAACGACCAAGCTGTCAATAACTATCGCATTGCAATTCGTGGCAAAAAGTGGTATTGGGTACTTATTACCCACATGTTCAACCTAGCTATGGTTAATGGTTGGAAACTACATTTGCTAGCATCAGAAGAAAAAATGGATTTACTACTTTTTGTTCGGAATGTGACTCGTCATTATCTTCGTTTTTCAACTAAAGAAAGCAGAGTCACAAAATACCGCAACAGTTCCTCAAAGTCTTTTACAAGACAACGTATCTCACTATCCTGAAAAAGCTTCCAAACAACTAAGGTGTCGTGTATGTCATTCCCGTATAAGATGGCAATGTAAGAAGTGTAAGGTGACTCTCTGCATCCAAAGAAACTGTTTCGAAGATTTCCATAAAAATTCGTAAATTGATACTGGAAGTGCCCTGTGTACTCGTATGAGTACATATATTTTTTCTTTAAACAAAATGTTTATTTAATTGTTTTTTATATGTCTAGTTTAAAATATAATAATTATTGCAAATATAGTAAATATTAACAAAATTATTGTTTGGTTTATTTTTGGGCGTAAATGGGTTAAAGATTCGTTTATCTCTTGACTAATTAGTTCCTCCATAAGGTCGAAGAAGGTGTTCATGCAAGGGGAACGCTTCGTCTCCAACAAAGTAATAAGGAGCTGTTATAGTAGTGTCCGGTAAATAGTCATCTTTTGGTAAATCCAATTGGTTTGTACATAAATTGTGTCCAAATGTTGATTCACGTAAAACACCTCCATCACTCTGCGATCCGTATGCACCACATCAACATACGTAAACTTGTAATTTGCATCACACACCCCAAATAAAACTATACTAAAAGTTTTCTTATAATTAAAAAACTGGGTACCAGAATTATTTGGTGCTTTTATAACAACATGTTTGCCGTCTATTGCCCCAAGACAATACGGTAAATTCCATTTATTGTAAAATTCAGAACTGATTCTTCTGGAAAAGTTAAATATATTGGGGACATCACGTTCCAAATCGCGTCACAGGTTTCTTTAATAATATCGCAGGCTGTTGATTTGCCCACTCTAAAAGCATATGCCAATGATGGTATTGAATCTCCAGTTGCAAGGTGACTGAAATAATTTAATTTTATTAACGCATTATATGAAATAAAATGAATAATAATTACCGTAAAGTTAATACCAATCTTGCTCCAGGTGAAATAGTTAATCGGAATGTATCATTTTTTTTATCTTTGGTCCTACCAATGAAAGTAGAATGTCAAATTGTTTAATGGATAAACGTGTGTAGTTAAAAAACATGCTTTCGTCCCATAATCTCATTTCCTGTATTAAATTTTCCCAATCTCCTTGTTGAGACCGAAGCTGATTTATTGGATGGACAATTAATTATAAGCATAGCACTTGCGGCAGCTATAATTTTATTCCGGCGTTGAATAAATAAAAAAAAATTCAGCATTCATGTTGACAGTTGTCATCAAAGTCAAATATAATAACCTTCTTACGCATGCGCACATAACGTTAATGCATAAGCATAAACGTAAAAGTTTGCAGATTGCAAACATTTTGTGCTTATACATTACGCTTACGCGTTGGCACTAATTTGTAGCTGTGAATGGTCTTATGCATTGCCATCTATCAAACTGTTTCAGCGTTATGCGTTAGCGTTATATATTAGCATTACGCACTAAAACAGTAGCTGCGAATGAAGCTTAAATCAACTTGCAATAGATATGTAGAAATCAAAATGAATGGAAAATAGTACATTAAAACACAAGTATCATAAGGCAATCTGTTAACGTACGAGTCCAAGTTTGGAAAACGAGCCGCTAGGCGAGTTTTACAAAGGACGAGTGTATTGCAAGGTGTATTGTATTTATGATTCAAGGTCTGATTCTGGTTGTGAAATTAATATTATATTTCTTTCTAGTCCTATCACCTAAAGAAAGTATAAAAATCCATAATTAAAAGTAATATGTTGAAATATTATCAACAACTTACCATTTTGAGGTTACCTGTCATCTGTCAGTTATGAAAGCATGACTACCAACTCTAGAACATGAAAGGCGCCAAAAATAGTCCGCTTATAGATCTTCTAAACGTCGTGTTTGCAGTACAAAACAGTGCGTTTATAGAAACATAAGAACACCGAAATAGAAAAATAATTAAATATTATATATATATATATATATATATATATATATATATATATATATATATATATATATATATATATATATATATATATATATATATATATATATACAGGGTGAGTCACCGAAATCGCCGTCTTCGATATCTCCCTTGTCGTTAGAAATACAGCATAAGTTTATTAACAGAATTTATTCGATTACTCAAGGAGCATAACGTAAAATTATTTTCACATATACAGGGTGTTGCATTACGGCTCGGCGAGAATTGTTTGTCTTTTTTTAAATGGAACACCCTATATATTTTTATATATTTTGAATTGTATTTTATTCACCTATACGAACATATAAATTTTGTTTTAGTTTTCCACGGCGTTGCCAAGTTATTCCGTTTTTTCTCTAAAAAAGATCGAATACACGCATTGCTTTATAAAGGCTTACTGAAGTTATTTTAATAGTAAGAATTAAGAATTTTCTTTTCAGTATAACTGTAATTATACTCTAGGTTCTGACATATTTTTTTTTAAATGTAATTATACAGGCTGTTCAATAAAGCGAATCAAATCTGCTCAATTTCAAATGACCATAACTCGTCATTTTCAAATGGAACATCCTATATTTTATTATTCAATTGTGTGTATTTTTGTATTATCTTCATATGTTATTAAGGGTATCCTATGCTTATAACCAATAATTTCGGAGATTTTCACCATTTTTCTCTAAATTTATATATTCACTTAAAAATTAAATCTAGTTTGCCATTGATATTATTTTTTGAATAAGAAACAATTGCAGTAATGACTGTAGTTTCATTAGCCAGGTTATTATTAATAACAGTGGGATTAAGTAAATTAATTTATTAATATGAGTCTCTCGCAAGAAGAACTTACGAATATGGTGTACGCACTTGGAAAAGCGGAATGAAACCCTCTTTTGTCGTACTGAACATGACCAGTTCTTTCAAAACTTTCCCTTAGTTTTTCAAAAGAACGCGGATTTGGATGTCGTCTTCCCGGAAACCGCTGTGCATAAATTCTTGATTCCAAAAGAGGGTTTGTTTCCGCTGCTTCAAGTGCGTACACCATATTCGTAAGTTCTTCTTGCGCACTCTCCACGTCAGCATTGAGTGCCCGTGAGGTGATGCCTGGCCTGACCAGCATACACCATATTCGTAAGTTCTTCTTGCGAGAGACTCATATTAGTAAATTAATTTACTTAATCTCTCTGTTATTAATAATAACCTGGCTAATGAAAATAATATCATTACTACAATTGTTTCTTATTCAAAAAACAATATCAATGGTATACTAGATTTAATTTTTAGTTAAATATATAAATTTAGAGAAAAATGTTGAAAATCTCCAAAATTATTGGTTTTAGGCATAGGATATCCTTAATAATATATGAAGATAATACAAAAATACACACAACTGAATAATAAAATATAGGATGTTCCATTTGAAAATGACGAGTTATAGTCATTTGAAATTGAGCAGATTTGATTCGCTTTATTGAACAGCCTGTATAATTACATTTAAAAAAAAATATGTCAGAACCTAGAGTATAATTACAGTTATACTGAAAAGAAAATTTTTAATTCTTACTATTAAAATAACTTCAGTAAGCCTGTATAAAGCAATGCGTGTATTCGATCTTTTTTAGAGAAAAAACGGAATAACTTGGCAACGCCGTGGAAAACTAAAACAAAATTTATATGTTCGTATAGGTGAATAAAATACAATTCAAAATATATAAAAATATATAGGTGTTCCATTTAAAAAAAGACAAACAATTCTCGCCGAGCCGTAATGCAACACCCTGTATATGTGAAAATAATTTTACGTTATGCTCCTTGAGTAATCGAATAAATTCTGTTAATAAACTTATGCTGTATTTCTAACGACAAGGGAGATATCGAAGACGGCGATTTCGGTGACTCACCCTGTATATATATATATATATATATATATATATATATATATATATATATATATATATATATATATATATATATATATATATATATATATATTTAATTATTATTATATATATATATACCGTGTGTCTGTCGTAAAGGTGTACATAGGAGATTAACATGGGAAATTAGTTTTTGCAATTCCCTGCTCACCTAATTATTTTAAGCAAAAATGCGTCAAATAAAAGTTTTAGGGCATAAAATTCTACATCTAAATCAATAAACAGACAACTTTACATGCTTCAACGACAGAAATTAAATATGAAAATGTCGAAAATTACGTTGAAAATATCGATAGCCATGGAATTAAACAAAAAATAAATAAAAGCTTGACGTTTTATTTGTCAAATAAGTTATTTGACGTTTCTGAAAATTTGATTTTGTCTCTGGTTTTGTTGTCTGATATTATTAAAAAATGAAGAGCGTATTTTCATAATAAAATGTTTTATGGAGGTAATAGTTACCGCAAAGTGCGTGATTTATTTTCCGTTAAGTTTATGGATCGGCCGATTCCCAGTGCAACTACAATTGCTAAATTGGTGACAAAATTTGAAAAGACTGCTAGTGTGTCTTCAAAAAATACACGTGAGCCGCATTATCAGAATGTAGGACGAGCAGAAGAACGTGCCTTGCTGGAAGAAAGAGTGTTAGGAATGATAAGTTTAAACCCCTTCTGTAGTACTAGATGTATTGGAAATGAGTTGGGAGTTCATCACAGCATCATACATAATATTTTTAAAAAAAATTCGTACTATTCTTATAAAATACAGTGTCACCAAGAACTTTTCCCATACGATGAAGAAAGTAGAAGAGTGTTTTGCGAAGATATGCAGAACCGGCCTAATAATGATCAAACTTTTTTATCGTCCATTTGTTTTACCGACGAATGCACTTTCACGTTAAATAATGAACCCAATACCCAAAATACACGTTGTTGGGCAACAGTAAATCCTAGAATTAGTATTTCAACAAGGACACAATATCCCCAGAAAGTTAATATGTGGGCTGGAATTTTAGGTCACCACATAATTGGTCCTTTTGAAATACGTGGCAATCTAAATACGGAAAATTATTTGGAGATGCTACAAAACGAAATTGGTCCTGCAATAGACGATGTTGTGCGCCCAGATCGAGAGGTCTGGTTTCAACACGATGGATGTCCTGCACACTATGGCAGAAACGTTCGGGAATATTTGGATCTGGCATTTCCTGGGCGCTGGATTGGACGAGGGGGTATTATTAACTGGCCTGCTACATCTCCAGATCTTGCTCCATGTGACTTTTTTTTATGGGGTCACTTAAAAAATCAAATTTATAAACTAAGCCACGAAAACATAAATGATTTGAGAAATGCCATATTTAATGAATGTCATCGTATAACTCAGCGGCAACTATTTAATGTACAAAGGTCGCTTTACAATAGATTAGGTTATTGTCTTGTCCAAAATGGTGCTGCATTTGAATATTTATTGTAACTATTATCTTTAAATTATAATTACTTGTTATTCGTTTACTAATTATAAAACTTTTCTTGCTTGAAAATATTATGTTACAAAATATTGAATTTTTAATAAATTCATATTATTTAAACAAAACTGTATTTTTTAACTTTATTTATTAATCTAATATTTCTGTTATTGTCATACTGTGGTCATACTTAACGATATTTGTCCAAATCAAATTGTTAGAAATGTCAAATAAGTTAACTTACGTTGTGACAGATAAAACGTCAAGCATTTATTTATTTTTTGTTCAATTCCATGGCTATCGATATTTTCAACGTAATTTTCGACATTTTCATATTTAATTTATGTCGTTAACAAGCATGTAAAAGTAATTCTGTTTATTGATTTAGATGCAGAATTTTATGCCCTAAAACTTTTATTTGACGCGTTTTTGCTTAAAATAATTAGGTGAGCAGGGAATTGCAAAAAACTGATTTCCCATGTTAATCTCCTATGTACACCTTTAAGATAGACACACGGTATATATATATATATATATATATATATATATATATATATATATATATATATATATATATATATATATATAAATTTCCGAGTAAATTTCATAAAAATTATAACTTATTATTTGGAATGGAAACATTTCATATACTTGACAAAACTGGATTTCAAAAATAATAAAATAACAATGAATGAAAAGCATTACAAATTAAACGAAAACAATAACGTAAGAGAAATAATTGCAATCGAAATCCGCAACTCTCATTTGTATACAATAGAAAAACACAAGTTAGATGAATTACTTACAAATTATAAAGATTTATTCCCAAAGGAAAACGAACCCTTATCTCACACAAATATTCTCACATATAAAATAATACTGTATGACGAAACACCCATTTATACAAAAAATTATCGACTACCACAAGTTCATGACAAAGAAATCGAATTGCATGTTAATCAATTATTAGAAGAAAACGTAATTCAAAAATTGTATTCCCCCTGGTCATCTCCTATTTGGATAGTACCAAAAAAGGCCTTAAAACTTAATTGGCGTAGTCGGTAGGCTTTAAAACTTAATTTACACACCTAACGTACGTATTTTGTGGAAAATGCAAACTCAACCTTTGTAACAATAAAAATTCAAATTATTTAAACAGTTCCACTGCAATTAATTTGTGATGTATCATTATTACTATATTAATCACTAATATTATTTTGTACTCGATGTCATATCATATATGATACATAACAAAAATAAGTTTTTTTTATAATTATTTTTTTTTATTATTTTTTCACTATTTTTCCTGTAGCGAACACATGCTATCACGCCGCAAGACGGCGTTCAGCACTCCTGCCTCCAGCAGTGCTACCAAATATTACATGTAATTATATTTTAGCCGCGCCTGATGATGGCAATTTGAAAAAAGCCGAAGTCGATAGCCTCTAAGGATTTTTTTAAATAAATAAAAATATCATATGGCTTCTATTTTTCTTACCTATTTATTTAAAAGAGAAATCGATAATTATAATGGACAATGATTAGTACCACAATCCTGTATTAGGGATAATTTTACCAATATCGAATACTTTAGCCAGATAAATATTGTAAAAAATAAGACCCAGAACAGAATGAGTACATCATGATAAATGCAATACGGATTAAAGTTAAAAACTAGCGGATTTACAAGAAATTGAAATAAACTTTTTTTTTTAGGTTTTTAATAAATTTATTATTTATAAATGTATTAGTATTATTTCCCATTCATAAAATATTTATTTTATTTAGCTGATTTTAAGCATGCGCCTAACGGATAGATTTTCAGAGTTGACAACACTGAAAGAGTCTAATAACCGACTTGTGCTAGTTCATTTAGCGTTACCCAGGGTGCACCACGAGGAGGCGAACTAGCTCTACACCCCATGTTCATCATAAATGACTGCTTTGGATGTGAGCAGAAATTTGAAACATGCATACGATGGTTGCCGCGATTGTTCACTGTCGGCAAAAATACATACGAAAGGATATTTCGATACAGTATTTAGTGATATCTAACCGCAATCCGCAGGACTTTTTGAGTCAATTAGTAACAGTGGACGAAACCTAGATCAACCACTATACACCTGAGTTAAAGCAGAAGTGGTGAAAGTGTCCCGAAAATTGCGAAGGTCGTTTTGTCGGTTGGGAACGTAATAGCAAATATATTTTAGGATTCGCCAGAACCTATTACCACGAGAGCCGGGTGCAGGGGGGTGTAAATTACCCGGGGCCCGGCCTCTACCAAGGGACCCAGAGCAAAAAAAAACATATTATTTTTAATAATAAAATAAAATATTTTACTAATATTTTTAAAATAAATACATTCTCCATATAATATTTATCTCATATTTTCTGTCATTATTGAATAGTTCAAATACTTCGTAAACAAACTAATATTTATAATTTAAATATCCCGCTAACTTAGTAACATTTTTGTTACATTTTACACAGTGCCATCTGTTGCAGTCGGGAAAGCTAAAAAAACGCTATCTTTAGCTATACCTGCTCTGCATTGTTTATTTCACAGCCTTATAAAATAAACCATTTTTATTACAATCTGAAATACATGTTCCATCTTTACTATTATTTTAGCTGTTATTTTTGCCATTACTCAGTTGTGCCATAATCGTGTTGAAAGTGATATCTGAACTTTTCTTTTTGCATAAGTAAATCTAATTATATAGAATTTTATTCAACACTTTCTTTTATCTACAATTGTGCAATAAGTATTTTTTTTAATCGGTCTTTAAACATAAGGTGTTTTAAAAAAATGTCAAATTTAAATTTCAATATTTAATTCCACCCTTATGTTTAAAGAACGATTTAAAAAAAAATATTAGTTGAATACAAACTATGTTCTGCTTTAAATTATTTTGATAAACTGGATATAATTTATTTTTATTATAATTATTATGTGACTTAAAGTATGCACGATCGTAGATAAAACGTTGTAAGATAAACGTACAGAATAGCTATTTGTGTATTAAGAGCGCAAAATAGGACATTATCGATTGAGAGAATGTTGCCGCGCGACGCAGGAAATCGACAATGTCCATTTGTGCTCGAAACACACACAAGATTTTTTCTACAGTCGCCACAGTGGGGTCCTCCACCATAACAAAAAATAATAAAATGTACACTTTGTACTTACACTACTACTCAATTAATAAGGATTAATATAAAGAAAAAACGTATTTTATATTTAATTTTAATTTATCGTTATTTCCCATTCTTCTTGACCTATTGCTTCAATCTAATCTAAATATTTTATACTTTCGTTTTTTCAAATGAATGCCCTAATTTATTTTCACAATAGTGCGGCATATTTTTTTTTGGTTATGTAATATACCGACAGAGCAGTTATGTCAGATATATTTGTAAAGGTGGTAAACGTGTCACTACAATGCCATTAGTTCCTTGACTAAACGTTTCCATTTATAATGTAGACAAGTGACATTTCTCACCATTGTATAGTTAGAAATTTGGACAGCGAGCGTTTTTTCTACTTTGTCGCGCTAGAGCGACAAAGTGACATTTTCGGTGACAACGCAAATGTCTACTTTCTATGTAGACTGTAGAAAAAGTCTTTTTTTATTGTGTTTGTGTATATAAACTCACTCGTGACTTTCTTGTACTTTTATGTTTTATATCTATTATAATATAATGTGTAATGAAATATGTGTATTGTTTTTATGGTCAGTTTATAAACCAAATTATCCAGGGACCATGGATAAATATAAATCAGGTGCGCAAAAAAGAAGAGACAAGGTTGTTAAAGAAAAAAAAAGCTGCTGAAGGGAGACAAACCCTCAAAAATCTTGATTTTTTTCGTAACCCCTAAAAAGCAAATTTGTAATGAGACAGAAGTTAATCCGGTAAAAGAAAACGTATCTGATATTATTAATGAAGAAATTGCCACAAAAAATGTGAGTTCTGCTTCAGCAAGTGGATCTGTGACAATGATTCAATCTACTTCTTCTTGTTCTACTGAAAAAGTAATAAGTAATGAAGCAGATAGTACAAAAAAACTATTTAACACGTTCACTGCCAAAGCAGATTTCGGCAAGTGTATTGCAGTTGCCCACTACGAGTTATCTTGTATTTGGCAGTTCAGCTTGTGACGCCAGCCACGAAGTAACTCGTGCCGCACAATATAATTTTTGATGCTAGCTACGATTGTTCTCGTTCAATATAATGATGTTTCACAAAGGTAAGCGTGTGAGGTAGGAATTGGAGAAATAGGATTGGCGTATGGATACAGATTTGGTTCAATTATTTAATTATTATACATATTTTTTGGGCAATACTTACCAAATCTAAATTTTTAATGTAGGGCATGGGTATTTATATAACATAATTATTTTATATATTTATTTCGGCATTATATGCAATAAAAAAATAAAACGGTCTCTGGCGTCAGGGAAAAGCATATCAAAAATAGGTTCGGCTTCACTGTAACAAAAGCCAAGTACGGGAAAGTTCGTAGTTGGCAGTGAACGTGTTAATTTGGAAATTGGAATTTTGCGGACAATTTTAAGTAGGGCCGAAACTGAAGACGCTGTTGTACGAGGGCCACAACAATATCCATCGACTTTTCCAGTTGATAAAGATAGCAATCATTTTCTATCATCTGTTTTGAGATATCGTTTAAAAAATAACGAAATAGTGGATCGTGACTGGTTAGTTTGGAGTACTATGAGCAGGCTTTATTTTGCTTCCCATGCCGATTATTCAGCAAACTTCCGGATCCACAGCGTTCAATTTTTACTATAGATATCGGTTGGGGGCCATCTAAAGGTTATAAGAAACTTTACAACAAAGTACCAGATCACGAAAATAGTATTAGCCACCGAACTTGCTACGTTGAGTGGCGAAATTTAGAGATTACTCTTTGCAAAAAAACTACAATCGACAGTTTACTATGGAAGCAAATAGATCATGAAAAGCAAGTTTGGAGAAAACTATTACGATGTAATTTTATTTTTGGCAGAACGTGGATTGGCATTCAGAGGAACGAGCCATTTGATTGGACATCCAAGGAACGGATTTTTTTTAGGCATATTAGAAATAATAAGTCATTATGATCCTTTGCTTGAGAAACATTTAAGACAAGTAAAACAAGCACAAGAAGAAAATACTGCAAGTGCATTATCTATCAGCAGATATTCAAAATGAATTTATATCCGAATATGTCATGAATACAATTTTAAAAGAAAGAGAATAAGCAAAATATTTTTCCATAATAGTAGATGCAACACCATATACAGCTCATATTGAACAATAGTATATTGTGTATCTAGTAGGAAAAGTGATATATTCCCGGACAATAAAAAAAATTTTTTACTTCACGAGCGTTGGAATTTTTACGGTAATTAATTCATACAAATTTCCCTACGGGTCTTCAGGATTATATCGTTATTGCATTTTGTTAGTATCTACATAGGGATAATATTGGCAAAATTAGAAAGACATACTATCTGTAGTAACAATAAAAAAAAACTTTTACTTCACGTGTTGGAATTTTTACGGTAATTAATTCATACAAATTTCCCTACGGATCTTCAGGATTATATCGTTATTGCATTTTGTTAAGAACAATATAGGGATCATATTAGCAAAATTAGAAAGACAGACTATCTGTAGTAACAATAAAAAAAATTATTTACTTAACGGGTGTTGGATTTTTTACGGTAATTAATTCATACAAATTGCCCTACGGGTCTTCAGGATTACATCGTTAATGCATTTTGTTAAGAACAATATAGGGATCATATTTGCAAAATTAGAAAGACAGACTATCTTTAATAACAATAAAAAAATTATTTACTTAACGGGTGTTGGAATTTTTACGGTAATTAATTCATACAAATTGCCCTACAGGTCTTCAGGGTTATATCGTTATTGCATTTTGTTAGTATCTACATAGGGATCATATTAGCAAAATTAGAAAGACAGACTATCTTTAATAACAATAAAAGAAATTATTTACTTCACTAGTGTTGGAATTTTTACGGTAATTAATTCATACAAATTGCCCTACGGGTCTTCAGGATTATATCATTGCATTTGTTAGTATCTACATAGGGATCATATTAGCAAAATTAGAAAGACAGACTATCTTTAATAACAATAAAAAAAATTATTTACTTCACTAGTGTTGGAATTTTTACGGTAATTAATTCATACAAATTGCCCTACGGGTCTTCAGGATTATATCGTTATTGCATTTTGTTAATATCTACATAGGAATAATATTAGCAAAATTAGAAAGACTATATGTTGTAACAATAAAAAAAATTATTTACTTAACGGGTGTTGGATTTTTTACGGTAATTAATTCATACAAATTGCCCTACGGGTCTTCAGGATTACATCGTTAATGCATTTTGTTAAGAACAATATAGGGATCATATTTGCAAAATTAGAAAGACAGACTATCTTTAATAACAATAAAAAAAATTATTTACTTAACGGGTGTTGGAATTTTTACGGTAATTAATTCATACAAATTGCCCTACGGGTCTTCAGGATTATATCGTTATTGCATTTTGTTAGTATCTACATAGGAATAATATTAGCAAAATTAGAAAGACAGACTATCTTTAATAACAATAAAAAAAAATATTTACTTAACGGGTGTTGGAATTTTTACGGTAATTAATTCATACAAATTGCCCTACGGGTCTTCAGGATTATATCGTTATTGCATTTTGTTAGTATCTACATAGGAATAATATTAGCAAAATTAGAAAGACAGACTATATGTAGTAACAATAAAAAAAAATATTTACTTAACGGGTGTTGGATTTTTTACGGTAATTAATTCATACAAATTGCCCTACGGGTCTTCAGGATTACATCGTTAATGCATTTTGTTAAGAACAATATAGGGATCATATTTGCAAAATTAGAAAGACAGACTATCTTTAATAACAATAAAAAAAATTATTTACTTAACGGGTGTTGGATTTTTTACGGTAATTAATTCATACAAATTGCCCTACGGGTCTTCAGGATTACATCGTTAATGCATTTTGTTAAGAACAATATAGGGATCATATTTGCAAAATTAGAAAGACAGACTATCTTTAATAACAATAAAAAAAATTATTTACTTAACGGGTGTTGGAATTTTTACGGTAATTAATTCATACAAATTGCCCTACGGGTCTTCAGGATTATATCGTTATTGCATTTTGTTAGTATCTACATAGGAATAATATTAGCAAAATTAGAAAGACAGACTATATGTAGTAACAATAAAAAAAAATATTTACTTAACGGGTGTTGGATTTGTTACGGTAATTAATTCATACAAATTGCCCTACGGGTCTTCAGGATTACATCGTTAATGCATTTTGTTAAGAACAATATAGGAATCATATTTGCAAAATTAGAAAGACAGACTATCTTTAATAACAATAAAAAAAAATATTTACTTAACGGGTGTTGGAATTTTTACGGTTATTAATTCATACAAATTGCCCTACGGGTCTTCAGGATTATATCGTTATTGCATTTTGTTAGTATCTACATAGGAATAATATTAGCAAAATTAGAAAGACAAACTATCTTTAATAACAATAAAAAAAATTATTTACTTAACGGGTGTTGGAATTTTTACGGTAATTAATTCATACAAATTGCCCTACGGGTCTTCAGGATTATATCGTTATTGCATTTTGTTAGTATCTACATAGGAATAATATTAGCAAAATTAGAAAGACAGACTATCTTTAATAACAATAAAAAAAATTATTTACTTAACGGGTGTTGGAATTTTTACGGTAATTAATTCATACAAATTGCCCTACGGGTCTTCAGGATTACATCGTTATTGCATTTTGTTAAGAACAATATAGGGATCATATTAGCAAAATTAGAAAGACAGACTATCTTTAATAACAATAAAAAAAAAAATTTACTTAACGTGTGTTGGAATTTTTACGGTAATTAATTCATACAAATTGCCCTACAGGTCTTCAGGATTATACCGTTATTGCATTTTGTTAGTATCTACATAGGGATCATATTAGCAAAATTAGAAAGACAGACTATCTTTAATAACAATAAAAAAAATTATTTACTTCACTAGTATTGGAATTTTTACGGTAATTAATTCATTCAAATTGCCCTACGGGTCTTCAGGCTTATATCGTTATTCCATTTTGTTAGTATCTACATAGGGAAAATATTAGCAAAATTAGAAAGACAGACTATCTTTAATAACAATAAAAAAAAATATTTACTTAACGGGTGTTGGAATTTTTCGGTAATTAATTCATACAAATTGCGCTACGGGTCTTCAGGATTATATCGTTATTGCATTTTGTTAAGAACAATATAGGGATCATATTAGCAAAATTAGAAAGACAGACTATCTCTAATAACAATAAAAAAAATATATTTACTTCACGGGTGTTATAATTTTTACGATAATTATTATTATTATAAAAATTACCTTTAATTTAATATGATTAATATTATATTATTGTAATTTATACTTTTGCTCCATCAACATATTGTTATTGTGTCTCACGTTGTGTCTCTAACTTACATTAATGCGTAGAATACACATTTAATATAATTCATTACATCACACTTGGTGTTGGTAGTGCATCTATACGTTCAGTGTGAGGCGTGTTCACAATTACTTGAATCGCGAATCGGCTGCTGCGAATCGGCTGCTAATTTCACCGTCATATCAGAAATTAGTGACGCGGGGATCAACTCGGTGAAAACTACTAGATACAGCAAATATTTTTTGGCCTGTACGTAACTCATCAAAAGTAATTATCGAAACGTTTATCTAGTTTCTGTTGGATTTATTTGTCGCATCCTTGATAAAAATTCAAATCGCTAAAATGATTTTGCAATACGGCAAAATAAATCTAATTTTCAAGGCCTGTTGGTGGTCCATCAAGAGTGCGTCCCAAAACCGTTATCAGGAAGTACAAATGATGGTGCAGATTATTTCAAGGTTTTTGAGGAAAAAATCTGATGTGACCAACACAAAACCTCCCGCCATTTAATTTTTATTTATTTAAATACATATACCATAAGCTACGAAATATAATTTTTATATTTATAAATTTATCCATAAAATATATAGAAAAAGTATTAATGCAAACCTGTTGAAAATCAAATAATCTTAGTTTTATAATAACAAATTGCGAAAAAAATAACATTTAAAGGTATTTTTGAAGAAAAACTATTTTCAGCTTCTAGTAAAGTGTGATTTCCAGTTAACCGATTGACACCAAAATCTAATGGCTTCTTTCCATATTAGAATAAGGTAAAAGTACAAGATTTCAAAATTTTCTGAACGATAGTATTTTAGTTAGAGCGTAAAGAGGATCCGCATATTCACACAGATATCGTGAAAATGTTAAAAATGGATTCTAAGGACCTTAAAACGTGGTCATTTACCAAAATCTCGATATGCGATTTTTAGCACGATCCATATTGAGAACTGACATCTCCGATGGCGGCAGCACCATCAGATCGATCAGCTGCTTCTGAATTGGTACTCGGAGTGTTGTGACATATGAAAACAAACAACAAGAGCAATTGTTTCACTTAAAATAAAGCTTGGTATTACAGAACATTTTAGACTTCTGCAAGCAACAGCTACATAATATTATGTGAGTATTAAACAGGGTTCGATGATATATATCGATCAATATATATCATGATATTTATTTTGATATATATCGATATATATCCATTATATAAAAATTTCAAATAGTCTGTAATAAATACAGTATACCTCTCATTATTACTTTCATTAATTCTGTTAAAATTATATTCTAAAGATAATTCTTACTTTACTAGCTATTTTGACTAACTTCAACTTCACATCAATAATTTTAGTGATTCGTGTGATTCCCCTACGTGCGCGGTGTGCAATGTGAAAACAAACTGCGTTTATTTCGTGTGTTATGGTGTTGTGGAATATAGCTTACAAAATGCCAAAGAAGAAGGACCCTGTGTGGTTAAATTTTGAGTGAGTTGACAAAGCCAATAACACAGGTAATTGGGCTAAATGTAAAATATGTCGAAAAGAAATGCAAGGAATTCCGTTGCGAATGAAAAACCATGCGACTACTTGTTTTACAGAGGAAAGTAAGACAATTATGGAAACGAGTAGTACAATTAACCCTCAACCATCAACAAGTACTCAAGGTAAGCATTTTAAAATTTAATTTATTACATTATACTATACAGCGATGTCTAGCCGTCTAGGTTAGGTTCAATTTGGCCTGTAGTTTACAAAATTATTTTACTTACAGATAATCAAGAAAAAATAAGTACTGTTTTGCCTGCTAAACGACATATTTTAAATATAAGTAAAGACTGAAATAATATCTACACCCTCACAATATGCGCAATTGATAGACAAACAAATTGGAAAATATTTTTATTCAACTAATACCCCATTTCTGCATGCAGACCATGTAGAATTTAAAGAAATGTGTAGTTTATTAAGACCTGGTTACAAGACACCATCAGCTTACCAAATTGGAGGACAAATTTTGAACCAAGTGTATGAAGATATATCAAAACAATGCAAAGAAAAAATAGAAGAAGAAACTGTTTCGATGTGTTTGGATGGATGGAGCAATATTCACAATGAACCTTTAGTTTGCTGCAGTATTGTTACTCAAACTGGATTTACTGTTTTAGTACATGTTGAGGATACTTCAGGACATTCACATACCGCGTTTTACTTGAAAGAAGTTGCTTGTAAGGCAATTCAAATAACAGAAGAAAATTTTAATGTCAAAGTTAAAAGTTTTGTTACGGACAATGCGGAATGCGGCTAACGTCGAAAAAATGAGAAAAGAACTAAATACTGATGTAAATGTAATTCAGTATGGATGTTCATCTCACCTTTTAAATTTACTAGCTCATGATGTAGAAGTTCCGGCTATAACTGAAAATATTTTAAAGGTTATCAAATATTTTCGAAATAAACATTTACCTTCTGCCCTATATAAACAAGCTGGTGGAAAAAAATTGTTATGCCTTTAGAAGTTCGTTGGAATACTATGAATGAGGCAGTAAAGTCGTTTTTGGACAATAGAGGAATTTTAGTTCAGTTATGCCAAGATAATAAAGACGACATTGACAATGATATTTCTCGAATAGTGAATGACGTTTATTTAGTTGCTAATGCGAAGGATCTGATGGCTAGATTAAATCCCATATCTGTAGCTCTTGACCGTACTCAAAGAGATGCTACAAATATTTCAATTGCTGTTGAGGTATGGAATCAATTGGAGAAGGACTTGCGAGAACAACCTTTAAATGTTAAAAGACTATATTATAAAAGACGTGACATGGCCTTAGGTGCACCTCACTATTTAGCGAATCTGTTAGATCACCGATTTTTGGGTGAAAGATTAAATAACTCTCAAAAAGAGTTAAGCGTACGAGTTTCTCAACGACATAAATCCAAATTGTCTGCCATTTGTGATGTCATTAACGGCAAAGTCTGAACCATTTCCAAAATTTTTATTTGGTACTCATTTTAGAAATACAAATCCTTTAATATGGTGGAAAAGTGTAACTATCAATGAGTCAGAGTGGTCAAATAAAAGTACATTTATTGAACTATGTGATCAGTTACACACTGCTGTAGCAGCCACAGCAGGGCTGGAACGATATTTCTCCACTTTTGGCATTGTCCAATCTCAATGGGGTCATTTCAAAAAAAAAAAAATGTTTTTTTTATAAAATCGTGAAATCCATCTCATTTAATAAATATAGTAATATAAAATAATATGAAATATGCGACGTTTCATTCATAAATATGCAAATAAACTTTCGCGGCTATAAAATTCATGACGTCATGGTTTGTTACGCACACAAAGACATTCCTCTCACAGACACACAGAGTTAAGGTCCACGTGATTTCCGTTTGCTGTTGTAAACATAACCTAAAATTGTGACAGGTGACAGTAGAGTTAAGAGTAAAGGTATGTAATATGTAAACAAAACATTTATTAAAATAAATAAATAAATATGTTTTTAGTTAACAAAATGGTTGTGAAGTATTGTGGCATGCCTTACTGTGAGAACTCCTCTTTGAAAACATCCAAAAAAATATTCATTCGAATACCAAAACCGAAAGAAGTAAGAGACAAAATTTGTCTCATTTAATGGTACAGTGCAATGAACCAACCAAGAATATTAACTAGTACTTATACTCATGTCTGCGAAGATCATTTCGATGTAAGTAATAATGCGAAAATGTTTAATAACTTTTAAATTTTAATGTTCCATTTTTGTGCGAAACAGCTCGAAAATGATGCAGCAAACTGGATGGAGTACAAGTTAATAGGATGTCCATTAAAAATAAAGAAGAACGTTGTACCACATTTGAATTTAGCTACAAATGAAGCAGATGCGACTGTATCTCAAATATCTTCGTCAGCTAAAAAGCGTAAAGAAGTAAACAAATCAGCAATATCTAGTCGAAGGAAATTATTTCAAGAAGAACAGCCAAGTACTTCTGGTTTCATGCCAATTCATTGTTCAAATGAAGAAATTGTGCGTTCTCCATCAGGAAAATTTTCAGTTAATTTGGAACAAATTATACATTCTCCATCTAGAAAATTATCAATTCATGTCGTAAATGAAGACGATCCAATAAAATTAACAAACGATATAGGTGTTCAAGCTAACATGAAAACAAAGTTGAAAGATAAGCACGTTCAGGCCAATATTTCAAAACCTACTTCAACAATAGGTACACAAGTACAATTTTGGAGAAAACCACAAAAAATAGACACAAAATCAGTAGCAGAAGCAGGTTCAAGTTCTTCTAGTTCATCTACCATTAGTGATTCATCTTTTACACCTACTGGAATTTCTTCTTCAACCGATGCATCACCGACCAAAAAATATGTTAATAGAAATAAAGAACAAAATTATGTAATATCCATACAGAACATAGAAAATAATAGCCGATTATATTTAGGTATACCCGAGCAGGAGTATTTTTTACTAAAATTATTGACATCAGAAATACAAATAAATTATAAGAACATATTAATAACATTAAAAAAAATTAGACTAAATGATTCGTATAAACGTATTTCAATTGAATTTGGCGTTAGTTCCAGTAGCATTTCACGAATTTTATTTGCAATGTTACCAAAGTTAACTTATTTCTTCCAAGATTTTATTTACTGGCCCGATTCACATATTGTTCAATTAAAACAACCGATACAGTTTTCCGTCAGATACAGAGAAGTACAATCAGTCATGGACTGTCTGGAAATAGAAATTCAAACTCCAACAAATCCGTATGTACAGGCCCAGACGTGGAGTAGCTATAAAAAATGCAATACGATTAAATACCTAATATATGCTACACCTCATGGATTAATTAATTTCATATCCCAAGGATACGGTGGACGTACAACTGATGCAGATATTGTTGAGAAAAGTGGATATTTAAATAAATTACCTCAAAACTGTTCAGTCATGGCAGATAGAGGTTTTAAGAATGTATCAAATCTTCTGCATCGTCAAAACTGTGTTCTAGTGAGACCACCATCTGTATCTGCTGATACAAAGATGTCGAAAGCACAAGTGACAGAAAGTAAACGAATAGCGGCTCTCCGAATTCACATCGAACGAGTGATAAGACGTTTAAGGGAATTTAATATCTTATCACCTCACGCATGTGTTCATTCCAAACTTATACCATGGTTAGATAATATAATAATTATTATATGTGGAATAGTGAATATACAAGGAGAATTAATTAAGTAATAAAATATTTTTGTTATACTTACCCAACTTGTCCTGATGCATTCATTCATCCATTTAAGAACATACATACATCCAAAATTAAATAATTGCAAACAAAAAACGTTTCATCCTACAATTTTCAAAAAATATTCTTTCTATGAAACTGATTTTATCCATGCTTCCAAAAACACCCTTTATTTACATTCATCAACCAAAATATTGACATTAAACATTAAATATAGCATTAATATTAAAATATGTATATTAAAATAAAATTGTACAAAAATATATCTTTTATTTTACAATTTTTGGAAATATAGCATTTTTCCAGAATTCCGCAGCTTTATTCATGATGTTTATACAAAACTCTTCATCTAATTTAGTTTCAAAAATTTGTACACTATTGTCCACTTCAAAATTAGGAGAGGCAACACATAAAAGTCCTTGTTTTTTTCCACTTAAAAACATTTGTAACTGAAGTTGAGCAAATGGTTTCTGGCAAATTTTATTGTCAGCAGTAATGTAATTAAACATAGTTTTTTCTTTTGTTGGGCACTTTACTTCAATACAGTATTTTTCGGTAATACCATCCGGTGAAGCACCAAATAAAATAAAATTATTTTTTACAATAAATCCACACTTTTTTATATTTAAATTTAATTCTGCTGAAACTTTCTGCAGCACAGACTCTTCTAAATTAATTCCTCTCTGCATACTTTCTGTCCAAATTTTGCTAGAACCAAATATACTTTCTACTAAACTTTCTGGCATCTAGATGCTTCGTGAACTCTAGAAGCTGTTATTCTCCCAAAACGTGCTTTATACCACTGGGAAGTTTTCCATTGGTTAACTGTCAAAGCTTGCACACTGAGAGAGTCTTCCTCTGTTACATTCTCTGTACAAAATTGTATAAAGTTGTCTACTTCGGGTTGTATATTATTGTCTTTAATATATTTATTGTATTTAACACTCAAACAGTGCAATGATACTCGTTCTATAGAATCTTCTTGTATCATTTTCACCAGCAAGCTTTCACTTCCACATTTTTGACCATTTTCAATAAATTTTTGTCTGAACTGACCACTTGAAGACTACATCGGCTGTTGCGCTTTTGTACCATACATTTCAGATATAGTGCAACCTTTTAAAGCCTTTCCTACTTTCGAAAGTTTGGAGGTACGCCAGTAAGAAACTACTTCTGTCACTGAAGGTTCTTCGCTGCGACGGTGTAACCCAGTGGTTCTCAACCGCCGTTCCGCGGAACACTGGTGTTCCGCGAAGCTGTCCCAGGTGTTCCGCGAAAATTTTGAATATAATATAATAAGAAACAGTAAATTTTTTTATTACTATAAAATAAATACTACATAGTTTTGTTAATTATTTGAAATTTAGCAAAAATATTCAATATTATTCTAAATTTTCGCGGAACAGTCAATAATATTAACAGTGTAATTATCGAACGACGCAGTTACGTCGTTTGGAGTTACTCCGGGGAATACCACTAAATTTCTAGTGTACTCGATAACGCAGGGAGCGCTACGTAGTGTTGATTTCGTGCTGTTTCTCTTTCTTCGTACGTAAATAACAAAAGCGCAATTTCGATCTGCGGTTCAGCCATAATTTAATATAAATATCTAGTTTTCGTGAGTGTGTTTTTTATTGTATATATATATTTTATATTGTTGGAAATTGGTAAGATGAAATGCAAGTTGTGTAGTTTTAACAGTATTCTTATCTTTTTTAGTTGCTTATTTTAGCATTTATACAAGACTTTTAAATCTGAAATATGGACAAATTTTTGAAAAGAAAGACTGAAAGTGAGGTTAATGTTGGGGCGAGTACAAGCAGGTCTTCTTCAATTGAAGGAGATATGCAAGGCAACAAAAATGCCGAAAATAAACGTAAAAAGATATCCGAATCAGTTCGGCATTATTCGGAAGAATATCTGAAGTTTGGTTTTACATGGAGCGGTAGTCAAGATGTTCCTATTCCGAGATGTATTGTATGTGGTGAAAAATTGGCTAACAGTGCAATGGTCCCAGCTAAGTTACAGCGACACCTTTCAACAAAACATTCTTGTCTAACTTCGAAAGGTAAAGATTATTTCGAAAGATTGCTGAAAAATCAAGAAGTGCAAGCAACATGCTTTCGAAAGAGCGTTACAATTTCGGATAAAGCGCAAATCGCTTCTTATAAAGTGGCAGAACTAATTGCATTGAAGCAAAAGCCGCATGATATTGCAGAATCGCTAATTTTGCCCGCATGTTTAGAAATTGTTAAGATTATGTTTGGCAATGAAGCGCAGCGAGACGTCCTAAAAATTCCCGTTTCGGACGATACGATAAAAAGAAGAATTATAGATATGTCAGGTTTTATAGAGAACGCAGTGACGGCGAAATTAAGTACAAAAAATTTTGCGCTGCAAATTGACGAATCCACTGACATAAGTGGCAAAGCCCAATTAATCGGATTTATTCGCTTTGTTGACGACACTGAAATAATAAATCAGTTTTTATTCTGCAAGGAACTTATTGGTCACGCAACTGGAGAAGACATATTTAATTCAGTATCATCTTATTTGGAAGAATGGAAATTATCCTGGGAAAATTGCGCAGGAATCTGTACTGATGGAGCTCCAGCCATGCGTGGCAGTATTAAGGGATTTTGTAGTCGAGTTAAAGCAATAAATTCAAATATAGTCTCTACTCACTGCTTTCTGCACAGGGAATCTTTGATTTCGAAGAGTCTACCAGCAAACTTAAAGTCTGTTTTGGAACAAGTCGTACATATGGTGAATTATATTAAATCGAGACCATTAAAAACCCGTATGTTCAAACAACTTTGTAACACCATGGAATCCAAATATGAATGTTTGCTTTTGCACTCTGAAGTGAGGTGGCTCTCAAGAGGAAAAGTGCTAACCCGAGTTCATGAGTTGAAACAGGAATTGCTAGTTTTTTTTAGACAAGAGGGTAATGATGTATACGTAAAATATTTGGAAAATGATGCATGGTGTACTAAGCTAGCATATTTAGCCGATATCTTCAGCTACTTAAATTCAGTCAATACATCTCTTCAAGGAAAAAATGAAAATATTCTGACATCCACAGACAAATTGCTAGCTTTCCAGAAAAAGCTTTTGCTTTGGAAAAATCGTATTGCTCAAAATCGCAAATTTGATATGTTTCCGTTATTAGCAACGGAAAATATTGTTAACATTAATGAAATGATTTCAAATGTGGCAGAGCATTTGTCAATATTGCAAGACAAAATAACTCATTACTTTCCATCTCTTAATATTGAAGACTTTGATTGGGCGCGAAATCCATTTGGTGAATTTGATATAATGAACCAAGATTTTTCTATTCAGGAAGCAGATGAGTTTATTAATATATCAACGGATCGAACATTACAACTAAAATTCAAAGAAGAAGGAGTGGAAAGGTTTTGGATTTCCATCGAGAATGAACATCCATTTATTGCAAAACGAGCGTTGAATATCTTGTTGCTCTTTTCGACGTCCTATCTGTGCGAACTTGGATTTTCAACTCTAACAAATATTAAAAGCAAAAAAAGAGAAAGACTTACCAATTTAGAAGAAGAAATGAGAGTAGCGCTCTCTTACATAAGACCCAACCTTGAGGAAATTTGTAAAGGTCGTCAAGCGCAAATTTCTCATTAAAATAAGTTACCATGTAATATATATCTTTATTTCAATTAAATATTAATCTTCCAATTATTTTGTGTGATTTACATTAGATTTACAAATTTTATGATAATGGTGTTCCGCCAAAATCGAGACCACTTAAAAGTGTTCCGTGATCCCAAAAAGGTTGAGAGCCACTGGTGTAACCACATCAAAAATGCAACTGCGTGCTTACAGCCACCTAATAAAATTGATATAATTAGTCGTTATTATACTTCAAATTAAAAATAAACATTTCCAATATACTCACCAGCAGAAGCAGTGCAATCATGGCATTCACAGCTGATAATTTCTTCGTCTTTTTCATTCACTACTATCGAAACTGCATAACCTTTCCCTGTTACACGATGCTCCGGTGTTATTTTCGCTTTAATAATACACAAAAAACTATTTTTCTCACGTTTTAAATGTACATGTCCGACAGAATTGTCCCCGTAATTTTCTCTTGCCGCCCTGCAGTATTACATTATTAGAGATATTTATAAAAAGTAATATCAAATAAACTACAAACCTTGCCATTTTTACCTGCACTTCAGCATTGCTGAACACAGAACTTTTCACAAAAAAGTCATTGACCATTAAGAAATCAATTTTAGGTAAATTATTTGAATTTGCCTTTTCAAAACCAATTTCCATATTTAAAAGCGCAGAAAATACTAATTTAACAAAAAAATTATAGGAACCACCTGTTGCTGTCACAAAATCAAACTGACAAGTGATAACCCAAACAATCATAGTTCCAAACACAACCGGTAGAGTGCTACTGCCGCATCCGGCAAACCGTGACGTAGCCATGACGTCAGCGTCTAAATATTTGAAATTAAAGACAACTTTTAAAAAATCATATCTCTGATTCTAAAGACTTGTAAGGTGTAAAATATAAACCTACATATTTAATTTGACCTATTCTTTCAAGAAAAAAATAAATTAGAAAATGTGAAATGACCCCATTACGTAATCGTCTCGGTAACGACAAAGCCAGTAAATTAGTTTTTATGTTTAAATATTTAAACCAAAAAGAAACTACAAAAAAAACTAATTTAGATTGGATTTGGCCAAGTGAGTCTCTATCTGCAACGGTATGTTCAGGAAGTTCATCAGAAGATGATTTGCCCCTATCTAGGATTATTTAAATATTCTTATTATTCTTATTCTTAGTATTATATAATATTTGTGTATCCATTCAATGTATATTTACTTTTTTTTCATTACCTATGTTAATTTTTTATTTAGGAGTAATAATTTATTTTGTATTTCCTATTGTGATAATAAATGTGTTGATTTAAGAATGGGTTTTGAAAGTAACACCGCAAGGTGGTAGTGAGCATTTAACAAACTAAAATGAAATTTAGGTTCTGAATGAGCTCTAGATGGCAGCACATTCAATGCTTAACGCTTCTGAAACATAGAGGCGCTGTGGGTTGTGATTCTGTCAATGGGTTTGGTACATTTAAGCACCGTTTGAGTCTATTTATTACATCCTTATTGTATTTATAATGGGTAGAAAAGGTACAAATCCTTCTAAAGTTAACACTGAACAGAATACAATTAATTTAGATACTGCATGGGGAACTGACGAGGAATATGAATCGTAAGTTATTTTACCCACTAGAGTATTCATACACGAAAAATAAACTAGAGATGTTATTTTCGATACGATATATCGATACGGTATCGATACGAATAAAATTATGCCTATATCGATATGAGTATTTCTAAATCGATACGTATCGATATTTTCTTTTTTTACGATTCCAATAATAAATAATAATGTAAATAAATCTTCTGAATTTATTCATTTATTGTATTTACAGTTGTCACGTTGTCAGTCCTGTGTGGTCCTGTACTAACTTCATTCATAGTTGTTGATTCATTCATTATGAATTTTTGCATTGACGTTTGAGAGTTTTACATTTATAGGTTAGAATATTTAATATTTAGTATTTTGATTACATGACAAGATTATAAATATGGCTAAGCGTAGTCGTAGTATTAATTGGACATATTTTAGTGCGATTGACGATGACAAAAATTCCAAGAAGGCTCGTTGTGAAGTAAGTGCCAGATTTATATTTTTTTTATATCATTTGTAATGTAACAGACTTGTGTTTTAGTTATGTGATGTAATTGTGTCGTACTCTGGCAACTCAACAAATCTAAAATTACACCTTTCAAGACATCATAAAGATAAATACGATGCATTGATCGCAGAAACTGACATTAATAATGTATATGAGAAAAATTTACAGAAACAAACTTCAATTACTAATTTTTGTACTTCAAGTTCAAGTACGACCCAGGAATACGGATCCACTTCCAAAAGAAACTTGGAAATCACAAAATCATTAATTATAATGATATGTAAGGATTTGCAACCATTTTCAATTGTTGAAGATGATGGATTCAAAGAATTCGTTAATATTCTAGATCCTAGATATAAATTACCAACAAGACAATCTCTTAGCACTGAACATTTAAACAATTTATATAACGAAATAGTTATTGAATTGAAAGAAGAACTAAATAATGCAGAATCTATAAATATAACAACAGATATGTGGACTGATACCAATAGACAGTTATCATATGTTGCTGTAACGGCCCATTTTATAAATAATAACTTTGAATTTAAATCAAAATCATTGAAAACATGTCTTTTTAATGACAGACACACTGCAGCTAATATACACAAAGATCTTCAACAAACATTTGAGGACTGGAACATATCAAATAAAATATTTGTTATATCAACAGATAATGCTGCTAATATACTGTTGGCGTTAAAAATGGGCAATTGGAATAGTTTACCGTGTTTTGCACATACGCTTAATTTAATAGTTAAGGATGCTCTGAAAGTTGAAGACATTTCTCTAATAATTAAAAAGTGTCGTTCAGCAGTACACATTTTTAAAAGTAGTACCACAGCTACAAATATTTTAAATGAAGAACAATTAAAATTAGGGAAACCATGTTTCTCATTAAAGAAAGACGTAGTTACGAGATGGAATTCCGTCTTAATTATGTTACGCAGTATTTTTCAATTAAAATATGTCTTGCCAAATGCAATATCACTCTTAGATAGAGATGATGTCCCCACGTTTACTTTCCAAGACTGGTCACAAATCGAAGATTTGATTAAACTTCTTACTCCGTTTGAAGAAGTAACAGTGGAAATGTCGGGAGAATTGTACGTAACCTCATCGAAAATTATACCAATTATTAAATGCTTAATTTCACAAATTGAGCAAATGATAACATTGCATCGCAATGTAAATACTGTTAAAAAGAATCTTCTGTCTGGAATAGAGAAGAGAATGGGTAAAATGGAGCAGGTGAATTATTTATCTGCTGCAACTATTTTGGACCCCCGATACAAGAAATTAATTTTAAGTGCAGAAACATTAGCAAAGTGTACCAAAAAAAATCATTCAAGAAATAGAGTCACGTGAGTCACCAGATCAAGATAATGAAATTGAAGAAGAAGAAATAAATGACAACAATCAAAATAATCAAAATGGATTGTGGTCCTATTTAGATAATAAAGTTTCCAAGGGTCAAATAAATAGAACTAGTAATAAAAATCCTGCAGAAGTTGAAATTACAACATATTTGAACGAAAAGGTAATAAATCGCCAATTTGACCCATTAAAATGGTGGAAGGATGAGGGACGGCGGTTTCCCAGCTTGAAACGGATGGCCCAAAAATATCTCGCAATACCTGCTACTTCTGTACCATCCGAACGGGTATTTTCCGTAAGTGGAAATCTATTAACTGAAAAACGATCACGTTTATCTCCCAATAAAGTTGATAAAATAATATTTATCAATATGAATACAAGAAAATAAAATATTATTTGATTTTCCATTTACTAAAATTTTGTTATGATTGATTTAATATGAGAAGTAATATTTTTTGTGATATTATTATTATTCATGTGTTCTTTAATTTATTAATATTTGTAACTATTTTACCATGAAATAGTTCGTATTTGGGTAAAACTCGACTTTATGGCCAACACTGAACACTGAAGTTTGCTGCAGAAAATTTCGGAATTAATAATATTAAATAATTAATAATAACTGAACCATTATTCTCACACGACATATTATGTTTTCTCTAAACTAAACTAACACCCACCTAACCTTTTTTTACACTTATATGCTGACAAATTGCGACCAACTATAGGTTTGGCCATAAAGTCGAGTTTAACGTTTAACCTTTAACCCGTATTTGTGATCTCATAATAAGTTCCTTTTATGTTTTATATAATTTATCGTTTTTGTTAGATTAATATATATTTTGGTATTTGGTATATAGATAAGATATAAATATATTATACATATTTACGTATTATAGCCAATACCTAAATTTGTTAAAATTAAAATAATATATTTAATATTGTGTATTAATGCCTTGTTGTTCTTTTTTAAATTCCCCGCAATATCGAATATCGTATCGATACGTTTCTTTTTTACCATCGATATATCGATATCGTATCGATACGCAAAAAAATCCAAAATAACATCTCTAAAATAAACATCAATTACATTTTGATACATTATTGACAACCTAAACACATCAAAAATTTAAAAATAATTATTAGGAATTGTGGCATTTTTGTAGCTTTAGAAGACATAAACTAATAATTGAAAAAGAGAAGTATTCTGAGACATCATCAAAGTTAGAAGGAAATCGTATTGTTGAGATCCATTATATAATAACACAAATAATAAATCTTCAATTCGATCATTCTCAGATTTGCTTGTCTGGAAAACTAATTCCTGTAGGAATTATAAACCGTGGTCTTGGGCTAGTAAATATAATTGTGTTAAAGTGTCATATTTGCGACAAAGACGTTTCTTTTCTAACCGAAGATCCTGCTAAAACCAAATCTACTTTAAATATTGGCGCAGTTTGGAGTACCTTAGCAACAGGCAATACTTATGGACATATGGAGGAATTTTTAAGTCTAATTGATGTCCCCCCAATGTCTTACTATAGTTTTTCAAAAATAGAAAATCAATTAGGCAATGTAAGTGATATTATTTATTGTAAATATTTTATCCATATTTATTTGCAATTATAATAAACAGGCTTGGAAAGATAACCTGTGGGATGAAATGGAATTAGCTGGTAGAGAAGAAAAAGAATTGGCTATTCAAAATAATCAACTTAATAAAGATGGTGTGCCGTGGATAAAAGTACACGCCGATGGTGGATGGAGTAAACGCTCATATGGCCATAACTATAATGCGGCCTCAGGAACTGTGAGTACAGCGGTGATTAAGGGGGTGGGGTAGGGGCGGTCCGCCCAGGGATTCAGGATCGCTAGGGGTTACCATGAACACATGATGTGCCCACTAGATGTGGGTTATGTGGGTTTATTCGGATTTTTATCAATAGTCTACTTATCAAGTTAAGCGATTTTTGATAAAAAAAATATTAAAAAAATTGTAGAATCATTCAAATTTATATTATGCAAATAAATAAAAATAATAATAAGGGCCGGAGGAATGTATTTCGTATCGGGCCGAAACGTTGCCAGTCCGCCTTTGGATTTATTTATATATAATTGTTTCAAATTTAATTTTTTTCAGGCAGTAATTATTGGCAGTGCTACTGGAAAAGTGATATACGTAGGTGTGCGTAATAAATATTGTTCCATTTGTGCCAGAGCAACAAACAAACAAATTCCTGTAGGAGAACATAAATGTTTTCGTAATTGGAGCGGTTCTTCGAGTGCTATGGAAACGGACATATTGGTCGAAGGATTCAACCGAAGTGAAGAGATGCATGGGGTGCAATATTTGCAATTGATTTCAGATGGTGATTCAAGTGTCTACGCCAATATTAAAGAGGAAGTTTCTTACGGGCGAGAAGTAAATAAACGGGACTGCACTAACCATTGCATAAAAAACTATGGAAAACAATTATACAAAATTAAAGATGATACTTCGATAAATATAACAGTGCGTAAATGGCTTACAAAAGAAAAAATTAAAGAATTAGAAAAAATAGCCCAGAAGTCATTATATTACAATGCAAACGGAGACATAGAATTGTTAAAAACTGATTTACAGTTAGGACAGTTGCACGTTTTTGGTGACCATACTAATTGTAAAGATTATTTTTGCGAACAAGTTGGCCAAAGTTCTTCGAAGATTAATTTAGTAAATAATTTAATTTATATTCATGTCACAGGGGCAATTGATAATTTATTAAAAAGTTAATATCCAATGAGACTAATAACAAATCAGAAACTTTTATGGCTGTGGTGGCACGATTTAATGCAGGGAAACGCTTAAACTTGATTCAACGCGGATCCTACGAAACAAGACTGCATTTATCAGGTTTAAGATTTAATAAAGGGTTTATGTGGCATAGTTCTCCGTGGAAGAAATTTACAAATTCGAGTCCCGGTAAAATAATGAAATCCTATATGTCTCGTAAAACTCATTGCAGACAAGTTAAGTGTATTAAGAGGCTAAATTGTCAAGGGCTAAATAAGAAAAGAACTCATCAGAAGCTCCCAAATGTGGATTATGGGCCAAAATCAACAAAACCTGATTTATCTTCAAATGAGTTGCATTCAGAAATGGAGAGAATACTTAGATCCCTGAAAATAACAACAGAAGAACAAATAAAAACACATCATGCCATAATTTGGTGAAATCAATTTTGTTTAGCCAGAAACTTAATTCAGCAGCAATTAAATATGGAAAGATGCGTGAACCAGTGGCAATTAAAAAATTTGAAAATAGCTGGCAAATAAAAGTTATGCCTATAGGATTCTTTATAGATGTAGACAACAGCTTTCTTGGTGCTTCGCCCGATGGTAAATGATTTAATTATTATTATTGTTATAATACAGATTTTAATTATTATGTCAATAATCTACAGGTATAATTGATGATGACTGCATCGTAGAAGTAAAATGTTTGTACAAATTACGAACTTGGACAAATAAAATTGAAGCTATACAATATGACAAAAATATATGCTTAGAAACAAAAAATGGAAAAGTACAGTTGAAACGCACGCATAATTATTATTATCAAGTAATTATTTTTTAAATTAAATGTAATTAATCACAATGATGATTTATATTCTTACAGGTTCAGAGACAACTCAATATTTGTAAAAAAAAATATTGTTATTTTGTTGTATACACTAACGATAAAAATGATTTGTTTGTGGAGAAAATAGAAAGAGATAAAGAATTATGGCAAAATGTTATGCTCCCAAAATTAACAATTTTTTACAAAAATTGTATATTACCTGAAATATGTGACAGTAGAATAAAACGCGGAATGCGCTATAGAGATATGTAGTAACATGTGTTCCTAACACATGTGCATTTCATGTGTATTGTATATGCTGCAAAATCAAATAATTTTTAATTATTTATCATAACGTGACTTCTATGTGATTACATATTTTTTTCATTCTTAGTATTTATGCAATTAAAAATTTAAAATTGAAATAATTTTGTTTTTATCTGTATTTTTACGTTATATTCTTATTATATTTAATATGTAATATTCGTAATAAAATCAAAGTTACCATGCGGCTCCGAAAATTTTCGGAACAACTCAAATTTCAGCCTTCATCTTCCCCAATATCCAAATATATAAATTACAGACCGCTCGCAAGTCGTAATTGCACCATATGCATGCGTAGACGTAAACAAAGTTCCAAGAAACAAAGTCTGAATCCCCTTGCCCCACCAACCCGCCACGGGTTCATTCCACAAATTTGTTCTACCACAGCGCCCAGAAAATATCCGCGTACAATAGCTGAACTATTTCGTGCTATATAAGCCCCAGAAACTGTGTTTTCTTATATCCAGATTCATTAATAAACTACACCTCATTTATAAACTAAATTTTGTATACACAATATATATAGTAATATCTAGTAAAATGACTAATTTTTATAAAATTCTATTTTCAAATATCCACGATTTCTATAAATTTTATGTGTAATACAATTCCGTTAAACATTAAAAATAGTCATTTTACTAGATATTAGATAAAAACAAACAAATATGTAAAGAAACATGCATAAATGTTGTTAGTTTTTAAATTAATCTGGAATAAAATTACAGTGTATACTATGCAACCGTTAATACATTTTAAACGCAAAATTAAAAATAAATATCCAAAAAGTGATATTTATCTGATATATATCCTATATATCAGATATTTTGATGTTTATTATAAACAGTGTTGTAACTTATCTAGATAATTTTATCTAGATAAATCATCTAGATAATATAATTTTATCTATTATCTTATCTAGATAATTTTTTTCGAAGTTATCTATTATCTTATCTAAATAAAAATAAAAATTATCTTTATCTATTTTTTGAAAATCATCTAGATGAAAATTTTAATAAAACTAAAAAAATCTTTTGTAATACAAATCGAATTTAAATAAAATAAAGCTGCGCAACTGTACAACTGTTGGCCCACCGCACTGGTACTACGACGCGAGACGCGACATACGATACGCACTGCGCACTTGCTCGATTTCTGTTAGTTGTAATTTCCAGGGGTGGGCAAACTTTTTTGTTGGCGGGCCACATGACTGTAACATGATCGGCGGGCCACATCGATGTTTTTTAACACGACTAGCGGGCCGCATGTGACTAAAAAAAGGTCTTCCAAAAGAAAAAGAAAAATTTTGCTAATATTATAAGACACAAATTGACATTAGGATACGGAATTTCAGGGAAAATGAAGTTTTTTAACTTTTTGTTGGCATTAAAAATTTAAAAAGCCCTCAAAACAATTGTAACGCGGGCCGTAGTTTGCCCACCCCTGATTTTTTCGATGTACAATTTTGTTAAATACATTATATTAATACGTTAAATTATTATAAAAGCATATTTCTAAATTTGCAAAATAATTTATTGTCCCGTCCTATATGTACATTATAATATGTTATGTTTATTTTAAACAAATTATCTGAAAAATATCTAGATAATTATCTATTATCTAGATAACTTTTTAAACAATTATCTATTATCTTATCTAGATAAAAAAAAATTAGTTATCTTTATCTAGATAAAAAATATGATTATCTATTACAACACTGATTATAAATATCATGATATTTACGAACCCTGGTATTAAAATATGACGGTATAATGAGGGTAATATGTATTTGCACTTTGTCTGCAAACCAGTGCAATTACTGCAAAGGCACATGAAATAAAAATACATTTAGAGAATTCTTCAGAAAATTTAAAAACTATTAGTGCAAAATGCACGTGTAAAGCTAGCCAAAGACCAGGAAATATCTAAATATCCAATTTAAAATGACGACAACAAACTTTCTTATGTTATTTGTTTTGCATATTCCCATGCTTTTCGCTGATCCATGTCCACACTTGCTCTTGTCGTAATTTTAACTTTATTTTAGCCATGTTTCGGAAAATTATAAAACCCAATGTCTGTCTCGACCAGATCTTGAGTGGCATCAGAATACACAAAAAAATGTAGGACTTTTTCCCATTTTTATTCACATCACATGATCAAACCACATGTAACTCCAAACATACAGTCACAATACAGTACCAAATCGGAAAGTTCATATTTTTTCCACCAAATGTCATGTCGCAGCTTGTCAGTTGTCATTACCTCCCTTACCAAGCGTAGCGGGAGGTAAAAAAGCAATTTGTATTTTACAGAGAACATAGAATATGCTCTTCAAAGAAACTAATATTTTAGGAATACTTTAGTTTCTCATACAGTAATATTCATAACATTTGAACCGGTTTTGAGCTTGCTCTGTATTTTGAAGTACGGTTTTGGAACGCACAAAAGGTTGACATTTTTAAAAGCTAACGAATGACGTCATGTGCACGATGCACATGCACTAACTGCATTTCAGCCGGTTTAGGCCGGCATTCATATTTTTGTCATTAGTACACATATTTGATATTACAACACTTTTAAACATACATTCACTTCAAAACACCAAAATCTAATTCAATCATGCACAAAAATAATTTGAAGTAATCTATAACTACAAAAAAAAACATATTACAAATGAATTATTTGTTATATGCAATAATGACAATCATAAATCAATAATAGTCGTTTTCTTACGTTATAAATTAGCCTTATTGTTGCATAATACTTTCAAGACAAGCGTAAAACAAGTATATTTAGTATTACCTTATTCGTGGTACATCTTCCAAACACTTTTATAAGTATTAATGAAACTATTCAATGCCAAAACACAAACACTATAAATTTTTCTATACACATATTGCTTGACACACACACCAGTAACAAAGAGTCACAAATAAGTGAACAAACAGGAAGCAGCATTTTCATACGAATCTGAAGTTAGTCCCGAACACAGAACACTACACTAACAGAAGCGCAAGCTCCTTGAAATGAAACAGAAATGCGATCCAAGCGCCATCTAATATTAACGTATATACGACGAAAATATAAATGTGTACTTCAAATTAAATTCATATTAAAATTTGAAATAAAGTCAAACATTATTATTTACCTTAAAAAATAAAAGACTAATTATTAATAGCAATATAAATATTTATTTCGCACAAAATCTATTGTTTTATATTGGAACTTATAAAAATAAACAAACAAAATCAAAAAATAAAGTTATTCTAATTGCACATGAGATCTTCAAGAAAATAAATAGGACTACCTAACAATTATAAATAAAAATACGTTCATAAAGATACACCTACCTAATCAAATGAATGAATGAAATAGTTTTCACTTCGTGTAGTTCTTAACGGTTGTTCTTCGTAAAACATTTCTAATTCAATTTTATCCCAAAATCCACACATAAACATCTTGCACTTACCTTGACAGAAGTGTATCAAAAAATGCTTCCCATCTACACTGGATAAAAAATTATGTTTTTTCAAACTAACTGCTTTTTATTGAATATTTTATGGCAGAATAAGAACGTCCTTTTGCTCCAAACATAATTTCGTAAAGTGGTTCATTAATAGGGATTGCTTTCGAAGGTGTTAGCAAAATAAAAGCCTCTCCAAGTGCCAAGACCGAAAAATGGAAATCAAAAACTGATGTGACCAACACAGTACCTCCCGCCACTTACCTATGTATATAATTTTTATATTACTTTATAAATTTATCCATACAATATATAGAAAAAGTATTAAAGCAAACTTGTAGAAAATGGAATAATCTTTAATAATTATAATAATAATAAATTGAGAAAAAAATACATTTAAAGGTATTTTTTGAAGAAAAACTAATTTGAGCTCTTGAGCTTCAAGTAAACTGCCATTTCCGGTTATCCGATTACCACCAAAATCTAATCAGATATTTCCATATTAGAACAAGGTAGAAATACATGGTTTCAAAACTTTCTGAATGATAGTATTTGAGTTAGAGCATTGATTAAATAGTATATATAGATTGGCAATGCTATAGTCAATCCGCGTAACACATTTTAATTCTGTACGAGTAAGAGCCATCTGTGCTGTAGTTGCACACTATACATGTGCCTAATTCGATACAAGATAGCAGCATGGTAGTACACATCGCCGGGCGGAGCATCGGGCGGAGCCAAACAATTTTATAATGAGAATTTGTTAAACCTATTTCGTCATTTCTTCAGAGATATTTAATTTAATTATAAATTTATTTTTAAAAATAAACTTACATTCTTTCATAATTAATAAAAATTCATTTAACTTTTCATTGAGAAACGATTTAATATGAATTTACAGGGGATATGCATTTATTTATCATTTAATAGAGAAATTATTTAATATGAATTAACAGTGGATATGTATTTGAAGGTTTGGACCATCCGCTTCGTGTCATACTCCAAACTTCCTTCTCACAAAATAAAATGTCACTTTATACATCATAAATAGTTATTCTTTTTAAATAAGGTGCTTACCAAGCGGCATTGAATTAGGTTGGATTAGAATTGAATCGGAGCTGCTAAAATTACACCCGATAACTTGAAGCACATAAAATTATTAATTTTTAAATACTGCTAAAGGCGCAACTTTTTAAGATATTCCGCAAATAAAACAATGTACCTATTTTAATACAATAAATCTTCTCCAAATAAGTTTTCTTGTTGTTTTACTTAATAATTATAAATTAAAAGCAATTTTTTAATATCATCTTTGACCACCAATTAATAACAAAAGAAAAAGTACCAATTAGAAAAAAGTTTATATTTATTTAAACAAGAATAATATAGAACTATTGACCTAAAAATTTATTACAATATTCAACGTTTCAATTATTATTTGTTCTGCAAAATATATATTTTTTCTTCTACAAGCTTTTCTTGTGATATCTGTAGATTTCCATTTCAAAGGTTGAAAAAGTTTTATTTTAATAAATATTTTATAATAAAAATTTTGTCATAGCATCCATTACTTTTATTTTAACCAATCACTGTAATGCAAATTTATGCACTGTATACTATTTTTTTAAAAAATTGCTGGTTATATTGTTTGAATGTAAATGTTCTTTTCTAAATACTGTTTGTTCTTTCGGTCTGCAAAAATATTATATTTAATTCACTTTGCCATAGTCTTTAAGAACTAAATAAATTTCATTTTCATCAAGAAGAAGGTTATTTTTTCTTAAAATTTTATTACAATTTTCGCAATTGTATTGTTTAATACGAAAAACCAAATATCTACAGAAGTATACCACACTACATTCCTCATATAAAGTATTTGGCGATTGAAATTGAGATTCATTGTCATTGTCATCACTATTTTTCACATTTTTTGGTCGTACAATTTCAACATTGTCGATCATTTCATTAGGCGCTGTAATGGATTCCGATATTTCTATTTCAATAATTTTGCGGTCATCTATTTCACAGTTTCCGCTTCCAACTGGTTTTAAAATTCGTATATGAATAATTCTTTGCAATGTTTGCCTAAATTGTTTTACAGTTTGAGTTGGATTGTACACCCCCTCTATTTCTAATTATTTAAAAGTGGTTTTCCATACAATCTTGTTGCAATCTATTTGTTAATAAAAACAAATAATTCTCTTCTTTCATGTCCGCAAATAATTTTGAAATGCCATTAATAGTTTGAATGAAACCATTAATATATATTTCTTCTTTCTTTGTCATCTTTATCAAAATATGGAATCTTACAAAAATAATTTACAATTTATAAAATTAACTTAAATATTACTTATTATCTCAACTGTTTTCACATCTTGGTTAATTATGGATCATTTTGTAATTAATTTATTCAATAAAAATACACTTCAAACATATCCTTGAATTCGTAATTTTACGTAGATTCCAAATATGTAATACAAATAGGATGTCCTATTTGAAGAAAGTTTATGTCATTTCCGGTTATACCGAAAGTGCTACCATCATGCCAAATACCATGATTTGTGAGCCCCTAAGCCTACTTTACAAATATGTATAGGGAATTAAAAAATATTTATAAATAAAAATGTTATTTTGAGTGGCACTTTTTCAATGTCATCCTGTATATAATATACTAATATCCTATGCACTATTCATTTGACAAAATGGCTTAATTAACTTTTTTATATAGTTCAGTATACAGGGTGTTAAAAGAAGAGTAAAAAAAATTGGGAATATATACATTTCGATGAGCTAATATTTAGTCAAAAATATTTTTTTCAATATTCATACATTTCTTGAAGTTCATTTTTGGCGTCCCTCAAAATAATAACGAATTAATTTATTTGTTGTTCATAATCAGTTACGTGATTAAATAATTCATTATATTTTATTAAAAATTTCGTGTCTCCGACTCCAAGCGACTTGACACGAATACATCCGAATATAATTACCGCCAGCCTGATCGAATGTTAGTACGGCCAAATAATAAAATTATTAAAGGTGGCAGCATAATACGTATCTTTACAGCGCGGTACGCAAATGCTCATAAGGTTGCCAATCTATATATATTATTTAATCAATGGTTAGAGCATATACAGGATCTACACACACACACGTACATACACACAGACATCATCGTGAAAATGTTAAAAATGGATTCTAGGGACCTTAAAACGTGGTCATTGACCAAAATCTCGATATGCGATTTTTAGCACGATCCCTATACCTCACTTACCAAGGGTAGCGGGAGGTAAAAATGAGAGAATTGTTGGTTATTCTCTATTTCGTAGAAGGTTTTGTAGGTTCCTTGTGATCGGGAATAATGTACGTTACATTTCGAAAAGTCTACAATACGATATTTTTTTTGTAATGATACATAATTGATGAATAATGTTTATATGTATGTTTTACTTTCATTTGCAGTAAAATTCGAATGGCAATTTACATCATAACCTCAACGTCTCGTCACAAACAGCTGTCATTTGTTGAACAGAACGCACGCCACAGAGACGGCGCAAACATACGCGCGAACTTGCCGTCTTCTTATTGATCAAAATTTTAAAAAGTTCCCCCGTTTTCACCTGCAATGATGTTTACAATCTCAGATACTACCTGCAACCAGAAATATCATTAGGTGCGTTCAATGGAGCTAGCAAATCTAGCAAATGCTTACTTAGCATTTGCTATCTGCTAGGGCGTCCATTGAACGATCTGCTTGTTTTGCTACGATCGAACTGTCAGATGATTGTCAGTCAGTGAGTTTACGAAAATTGAAAACTTTCAAATATTGAATTTTTGCATAGACGATAACACTGAAATATTGAATGCAGTGTCAAATAAATAATAAATAGAAAATAAACTCTCAATGATATTAATTACATGAATAATTTAATTTTAGTAGGATATTCCACGCAAGTGAACTCAAGTACAAATATTTTATGTTATTTTTATGTATTTCATTAATTTTCATTGAAAATATATTCAAATATTACAAATGATATTTGAATTTGTGCGCCATATTTTTACATGCAGCAAAACAAGGGAGAAAATAGTCGTTTGCTTTGCTTACTTAGCAAAACGAGCAAATGCTTAGAAAGCCGTTCAATACATTTTACTTCCGCTTTGCTAGCTTCATTAGGTGCGTTCAATGAAGTTAGCAAATCAGCGTGCTGCGCTAGCGAATTGTATATGACGTCATAAGTGACGTCATATTTCATGCTTTGCTAGCGAAAAATGCTAGCACCGATTATTTCGCTAGCTTGATCTACTAAGTGCTGCTAGGATACCAAATTTAAAATGGAATCAAAAATGAGTTTTATAAATCACGTTTTAAATGAAGACGCTAGCTATATATTGTCGAAAAATAACAATTATATTTTATATTGACATTACAAGTAGTGATGCCGCGAGACGAGAAACGGCGAGAAACAGTTCACTCTCGTCTCGTCTCGAAAATTCGAGACGAGATTTGTTTTCGTCTCGTCTCGTTATATTTTTTATCCTCTATTCTCGATCTCGACTCGAGAGTCTCGAATTTATAATTAGCTGTATGGGTGCTCCATAAGTTGGCAGGTCAGAGCGTGTTTGTATGGTTGAAGGTAGCAAGCAGAACGCTGTAATTATCTATTATTTGTATATAAATACATATAAAATAATTTCATAAATTATTACCTTTACATGTTATAAATTTTCTATACTTTCATCTATCAGGAAAATAAATTAGCATCAACTTGGACGTAATAAAGGAGTAAGTAGATATTACTGATTAAAACTTTATTTTTACTAAGTCTGGCATTTAACAGGTAAGTAAAAAAATACTGAACAAATATTACTCGCAGCAAGAGCATTTAATACTAGCGTGGAGAGTATACCACAGGGAACACTTTTGTTCCTATTCTTTATACTAACACCCTATAAATTTAAAATGAATAAATAAATATGAATGCAAATGAACAGGCAATGAAAATATTTGTACTGATAATAGGGTATTCTCGCATATTTTTTTTATTTTTTATTCTTAAAGAACAGGTATTTCTAAGAGTACCTGTGAAAACCCGAATTAAAAATTACTTTTAATAAGCGAGATATTAATTTTTAAAATTTAATTTTGGTAGGTCACGTGATACGTGACGTACTAGTTGTACGTACCAGCGGTGTACAATCAGTGGTTCATGAGTTTTCGAGATGGTATTCAGTAAGTATTAAAAAGGTAGGAAATCAAATATATTTAATTGTAATCATACATATTATTACTAAAAAAATGTAAAGATAATTATAAGAAAACCATTTTAAGTAAATGATTACATTTATTTATCCCTACAGCTGTAGTACGAATACTCCCGAACGAACCGAAGTAGACCCGAGCATGTACGTACCTAAATGCGGCGTGTTATCATATTCGAGCATGCAGTAGGGATATCAACTGGTCTCCCATTGATAGTACAACTAGTACATCATCAAAATTTTAATGCTTTATATCTTTTGCAACAATCAATTTATAACATGTTTTTTTGCTTTTTCTCTCTCGTTTACCAATCAACTTTAGTATTTTAAATAACTTTTTAATGTTTGTAATCATGAGAGAATACCCTATTATGTTTCTTATTGTATATCTTTAATTATATACCTATTAAAGTGCAATCGAGATCTCGAATACCTACTCTTGTCTCGAGAAAATCTCGAGGGCATTACTCTCGTCTCGTCTCGATTTTTCGAGACGAGACTTATGACAGTCTCGTCTCGAAATTTCTCGAATTTCGAGACGAGATCTCGAAAACGCGAGATCCCACGGCATCACTAATTACAAGCAAATATGTTTTGATATTTGTGGTTATGTTGAAGTAAATGTAATTTTTTTGTAAAATTTTTAGATGGAGAATCAATTTTCTGTTATTTCCAAAACAGTTTTTAATTCCAAGTTGAATGAAGCATTTAAAAATTCACAAAGTAATATCTTAGTCAAATATTTGAATTTATATTCGCACCAATTGCCGTTCAGTAAACGTTTTGCTAACTTTATTTTGCTACTTCGTTAGCGCTAGCTTGCTAACTTCATTGAACGCACCTATTGAACGCACCAATAGTTTTGAGGAGTTTCTATTGGATAATATTAAGCGCGAAAAAGAGGCGCGTAACATGAAATTTTAAAAATATTTTTGAAATATTTTTTTGCATTCTGCAACAATTATAATTATAGCTTTATTCTTATATGAAATAACAATTTATACATCATAAGAAGCTTGTTTATAATGCATTAGTATTTAATAATGAAAAATATATATGAAAAGGAAATTAGAATAATTTCACAGATATTCGTTATCGTTACTATTTCACATAAAAAGAATCTAATATTTCAACTAGGTAAAAACTCGCGGTTTTTGCAGCCGCGAGCCTTTGGTGTGCTTAGAATTCGGTATGCAGCTATTTAATTAAATTATATATCGTACAATAACAATACATTATCAGTTTTGACTAATATAAGAACCTTCTTTGGTAATTCTATATTTCAACCCTAGACAACACGATTTTATTTTTAATTAGAAGATATTTCAAGCAGTTCGAGTTATGAACCCCCAAAAATGCATGTTTTCAAGTTTAGTTTCGGCCAAAAACGCGAGATTAAAATTCGTTCAATACCACGATTTCGATTAAAGATAGAGTGTAAATTCTTGCAAAAACGAACTCTGGAGGGTCGATTTGATATATTAATATTTTAAAAGTATCTAAAAAACCTTAGCGATTCCGAAAAATTGGATCGAAATTTTGGAAAAAAATATATTTCCCTCAAAAACATGCATTTTATATTGCTCAAAACTCCTCAACGGTTTAAATTATCTTCAAATTTACACGAAATTCGAGTTCTACGGGGTTTAAAATAATAAAAGCAAAATTTACGTCATCATTGTACATTTGATACAATAATTCTGCTCCGTAACATTTTTCAGAGCTTCTAGTAATATCAAAATGGGTTTTTAATTCAATCGATTGGTCATAAATTCTATTAACAGCACTTTCGATCGACAGCCACCTTGTCTGACAGGCTTGTACAATTTTGAGTGGTTCTTGGTTTTCATTAATTGTTTTAAAAAGATTACTATACTTCTTTTGTCTTAATGATGAATTACTAAACCAATTATATGTTTCCTGTATTAAGAATTCTAAATTCCGTGGTAAATTATGTTTAGTAGCATGTGATACAGCCAGTTGTAAGGAATGGCATACACTTCGAATTAAAATAAGATGTGGATTTTTTTCTTTCAATTTAGCATATACTCCATTATTGACTGAAGCATTATCAGTCCCAATCCCAATTATTTTTTTTTATATTTAAATTACATGTTTTTAAAACCGATTTAAGTGATTGCACAATATCCATAGCAGAGCAACCTTCCAATGCGATAAAGCTTAAGAATGAAGTCACAATTCACAATTCGTTCATGTTTTGTGCTGTAGTATATAATTACTATTCCTAAATATTTCTGCACAGCAATGTCAGTGGACTCATCAATTAATATGCTAAAGGAAGTATTTTGTAAATCTATCTTTAATTCATCAACAAAGTGTGGAGCTAAGACATTTTTTATCAAATTGGAACATTTAGTTCGGTGCATGTGCACTTCCATTGCGAATTTGCTGTCATAAAATGATGTTTTGCACACATCTACTAAATGATCAGTTACATTTATAGCAATATGTTGAGCAATAAATAAAGAAATTTTGTGCATCTCTAACTAATTCTTCGGGCAAGTCTAGCTTCTTCTCTTCTCTCCTCTACTTCAGCGTCACGCACAACAAATTTTTGAATCCCATGAAAAGCCATTTGTTTACCAACAAAACACACTTATAAGTTAGCCAGTTGGAAACAGAGTCGCGACAGCTACTTTGGTGTCGAAAACTCTAGCCAGCCACTGTAGTAAAACTGTGACGTTATGCCCCTTTTACATTATGGGAATGACGTCAAAGCTATGACGCAAATAATACGTCATCACTGCGGAACGGTAGTGGGGCTAGCGACAACACACACTAGCGTCTCGAAACATGAATTAGAATAGACCTCGTATATTTACTAATGCTAGAAATTATGTATATTAAGTTCCTTTCCATGTAACCATTGTTCTATTTACAATTTTCGTTGTAAAACGTGTGATTGCAGTTAGCATTCCTACATTGAAATCAGCCGCAATCACACAACAAGGTACTACATTAAAGTACAACGTTACTATTATTAATTTGAAATAATTATTTTTTTGACAGTGGCATTTATCTAACAGTTACATACATTTGAGCTAAACTGTGTAACAATAGAGTTGTGTTTAAAGCATAAGCTCCGAGATATAATTTTTATATTACTTTATAAATTTATCCATAAAGTATATAAAAAGGGTACTAATGCAAACCTGTAGAAAATGGAATAATCTTTAATTTTTATAATACCAAATTGCGAAAAAATAACATTTAAAGGTATTTTTTTAAGAAAAACTATTTTGCGATTCAAGTAAAGTGTCATTTCCGGTTATCCGATTAACACGAAAATCTAATGGCTTCTTTCCATATTCGAATAACGTAGAAATACATGGTTTCAATTTTTTTTGAATGTTAGTATTTGAGTTAGAGCGCCCAAAAGATCCATACTCACACATACACACCCACATACATACCCACAGACATCATCGTGAAAATGTTAAAATCGGATTGTAGGGACCTTAAAACGTGGTCATTTACCAAAATCTCGATATGCGATTTTTAGTACGATCCCATTTCCCCCTGACCAAGGATAGCGGGAGGTAAAAATACTACCAATAACTCAGCCTATTCCTATTCAATAAATATTTTTTTCTTCAAGTGTACAATAATATTCATATTATGCTACTGTGCACACACTATAGAAGATATTCATTTTAATACTAGTAAGTACATCAATGTTGTTCATTATTGTACTAATAAAAAAATGTTAGCTTCTTAGTTCACCGCTGGCGGCAGCAGTCGCCATAGCAACACAGACCATATTGAAAATTGTTTTTTGACAGTTGTATCGTTTGTGTTTTGTAGTGTACACAGCCAACTATGGCTAAAATTGCAAACTCTACAATTAAAACAATTCCAGAAAAATATAAAAAAATCTCCAGTTTTCTTTGAAACACTTGAAGAAAAAATGGTATATGTTATTCGGAGCAAAACGTCCTTTTTGTGTTTTACCCAGGTTGCCTGGCGTCGGCTGCCGCCTCGGCCGCAATAGCTGGGTTCAACACAAAAAGACCGCTTTCTACTCCTAATAACATAAATATACTATTCTTGTACAATTTGTATTCCAAAGTGTTCTTTTTAAATTATGAGCGCGCGAAATTCATCTGCGCCAACTTTATGGTCAAGATTTGAACGTTAAGAAACTGAACGAAACAAGAAATGAAAAGGGCGATGTATGAAGATTAGGAGGATGTCTGTTTTCCCTAATTCTAATATCTAGACAACGGTATTTTTGTCAAAAATAGGAAATGAGCTCATTTTCAAATATGGTTTATTTGAAATACTTCGTGAAACGATAGGAATATATTGATATGTTGCCAACTTCAAAATTATTCTTGATTATTTGACAGATAAGAAAACACGGAACGAAGAACGAAGACAGATGCTTGCAGTTTGCAGAGTTTGCAGTGACAATTCATTTGCCGTACGTGAAATGTGTTTTGAACTTTTAATTTAAAATGACAAAATTAATGGAATGGTTGGTTGCTTGTGGAACTATTTTAGTAGTTTGGGCTGCTATAGTAACCAATAAAATAGATACTCCATTCACCAGATAATACATGGATTTAATAATACCGTCTCCGATCATATTTCTGCTTTTGTTTGGGGTAATAATAATTTATGTTTTATATGTACAATTATCTTTTAGATTAAAAGAGTAAACTCGACTTTACGGCCAAATCCCGCAAAATGTCAATTAGATTCTTTGAAATACTAACCTTACAGTAGGTTCATTTAGATAAAAGTATTTTTTGCACGATCAGTTTTTTTTTAACATACCGGTAGGGTTTCCAATGCAGTAAGCTTTATTTACAAATTACTGATCGGTATGTAATGTGAATCATTTACAGATCAGGAGGCGGTAAGTAAATTAAAGAAACTATCAAAGCTTACTTTCAAATTGATAACCAAAAATTTTGAATATGTCAAGATAATTTTGTTAGTCGATCATGACAAAAAAAAACGTTATAAGCATTGCAGTCAGTATGTGTTCTTCTACCGGTATCGGATATATTGGATCATCTATAACCGGTAGGAAGCATTTACCTACTGACCTTAAAACTTAAATAACTATTTCGAATATTTGCAAGCAAAAAAGTCACATTTTTTTGACGCGAAATGCCTATAAATTAAAATGAATGTATGTAACCATCCGAGTTCGTCAAACTGAGTTTTGTGCGTTATGTTGCGTTACATTAAACAATTTTTATAAAATTTGCAAGCTAATTTCAGGTTTGGCCGTAAAGTCGAGTGTTTTTTACTAAATAAAATAAATATTTCATCCTGGCATATTACCCATTGCTGGGTGTGCCAATCTGCTTTGTATACAGATATCGGTAATGATGGAATATTTGTACCGTGTGGGCGTTTACCAGGCGTCACCTCACGGGTACTCATAACTAGCGTGGAGAGTGCACCACAGGGGTCAATTTTGTATCATTAATGGACAGTTGCACAGCTTATAGTTAAAGTCTTAACTACAGGTTAACAAAAAAAGTACGTATCGAAATATTGACAATAATATTTAATAACTCATTTGATATTTCATTTCGATGCGATATTGTCTATTTAACCAATAGTTAAAATTTAACTATAAACGGTGCAACTGGCCATAAAAGTCGAAGTAATTTTTAGTGTCGATCGGGATCTAATAAATGAGAAATTAAGTATACTTTAGTTCTCGAAAGATGTTTATTCAAGGTTATTTGTTCGAATAAAGAATACACAGCACTTTATAAAGCAGTAGCTTAGTAAGATTTCATTTTAGAAAGAAAAAGATTATTTGATGTCTATGTAGTTTATGTTGTGTGACAGATATACGAAAATGGTGACATTATTTTCTAACACATTACAAATAAATAATGACGTATGTCCCAGAGTTACAGATATCTAATTAAGTAGTACACTGCCCTCTGTGCTACTAGTTACCTAGTGACTTTGACATTTAAATCAAATTATTATTCCATGGTTTATGTCAAGTCTATGTTTTTTTATTATTTAAGAAGAAACAATTTTCAAATAAATTACACTTATTTTTTTCAGTTAAAATGTATCATAAATATTTCATGTTGCACGCCTATGCATACGAAATGCAGTGAAGTTATCTATAAGTAATATTATGTCAGACGGCTCATAAATGACTTTGAATAGTCATCTTTCGTGAACCAAACTATATTTATAAGTCCTATGGTTTTACCCATATCTTTATAATATTTTTGATCTGTAACATCAATCATTGTGTTTATTTGTTGATAATCTTTTTTTTATAGTTATATGCGGCTACCGTTGTTTTGTACCGAGTATTTACATTCAATAATTGTGAAGAAGCTGCCGTTGAACTGAAAAAGGTAAAAAATACATTCTGCAGTAAGTATCAACGCAGTAGGTTCAGGAAATGCTCGAAATATAGTTTTCATTTTATTTCGTCCAATATTACAAATCTGGAAAACTTGAAGAGCTACGAGGGCGGTTAAATTAGCAAACAATTTTTGTTTTATAGTAGGTATTCTCATGAACATAATTTTTATTTTAACCAGTGGTTCACAGACTGCGAAGACCATCTTTGTAATTTACATAGAACTATATATTTTTTATTTACTTATTTGATAGAAAATTTTATTCTGAATTCAGTGATATAATGTTTGCATACCCTAAAATGATGTTTAGATTTATATCAGTTTTATTTTAATATGGCTAAAATAAGTGTGCCATGGATGATACAAATGAATGTGAAAATCAATTACTTTGAAATAAAAAACAACACACAAATTCTGCTCAAATTGTCCTCCATTTTCGGTCACAGCACTCTAAAATCTGAATCCATATTCACTTGTATCGTCCATGGCACACTTACTTTAGATATAATGAAATAAAACTATTATAAATCTAAACATGCTAATTAAAATAGTTTAATAAAACATAATTTCTTTGCTAATTTAACCGACCTCGTAGCTCTTAAAGTTCTCGAGATAGCAATAGTGGACAAAATGAAATGAACACACTGTATACAAGCTGATTGAAAAAAAGGGACAATTGGCTGTTTTCCTTATTATTTAGAACTATAATTTAAAGTACAAAGTTGGGGCGAACTTAAATGCCACTTTTTGGTGTGAAAAGATTCTGAATTCTACTTTCGGTTTCGCCGCCGGAATACTTGCATTTTCATCAAAAAATAATCTAGTAATTAAATACATATTATAAATTATGAAACTTTAATGTATTAGTTCTCCATGACATTTGTGCATTATTTGTTTGAGGAAATATTTTGACGTTTATCTGATATATAATTTGCTTTGTTTTGATTATTTCGAACAATACAAATTGTCTTTAAGAGCCAATATAATTAAATGAAATTTATGACTATTTCTTAATACTTTGGCATCAAAAACAAATGATACATCAGGTAAATGTCGAAATATTTTCTCAAAAAGGGTAAAAATGTCACGGAAAACTGATAATGTATTAAAATTTCATCATTTTGAAAAATTAATGACAAGTATATTTTTTGACTAAAATGCAAGTATTTCGCATCAATGTAAAGTTAATTTAAATTACGTTCAGAAAATATTACAATACATCATCCATTTTTAAAAATTAACGATGATATCGCGTCCGGTGAAACCGCAGAATTCATCATTTTTGTACACCAAAAAGTAGAATTTAAGTTCGCCTCGAACTATACAAATAGATCATGATTTGTGAAGATATTTTTAAAAATACTACAAATTTAATTACTAAAAGAGCTATCAAAAAATAGTTTTAAAGAATGTTTCGAATCATTTTATAGTTGTATATAGCTGCTGAAAATGATTTGGAAGGAAATAAAATACAAGAAGTTGCACGGCCAGTGTATACGATCTTTATTTTAGAAACTAATTAAAAATAATTCACAATTTTTTTATGTAGATATTTTTTGACATGCCCATTTCACTAAAATATTTTCAAAGCAATGGCATTTCTGATTTAACCGAAAGTAGTTCTTAACTATCGTATTTTAAATGGAATGCTACATTTCTTTATTTTACTATAAAATTCTGCATCTGAATCAAGAAGCAAAAGTAATTTGGATGCCTTATAACGGCAGAAATTAGGTATGTAAATGTGGAAAATCACCTCAAAAATAGCAATAGCCATGGAATTGAGACAAAATAAATAACAAATGTCTAACGGTTTATCTGTCATGTTAGGGTAATTTATTTTTATTAGGTATTATTTCTAATATCTGTTCCAGTTAACAATTATTATCTGTTAATTTAAATTGATATTTGTTCACTTGAACGGAAATTACAAATAATAAAAATAAATGAACCTAGCTTGACAGATAAATAGTTAACATTTGTTAAATTTTTATTTCAATTCCATGGCTATAGCTATTTTTGGGGTGATTTCCATTTTCATACCTAATTTTTGCCGTTACAAAGCGTACAAAATTAATTATGTTTATTGATTCAGATGCAGAATTTTATGCCTTGCAACTTTTAGTTTTTACTTAAATAATTAGGGAAGCAGGAAATTAGGAAAATCTGATTTTACATGTTAAAGTCCTATGTTCGGCTTTGCCGGTCACCAGCCTGCATAATGTAACTATTATTCCAATTTATTATAACGTATTATCCGAATTTCTTCTCCCGACTCTTCCCATAATTTTATTTTCTGATGTGACGTTAATTTATTTTCAATTACAAACATATGAAAATTAATTCATTGATTAGATATTTTATAAATTCATATTTTAACATTTTCTTCTTAAAATACTAGCATTATTAATTTGAAATGATTAATTTATAGACAGCGACATTTATCTATCAGTTACATAAATTTGTGTAACCAAGGAGATATATTTATCCTTAAAGCATAGACTCCGGGATTTTTAAAATAAATTATTTTATAAATTTATTCATAAAATAAAAAGAAAAATTATTCAAGCATATCTGTAGAAAATTTAATAATCTTTATTTTTTATAATAATATAAATGGCGAAAAAATTAATTTAAATGTATTTTTCGAAGAATAACTGTTTTAAGCTTCAAGTAAAGTGCCATTTACACCAAAATCTATTTTTTTTTTCATATTAGAACAAATTAAAAATACAAGGTTTCACAATTTTCTGAATGATAATATTTGAGTTAGAGCGTAAAGAGGATCCTCACACACATACACACACACATACACACACATACACACACACACACACAGACACACCCACAGACATCATCTTGAAAATGTTAAAATCTGATTCTAGGAAACTTAAAAAAATGTGCGTATTTATAAAAATCTCGATATGCGATTTTTAGCACGATCCCTATATCTCCCTTACCAAGGGTAGCGAGAGGCAAAAATAACATGTATTCATTTTTTCCATTCGTGGCACTCTTATTATAACCATATTTTAATCAAATTAGTATAAAACTTTATTTACATTTTTCTCAAAAAATTCGCTATATAAAGACATGCAAATATATCACTGAATTCAGAATTAAAATCTCTTAACAAATGGGCAAATAGAATATATATGTTCTTATTTAAAATTAAAAAGTGAGGTTCCATATTTTGAGAACCACTGGTCCAAAAAAATATTTTTCTTTTCTTTAAATTTGTATTGTAAAATAGTTATAGGAATGTAGGTTATTTAAAATGAACACCTGTATTACTATTAACGAAGAATCAATTTAAGGTAAATAATAAAAAATGAGATGTTCCATTTAAAAAAGTTTTTTGAATTTTCTCAACTTTAATTTTATATTGAAATAGAAATTTCATTTTATAAAGTTAAACTTGTATAAATAAAAGCTTTCTTTATAACACTCTTTTATGGATTATAGAAATTCTATTCCATTCTTGAAATATTTAAAAATATTTCTTTTGATTTCAAATGGTAAAATAAAAAACAAAGCAATAAGTTAGAAACTACTTTCACAAGTGCCGCTACATTGAAAATATTTTAGTTAAAATGGACATATCAGAAAACCCCTTGACATCAAATTTTATAAAACAATATTAAATAGTTTTTTCTTTACCTCCCGCTAACCTACATACATACAGTTTTCAGTGAATAAGCACGAATTAGTTTTTACTATTTTTACAATAATGTCTGTCTGTGTGTCTGTATGTGATTTTTCCCTGCACGATAACTCTTATATGAAACTTCCAAAAAATTCTATTTTCTGTGTTTAAGCTTTCTGTATTCATATAAAGAGTTAATTAGATTTTGGGTAAATTGAACAACCGGAAGTGGTACTTTGCTTGAAGTCCATAACAGTTGTTAATGAAAAACTATATTAAAATATAATCTAAAACTTATGAATTTTAGTATTTAATACTTTTATATCAATGACAACAACATATTAGATTTTGGCTAAAATTGATAAACCGGAAGTGATTCTTTACTTGGAGCTCTGAACAAATATAATCCAAAATTTCTCAAATGGTATTTGATTAAGAACAACATATTAGATTTTGACTATATATGATAAATCGGCAGTGTTACTTTTCTTGAAGCTCATAACAATTTTTAATGAAAAACTATTGTAATCCAAAACTTTTCAAATGTAGTATTTAAGACTTTTATACGAGTGAGAACGACATATTAGATATTTGCTAAAATTGATAAACCGGATGTGGTACTTTACTTGGCGTTCTTAACAGATTTTCGAGGAAAACATAATAAACTATAACTCAATATTTCGTTATACAGATCTTTACCTCTCGCTACGAGAGGTATTGTATTCACGCTAAAAATCGCATATTCAGATTTTAATGAATAAACACGTTTTAAGGTCCCCGCTATCCGATTTTAACATTTTTACGATGATGTCTATGTGTGGATGTGTGTGTGTGTGTATGTATGTGTGTATGTGTGTGGGATATTGGAAGGACGATTACTCAACAACTATAAGACTTAATATTTAAATTCGTATTTCCCAATCGGACATTCATGGGAAGAGCTGAAAAGGTTTTGGTAACAATTGGACAACCGGAAGTAGCAGATTCTTGAAAAAAAAAAAATTCTAAATATTATTTTTTGAAAATTTTTTTTGGTAATATTAAAGGAAATTCAATTCTCTATCTGATACATTTAAATATTTTATTATATATTCTATAGATTTAGAGATAAAAGAAATATAATATATAAAATAATCTGTTGTAATAAATTTTACAGCCGAAAGAATGCCATAGAAAATAGTTGAAAATTTAAATTGTTTGTAACTGACAGATAAATGTCAATGTCAGAAATCCGGAGACATTATGAAGAACTTTTTCTGGGAAGTACATACATTATGTATATTATTTCTTAATGTATTAATAGTTAAATATTTAATATTATATGTATATTACACATACCCTTCAAAAATACTGTTACTCCCGACAATAAATTAGAAACATCTCGAAAAATTAGAAGAGTAGGACAAAATTTCTTCATAGAATGAATTTAAATTTAAAAAATCTAAATATAAGGAATAGATATAAGTAGAATTTTTGGTGTAGAGTGTAGGTATACAAGAAATGTTAAATACATTAGGGCGCGAGCAGTCATGTGACATTTTTGGCCTTGACAAGCAGATATGGGTGTCCATGTCAGAATGATAGCTAGTAATTATGTATATAGATGTCAAATATCATAATTTCTCATTCTAAATTTAGTGATTTTCCAATTCCATGTGATTTATTTTCCTCGACAAGTAAATTCCACACTCCTGGTTACAAATTAACTGAATTTAGAAAATATTGAAATTTTTAATGAAAAATTCTGACATTTGACATCTATGTACATAATTACTAATTATCATTCTGAAACGGGCCCCCACATCTGCTTGTCAAGGCCAACAACGTAACATGACTGTTCGGCGTCCTATAGTTATGTAACCCAAAAAAGGAAGTGGCGAGAGGTATTGTGCTGGCCACAACCGATTTTTTTTATTTATTGGAACAACAAATTAGATTTTGTTTACAAACGATCAACCGGAAGTGATACTTTACTTAAAGCTCATTGGTATTTTAAACATGGAATTGGCAGGAGATCATGTGCTGGCCACATCAGATTTTTTAAATATATATAGGTCGCCTTAGCTCGTGGGACTCTTGTATACGCGAATAACTTTGTAGCACAGTATTATTTAGTTAGATCCTAAATTTAAAAAAATCTTCTATTGGGATATTTCACTACGTAGAGTTGGCGCTGTGCATCAACGGCAAACTTTCGACAAGGGAGCACATTTGTTTACCTTCCATAAGCGTATCATTGCTGTCAGTAGTTTTTTATATTCTTCTTGTATTTTCACTTTTATTTCAGTGCTTCTTATTATTTTAGGTATAGTACATTCCGTTATTTCCTGTTTTATTAATTGTAGCAATAGATTAATTATTGTTTTTTATTTTAAATACTTTAGTTAGTAGTTTTTAGATTCGTAAAAAGAAAATTCGACTTTTCTTAAGGAAACTTTTTTTACTGCTGTTTTAATTAATATTTCATTAAAAATATGATTATCAAAAATACATTCAAAATTAGTTGTATACGATATTATTGATAATAATTAAATTAAATATCATTTTTAACGAAAATAATTGTGTAATAGATAAAATAATGCAAATGCGTTGCCAGTGGTCCAGTGGTACCAAAAATGTTAGTTTCATGAAAACTACCCTTAAATATGCGATTTTTTAGAACAGCAGTAAAAAAGTTTCCTTAAAAAAGTCGATTTTTTTTTCGAATTTAAAAAAAAATCTTTCTGTTTCGTAATCTACACATGTCATACTACTTACCCTTAAATTTATGACATTAAGTTCATAACCAATCTGTATACATACAGGGTGTTAATACTAAGTTGTAACACCCGAAAACGACAGTTAGAACTCATTGAAACAAACAACTTTTCTTAGTTCAAATGTTTGATTTGGAGCCCCAGTTCATAGTTATTGGCGTTTTTTTGTTTTTCGAAAAATCGTCAATACTCCCTTATTTTAAGGAATATTTAAAAAATACAAAAACTTTCAGCATTTGCTTTCGGTTCTCTAAAACATTTGTATTTGCAATTATTTTCTATTTTATCAAATATCAAAATGGCGACCGATGAAAAATTTCAAAACAAGATATTTTGAAAACCAATCGATCGGTTTTTGAAAATAAAACATTTATAAAATCCTTAAACTATCTACTATAACATTTGTCTGAAACCATTTTTTTTTTTTTTTTGGTTTGTCGAAAAGAAGTTTTTATTCAAATTGAATGACAAAATAAATTTTAACAAACTGCAACAATCATTTAAAACAAAGTAGGCTTGCTGCCATTATCAATGAAACAAAAGCCGAATAATAAACGTGTACTTCAAACTTGAGGCACGTGTTTTCTAGTTTGTACCCGAGAAGTCATAGCATTACTAAATAGAGAATATCCAAATAAGTGGATTGGGAGAGGAGGTACTGTTGCGTGGCCAGCCCGAATCCCCGACCTAACTCCCCTAGATTTCTTTTTCTAGGGTCAGATGAAGACATCTGTATATGAGACACCAGTAAACACCGAATTAGAACTGGTGACTAGAATAGTAGCTGCAGCAGAAGATACTTATAAAAGACAAGCAAGCAGCTCTTGAAAGTGTCTCTTCTAATATTAAAATACGCAGCCGGGCTTGCGTTGCTGCGAATGGTGGCCATTTTGAAAATCAAATTTAGGCCCTCTCTTGTTGTTTCAGTGTTCATTGTTTTATATTTCTTGTTTGTTTGTTTCTTGTTAATTTTCTTGTTTAATGGCAGCAAGCCTACTTTGTTTCAAATGATTGTTGCAGTTTGTTAAAATTTATCTTGGAATTCAATTGGAATAAAAACTTTTTTTGGACAGATCGAAAAAAATGTTTCAGACAAATGTTATAGTAGATAGTTTTAGGATTTTATAAATGTTTTATCTTCAAAAATCGATCGATTGGTTTTAAAAATATCTTGTTTTGAAATTTTTCATCGGTCGCCATTTTGTTATTTGATGAAATAGAAAATAATTGTAAACAAAAATGTTTTAGAGAACCGAAAACAAATGCTGAAAGTTTTTGTATTTTTTAAATATTCCTTAAAATAAGGGAGTAATGACGATTTTTCGAAAAGCAGAAAAACACCAATAACTATGAACTGGGGCTCCAAATCAAAAATTTGATCTAAGAAAAGTTGTTTATTTCAATGAGTTCTAACTGCCATTTTCGGGTGTTACAACTTAGTATTAACAACCTGTATAATATAATTTAGTTTTTTGTTAGGGCAAGTTTTACAATAAATATTCGATAGTAGTAGTTTAATTAATTGTAAAAATTAGTTCTATTATCTATTTTCCACTATATTAACTGTACGCGCCTATGTAAAAGTATACGAATAAAATAAAATTGCTCTTTGGTTTAGTTCCAAATTTCGCCGCCAGGTTCGCATTCTTATTGAAATATCCCAATATCATTGTCAATTTTTGATTTAATATCTTTCTTTTTTAGGAAATTGAAATGGCAAGAGAAGATTTAAAGAAGAAGGGTTACGTTTTTAAATAAGTATACACATATTATTTGAATAAATGTAATAAACAATTATTTTTGTAAATAAAGAAGTAAATATTGGTTTTAGTTTTGCAAATTATTCCATTCTGTTGTGAAGTAAAACGATTATTTTATGTAAGCAAATAAATAAAATGAAAGGTATTTTGGAATTGAACTTTTTTTGGCCTTCTTCAAGGAATGGATTCAAATAATTAAAGATGATTAAGTTTTAACTATTGAGTTTCAAACTCAATAGTTAAAATATTTATAGACGATATATGTAAAAAGGCTGAAGGTGGACGAAATTGTTCCCGAAACGTCCCAAGAATAAATAAGATACTTAATCATCTTTAATTATTTTAATCCATTCCTCGAAGAAGACCAAAAAAAGTTCATTTCCAAAACATCCAACCTTGAGGAATATGCAGTTCTCGTTCTACGAAATGAAAGGTAGTAAAATAAGAACTTTATTTAGTTAAATCCACTTTAGTAAAATTCTCAGAATCGCATAAAAACTGTTTACCTCATTTCCAGTAGCAACTATTTATGGTTCTTATCTAAGTGCCTGGTCACAAATTTGGGGACCTGAGTTCAATCCCGACCGACGACATTATGTCGCCCGCACGGTACGAATATGTAACCATCATTACCGATATCTGCATATGCGTAAAAATCAGATTGGCACACTCAGCAATGGGTAGTAATAAGCCGTAATGATATATTTATTTTATATAACTATTTAATGAGTCCTGGTTTTGTTGATTTTTAACAGTACCATGATTAATAAATAGCAACAAACAACGGATTTGTTTATTATAAACCCCGAAATTCAAAAATAAAAATGGAGTTGTGACGTTTACCACTAAAGGTAGGATTAATAGAATATGAAAGAGAACAAAGTAGATTTAACGGACTTTGACAAAGAACGAATTATAAACAAGGCACAGAAAAAACATCGTAGGAGGAACAAAATCTTTAATAAAGGAAAATAATAGTACATTAAGATACAAGTTTCATAAGACATGATTTTAGCGCACGCGTCTTTGTTAGAAACGAGCGGCTTGCCGCGAGTTTTCTAACGGGACAAGTGCGCTGAAATGTCTTATGAAACGTGTATTTTATACTATTTTTTCTATTTTGGTCCTTTTGTCAAAAAATTTTTACAAATATACGTGATTTCATTTTTAGGAATATTTTAATTTTTATTTGATTGTTGGTAACAGTAACAGTGATTGATATTCGTAACTATGACGTTTCATTGTTATTGTGTACAATTTGAATAATATTTATTTTCAAATGACAAATGTCTAGAAATGTAGGTACTACGTACCAACCTAACAGAAATTAGGTTTAAGAAGTACTTTATGACATCTAAATGGGTTTCATAAAGTACATATTAGAGAACCAAAATAGAAAAACAATATTAAAAAAAGATAGACTATTAAGATGTCGTAATAGAAATTGATTTGATTTTGTTTTATAATTTCATGTAAATTTAGATCATATCCCCTTCTCAAAAACTTCAAATTAGCTATTTTAATAAAACAAATGAAATGAATAATTCATAGAACTCTTTTTTCAGATTTCTGTTTTCTTTACAGTTCATTTCACGTGAAAAAATCTATTGTGGCCAGCACAATACCTTCCGTCAATCCTGTGTATAATGTACAAATTCCATACATAAATTTTCTTGCAAAAGATTCTAAATTGTTGGTATTTTATGATTCCCTTTCTCGGCAACTGAATTCCATACTCCTGATAACAAACAAACCACATGAAATAAGAAAATTATGAAATTTTGAATGAAAGATTATAATACTTGTCAGTTATGGAGATAATTAATTACTGTCATTTTGACACGGGTCCCCATATCTGCTTGCCAAAGTCAGCAAAGTCATGTCACTGCACGCGCCCTACACATAAATTTTCTTGCAAAAGATCCTATATTTCCAGTAAAGTTATTTCATAAACAAACTATGCAAATTGCATTTGACACTGGCATCTTCTTCTTCTTTAGTTTTTCCCATTCGTTAGGGGTCGCTATTTTTTATTTTCTTCTTTTGTTTTGCGTGTCGTCCTCATTCAGTTCCTTTTCTCTCAAGTCTTCTGCAATAGTCTTTTCATCTTATATTTGGTCTTCCTATGATTCTTCCACCTTCTATTAATATATTCATCTCTCCTCATGACATGTTCAAACCAATGTAATCGTCTCTCTTATATCTAGAAACTTCTAACACTAGAGTTACTTCCCTTTTTCTTTCATTGATTTACACTTTATTGATACTGACATCTGTCAATTTGAATTACCTGAATATATTAGCAGTTTCCATGGTTAAGTTAGCATAGCTGGCTGAATTATAAAATTTATTATCTTTATAATTCTTTAACTCTATATCTGTTGAATATGAAATATAAAATGCAATCAAATCGTATAGAGAATAATATATTCTTTAAGTTATAATAACATTTAACTGAGTTTTTCAAGAAAAACTGTTAAAATCTGTAAATGAGGGTACTTCCGGTTGACCAATTATAACCAAAATCTAATCAAGTCTGCATATGGTTGTAAGGAAGAGGAATATGCAAGAATTGTAATTTTTGGAATTCTAGTATTGGAGATATCGTGCATGAAAGGCGGTCACATACACACATACACACACACGCACATACGAACACACACACACACACACACACACACACACACACATACAGACATCATCGTAAAAATAGTAAAATCGTATTGTAAAGACCCTAAAACGTGCTTATTCAATGAAAACTCACCACCGAATTTTTTGACCAAAGACAATACCTTCCTTACCTAGAGGTGACGGAAGGTAAAAATAGCGTTGGTCAGAATACAAACCTAGTTCACAAAAACGAAAATAATAATACCTGTCTGTTATTAATTAAATCTACAGAATTATATGATATTTGATCATTTTTTGTTGTAATTTCTAATATTTAGGTCTTGTGCATTTTTACAGATATAAATATTTATTATTAACAAAGTTTGGTTTCAGAAATTTAAATTATTTATTTAATTTAATCTATTATTTTGTTACGTGAAATGAAGTATAACTACTTATTCTGTATTTTCTTCATTTGCATACAGTATTAATGTTTATTTAGTAAGAATAATAAAACTACATTATTGTAATGTTTTTGTATTTACTTCCATTTAACTAAAAAAATATCAATGATTCAAATTTAACAACTATAGAACTAAAATTTAAGTTGTCTTCAGTGTAAATCGGTCTTCTGGAATTTTTTATCTGGAAACTTGGAAAAAGTATTCATAAAAGAACCGGGTTCGATCCCGACCTACGCGAAATATTTTGAATTTAAAATGGCAAAAAATAACACTCCACGCCAGAAATGAGTGCCCGTAAGATAACGCCTGGTAAACGCCCGCACGCACGGTACAATCATTACCGAAATCTGTGTACAAAGCAGATTGGCACACCGAGCAATGGGTAATATGCCGTGATGATATATTTACGTATTTATTTTATAAAAATATAGGTATAAATGTAAAATAATTTGAAAAATTTATAAAGCTAAATTATTTTAATAATAAGATGAAACTGTAAACGATGGTGAAAGGCGAAGGAATTAAACCATAGTCTATTATGCGACAGTTGGTAGGAATGATTCCCGTTCCATGTTTATTCTCTCGGCCTTCGGCGATTTTCCTAGCGGAGTTGAATACATGTTTTTATCTTTTATTACGACAGATGACAGGCAATTTTAAGCCAGATACAAAATTATAAATATGTTGTGATTGTGATTCTGTGTGTATAAAACCATTTAAAAAGATATAATTTATTTCTTAACCTTAATAATAATCTAATGTGGTGTATAGTAAAATATAAATCAAATATTAAATGTGAAACGTAATTGAATGTTCAAGGATCAAGAAGGGAATGGAGGTCACTGCCGTAAATATATGTATCAACTTATATTTTATTAAAAATAGGTTACGTTATTTATGCTCAGTTGTACAGCCTAAAGAAAATATAAATAATTAAAATTGAAATATATGCGCTGAAACAGCATTATAATCAAGATAATAACATTTAGTAAAAAAATATACTCTTTATTCAACGATAAAATTAACCATATGTCCAATTGTTTGTGTGAACAGTTATTAATAATGTCTCTATTGTAATTATTATTATTAAACTATAACCATAAATTTTATTTAGGAATAAGTTCACAGAAAACTAATAAACTCATTTTGACACTAATAAATTATAACAAATTGATTTCATGTTTCATTGGATTATTGAAAACCAGGGAATACCGGGAACCGCCACTCAATGCTATAACTAGCAAACCGTGTAAACGTCCTTGGTAGTTAGTGTTGACCAAGTCCGCTAGGCTGGCGCTAGTATCAATTTTTTTATTCTGCGCGCCTGTAAAAATATTTGAAATAAATACACAAAAGTTTTTATTGATATATGTTTATATTAACAAAAATTGTACAAAGTTGTAATATAAAAATACAAAGAATATACATGTATAAATGAAATTATATGTGAATTTCACATAAATACATTAATAATAAACTTATTTCTCACATTGAAAAATTCCAGTTACTGTTATTAGTTTGTTACAGTAATATTTCCTTAATTTAACATATTCAACAATTTCTATACAATTGTACAGAGTTGTGAAAAAAAGTACAAAGAATATACATGTATAAATAAAAAAATATATGTGAATTTTACAGAAATACATGAATAATGCACTTATTTATCACATTGAAAATTTTCAGTTACTGTTATTAGTTTATTAAATTAATATTTCCTTAATTTACCATATTTAACAATTTCTATACAATTGTACAAAGTTGTGATACAAAAATACAAAGAATATACATATATAAATATAATTATATGTGAGTTTTACAAAAATACATTAAAAATGCACTTACTTATCACATTGAAAATTTTCAGTTACTGTTATTAGTTTATTAAATTAATATTTCCTTAATTTACCATATTAATTTCTATTCAATTGTACAAAGTTGTGATACAAAAATACAAAGAATATACATATATAAATATAATTATATGTGAGTTTTACAAAAATACATTAAAAATGCACTTACTTATCACATTGAAAATTTTCAGTTACTGTTATTAGTTTATTAAATTAATATTTCCTTAATTTAACATATTTAACAATTTCTATACTTATTCATTTTATTACAATTGGGTTATTAATATGTATACATTAATTTACTGTGAATGAATAATGAGAATTTGTTTTTCCACGTGTAATATGGAAATAAATAAATTTTCAAGGAATATCATACCCTTGACCACTCCTTATTTATGTATAACATATGCATATATAATTTTCATATAGAAAACAGATTTCCAAATATTATTTAATAAATGATAGCAAATGAGCAATTCATATTTTCAATGTAGTGATTAATATAGTATTGTATATGTCAGTCGTTAAGTCAGTAATTTCGTTTATTATTAACTACTATTTACTGCAATTTATACAAAACAGAATATTTTTAACAATAGTAAAAGTAAATAATTCGCATATTACATCTGTTGCTTTGCATTGTAATATTTTTCTATAAATTTTGTATTATGTTACAAGATAAATAAATGTGTGACTTACAATATACAATAATATAAAAGTTCAAGTGAAACAATTAAGTTTCATTTTGGTAGTGACGAAGAGTTTTGAATTCTTCGCAACTATTTTGTTCCTGATGTGATACACCTTATTGTTTTATCATAACAATTTTAGGATATTTCACCATATTGAATGTATAAAAACAAAAATATTACAAACAATAGTACATCATTATTGATCTGTTGTATAAATGCTGCAATTCACAGCATTGGGGGTTCAATAAATAAGTATTTGTACGGTACAATGATTAAGAAAGAAACTTACTCGGAAGAGAACTCTGGTTGCACCAATATAAATTGGTCGTGGTAACACACAAACAGATGATGAATTCAAGAATAAGTGTAAAGGGGGTATCACACGTACGCAGATATCTGCAACTTATTTGACGCAACTTTTCAAAATACTCAACTCTTGTTATCACACGTGCGCAGAATTACATATATTTTAGGTTATTTACATATTTAATGTTGGTAACGTTTTTCTACACGTCTCATATCCCATAACTCTGAAACATCTCTAACTACATTTATCAACGTTTCCAAATATGTTTCCAAATGATTGTCTGTGGCACACATTTTTAAACTTTACATCAAAACATAAACACGTGTGTTTAGGGACTTTTAAGTTCTATGGCGCATGCGTACATCGTTTGTACGTACATATCTGCAACCTGTCTACGAAGTTTTCAAACATGTTCGTAAACTAGTTGCATGAAACTAGTCTCTTTATCATACGCAAAAAGTTGCATGAAATAGACAAAGTTGCAGAAAATCTGTGACAAGTTGCGCGTATGTGATACTCCCTTAAAGTACACGAACAAGGATGAATTGTTCGGGTTACTGCCCCGTGTGATGAATTCTGTAGTCGGTATGGAGAAAACGTAACTAAGTTGGTCGCAGGAAGAGCAGAAGTGATGACTTTTGGAACCAATATAATGTAGATGCCCTACAATATTTACAAATATTTATGTTTTGTAACACATTATATTGAAAATACTTACGTACTGTTTACTTGCGTTGTGTATACTTCCAACGACTTTCTGTAGCGATCAGCAACTAATTGTTGTATGGGATACAAAGAAGCATGAGTACGTCTGTCTTGTCCTTTCTGGGTCTCGTTTCGTCCAAGCCAAAGTTTCTGAATGCCAACGTCAAACTCAAATATTCCAAATTCAAATAGACGTCGAAAATGAGAAGCGAAGTCAAATATTCCAAGAAACACTATATAAATGCACTCAAACTCACGAAAAACAGAATCAGAAATGAAACAATATTATTTTATCACAATATTTCATGTTTTATTCAGCTCTTTACAATTTCTTGGCATTTTTCGTTTCAAACTAATTTAATTAATTAGGTAATACACAACGCAAATTACCTTCAAAAAACATAATTTTTAAAATTGGGACTCGTGTGCCATCTAGCAGGCATAAAAACATTTATAGTAGTGATGACCAAGTCCGATAGTTGTCGCTAGGTGAGTACCAAAACCGTACATCTAAGTGAAACTTCCCGGTATTCCCTGTTGAAAACGATTGTTTTGTCAAATAGGATGTTCCATTCACATTCACCATTCCATCACAAATTTAATTAGTCACACGATCACAAAATTTTGTTATCCCATTACATCTTTTGGAACTTTCTTCAGCTCAGCAGAAATATCTGCACCTGCAAATCATAGATCTTATAGCATTATATGAACTAGATATGAGAAGCCCTATGCTGTATAATGCAATCTGCGGAACGCTTAAGATCGAGAGAGATGCAAATATAAATATTGTTAAGAGGAAGGAGGATAACGAAAAAATTGGCGGAGAATCAGATGTGCGCAAACTCCAGATTTGAAAGAAATGTAAGGCAGTGGCGGAACAGGAAAGTTTTCTATAGGGGTGTCCTGTTTGAAATAAAAAGAAGCAAAATGAAAAATGAAACGTATAATTAATGTTATAAAAATGAATAACATTTATTTCTAATGTAAATAATATAAATATTGTATTTTATCTACAATATAGCTGTGGAAATGTATAATGAAATAGGAAGCGATTTTTATTTATATTTTTATTCGTGTCTAAATTGTACTAATTTTTTACATTTTTGGCGGATACCTGTCTTCTGTACAATATTTTTACAAATATGATGCATTCTGACATCAATATATACATTTAAAATTAACTTAATTAATTGTAGCCTATGAGAGTCTAAAATATTTTCATCTCTACTAAATATATGTAGATGTTGTTCATAATCATGCGTATTTAAATTGTCAAATACTCCACTTAGAGATGCTAAACATTGCGTTATTAATGTCATTTTAATATATTTTTTTAAAACATTATCTTTATATAATCTTAACATCTTTTCTGCAGTTAAACATACTTTTATGACGTCTACTGACGGGGTGAGGAGCCCACCTTTGTTTTTTATGTCAATCAACGTACTTTGTGACACATTGGTGATGAGTGAATTTTTACATGTCTTACATTTTATTTTTGGGTGTACTTTTCTAACAACAAATCCACCAATGTATATACTAACGTCCTCTACAAAGCTGGACAACTCAATTGTTACATTAATATAATCGTGATCACTAATTAAATCTTTTACAATATCGTCCGTATTTACATCCGTAACTGTAGTATTTTCGACAGGCAAAATATAAGTACTATCTAAAATACTACAGTTACCTGAATTATTTTCAATTTCATGTCTTACTAATAATTGTTTAAATGAGGCACGAAATTGCCTGCAAGTTGGATTGTCAGAAAATCCGCCTCTACTTCTAACAGCGCTGAAGAATGTTTCCAAATGGTCTTGGCTCATCTTATACGGTATAAACAATCAAAATTTAATTTTTCATTTAAAAATTTAAACAATTTTAAGTAATTTTGAAGGCAAATTATCATACCAATAAATCCAGTGCCCCTTGTCGTATCTATAATGAATATCCCATGCTCGTCTTTCAAACTAGTCAAATAGTTAATAAATATTTCAATTTTTGCTTCGTATGAATCTAATAATTTTTAATTTACAGCCAAATTATAAGTTTTTTTCTTTTTCGGATACTTATAGCGTACGTTTAAAATATCAAATATATTATTTATATTTAAGGTGAAATGATACTCCCTTTTATTTTGTTTCTACGCCGAGGCGAGCGCTAGTGTCAACTGAAATGAATAAATATGGCTGAATCGATAAAGTAGAAATATTTGTACATTTAACAGTCTCCATCTATTTGGTAATAGTCATACTTGTTCCAAGTTCTAAACCTAAAAGTAAAATATGTCGTTTGGCATTAACTCTCGTAGGTTGCCTATTGAAAATTGAACATTTTATTGAACGTATAATAATAATTTTAAAAGTATTAGCGAACGTAACGATATTTTATTTGTATGAAATATTAATAATGTATTGCAAGAGGGAAGAGTGATGAAGTGAATGATTAATAAGTAACAAAATTTTAAAAATCGTACGTAACATATATTACATATTATTCCTTAATTACATAATATTTTGTATTTACCGTAGGAAACTTTTATTATGAACATATTTATAGACTGTAAGAATAAATGTTACATTTTCACAATTATTAAAAAAATTAATATTAGGTAGGTAGGTACATCACAATATAAATAATTTTCGTAAGATATTAAATGTATTGTCTTCGTATAATATTTGGTTTGCAATGAATGTCTTGTTTTTAATGTAATATTTAATAAGATATTATGCGACGGGGTTCAGCTTCATCCATATCCACTCATCCAGCGTTATCACCCATGACGCTTTAGTTTAGGATTGTAATAATTGCTCCTAAATATGCTAAAACAAAAAAATGAATATATTTAGTTGCATTTTTTATAAATATGTTACAATCTATATACCATTATGTATGATGTAATATAAGCCAAATAGATAATAAACCTGTTTCACATTTTTTATTTATTTATTTAAGTATTTGAAATAAAAGTTTATGCAATATTTTTTTAGTAATATATTTTTTTAATAATTTCTTATTTTCGTAAATAATTAAATACAAATCTGATGTGGCCAACACAATACCTCCCGTTTAATTCAAGTTTAATTAATGTAAATACTTAAAATTAAATTAAATTTAAATACCGGGTTCGATTCAGACCGACGCCAAATATTTCGAATTTTAAATGGCACAAAAATTACCCCTGTGGTGCATTCTCCACGCCAGCAATAAGTGTTCGTGAGGTGACACCTGGTAAACGTCCGCACGGTACAAATATGTCATCATCGTTACCGAAATCTGTGTACAAAGCTGATTGGCAGACCCAGCAATTCAAGAAAAACGCCTGGGAATGGCAAAGAAAAGACTTTGTTTCACCACGATAATGCGCCAGCTCATTCAAGTCGTATTGCTCAATAAAAATTGACCCAACTGAAATCGTCCCCCATCTACCGTACTCGTCCGATTTAGCTCCCCCGGTCTTCTATCTTTTCCCGAAACTCAAAACGTTCTTCACTGGAAAGAGATTTCGATCCAACGAAGAAGCCATCGAAGCAGTAAATGCTTATTTTGAGGATCGCAAAGAAAACAGAACACGTGACTTTTTCAAAATATCCAAATTTCAAAAATATATTGTAAAATAGCTAATAAATATTTCGAAATATTTTCAGTTTTCATATTTAGAAGGCATATAAAAATTATTGTAACAGCCCTATTATACCTTCTTGTACATAAGTATCCGAATGGTTCTGCTAATTATTTATCATGTCATAGATATGTACAAGCTTTTCATTGAGAATATGTGTTCGTACTTTCAAAATAATAGTTATTTATGTATCAATTAAGGTAGGTACTGAAGTCTACTTTTTATCATGAATGTGGAATTTAGTTGCCAAGGCCGTAGGGCTGAGGAAATAAACCATATGATAATAAAAAGGAACTTTAGTGCCAAAACAGAAAATTTGTGAAAATGAAAGGAATATTTATTTTTATAGGTTATGTTGACAAATTTTTCAGCTGCTGTCAGTCACACAAACGTACGTACATATATTCAGTGTTGTGAATCTCTGGACATTGAAGTTATCGTAATGAACACTCAAAATTACGTGTGTTATCTCAAATCTCATCGGAATAATGTCATTCATTCTTCTTGCACATATTTCTTGTCATTTCACGTATAACTATGTACAATAATTTTCATAAGGTTGCATTTAAATGAAATCATCGTATAATGCAGCGATTCTCAACCTAGCGTTTTCCAAACCACGCCCACGTATTCGGTCATTGAATGATTCGGGCGAAACGCTTTCTGGTGCTGGCGCAATTCTGTTTTTGAATATTCGGGATATGAATGATTCTGTGCATGCAATTCTGGTTTTGAATATTCTGAAGTTGAAGACTTTATCCTTAATTTTTCAGTTTTAGTGTATTGTAGGATAAGAATAAATTTATCCAAATATTTTCAAAATAATTAAATCCTTCTTTATATTAATATAATAACATATTTATGTAAATAGGGGTTAATTTCATTTTAAAAAAAAATTCTCTATTTTTGCATTCTTCTCTGAAATTAATAATACCCGAAAAAATTTATTAAGTTGATGAAATTTGCTTGAGACACCACATCGCTGTGACTGCTATAAGATAGAAGTCGAATGATACAGAGAGTAGAGGGAATACATCGACAATAACAAGCGCGTGAACAGTTGCGTAGGAATCGAACATACATAAATATTCAAAAATTGTTGCATTTAAAAAGATTCTTAAATTTCCAAGTGCACTTGACACCACTCGGAATTTGTAACTTCTTTTAATTCCTTTTTTAGATCACATATATTTTCTCGTGTATAAATCCACATGACTAGTTTTCTTTTGGTAATTTTAAAAATTGTTGACCATACAACCATCGTTCATTGTTTCTTAATAAAGACAATTTAGACCATTTTGTGACTTCACCTGCCATATTTTCTTCCAATGCTAACCTGTCGCTATTTGCCGAATTTTATTGTCTCTTGTATTTCGTCAATTCTATGACCAACAAATTATTTAAATATGTTATCCGTAGCAGTGGCGACTCGCTAGGGTAGTAATACCAAAATTAAAAATATGTTTTGTCTACTTTTTAATAAATTTTAAGTTTATTTGCAATTATTATAATAATATGTCGATTCCTAACCTTTTAGAGGTTGGGAATAATACGCCATTCCTAACTGTAATGATAATCTTTTGGGTGCGAAAAAGTAGATTTCACTTCCACCCCACGGGTTGAAAATGTTTATGTAGGGGTTGCCTAGTACTATTGTCATAGATCCTTATAATAAGGTAGGCCAAACAAATTTTAATATAGCTGTCAAAAAATATTAACTCAATGATTTATTCTGAAAATTATTGATTTAAAAAGAGGATGATTGTGAATAAAATACCTCGATGGGAGTTTCATTACAGCCTCGCGCTGTATCTCACCTCAAGGATTCGCCTCTCGGTAATACACATAAGCCCTCGGCTATAAGCTATAATGAAACATCCCACCTCAGTTATAATACACTATTAAAAACATGGCATATAAAATATTTTCTCCAACATTATTTTAGGAACTACACATTCCACCACTACAAATTATGTTGGAATTAATATCATTCAAACAAACAGTGTGGCATAACTCCGTTTGGACTAATTACGCACGGCTTCCGACAAATCATTATGTGTTCAGCGGTATATTCAGGGATGGGAAAATGTAGCAATATTTCTATTTACTACATAACTACTTTTACTACGTAGTAAATGTAGCAAATTAAAAATGTCGTAAATTGTGTGTAGTAAATGTAGTAAATTTTTTGATTGGTCAGGTCAGGAGTCACATGTTAAGTTAGACAGATCAGAAAGAAGTAAGAAACGGTTGACATTACATTAGTGATATTGATGTATGTAGTTCTCTAACCAAACAAAGAAAAATAGAGGGTTTATTATAAAAATATTTATATACATATACGACTGACATAAAAAATAAAAGAAATGGATTGAAAATTACATAATTTTTTATTTATATTCTGTACTGTTTCCTGTTTCCTTTTCTTATTAATTTATTATGTTTATAAATGAGATGACATATGAATTGACGTGACGTGACAGATGGAGATGAGATGAGGATGAGAGAAAAGATATGATAATGTTAATGACAATTTTCATTAATTCCAATTAAAATATTATGTCGTAAATGTAATAAATTCGTGTAGTTATGTAGTAAATTGACCATGTAGTAAATGGAATTTGCTACTGTAGTAAATAACGTCGTAAATGTATAATTTACTACGTTCCCATCCCTGGGTATATTAGCGCAGTAGGTACAGGTCTCCGAAAGAGGAACTCATCTAGGTTGCTTACAAGATAACATGCGATAGCCTGATGAAAAGAGAGAAATAATACTATAATTCTAGCTAAATAATCATTTGTACAGTCGTGCAACTACTTCAATAACCGCTTGGCAAGCTTCGCTCCTCTTCGTTCGGATTCGTGCTTACGGAAGATATTGGTACATAATACGCTTTATGCTGGAGACTGTACAATATAATTTCCCTTTCATTTTGTTACTGCGCATGCGTTGCTATATTGTGTATATCAAATATTATGGTTGGGATGCTATAGTAACGTCTGCTTGTTTTATTTATTTCTGAATTCGCGTTTGACGTCAGAGTAATAAGTTTAGCTAAACAATAATATATTACTTAGAAAATTAACTAAATATTTTGTCGAGAAAAATATCAAATGGTAAGTAATAAAGACAAATATGAAATAACGGAGAGCTAGTTATTACCAAATAAATCTAAACAAAGATATGAATTGTGTAATAAGCAATTTATGGTATATTTAAATTAATATTGTTTGTTTCCTAAAAAAAATATTATTCTCGTAAGTAAGCTATATTTTTCGTATCATTTCTAAATTTTGTTGGAAAAAGTACTCTGCAACATGTTTGGAATGGCTTATTCCAATACTTGTTGTAGTTCTAGAGTATACTATTATTTATTTAGTTACAAACAACAAGCTACAAGAGAAAATATACCCCCAAAAGCGCGTAATTGAGTAATTGAAGTAATCGTGAAGCATACAATCACACATTCGTCGTGCACGAGAATGTGAGAGAGAAGGAGACGAAGCTATGGAGACTGTAAGAGATAGAATATAACGCTGTATTGGAAACCAATGATCTCGTAACTGTTCTGTAGATGCGCCCTAGAGAGAGAGAGATTTTTAACCATTAGAGAGCGACAGGTAGTGTATGTCACGTGGTAGGGTTACTATAGCAGAGCTTGTGCAGTGTGTATAGAACGGGTAGTTTTCTGCGAAATTTCCAGTGTTTCATACATAAAAATCAGGATCGGACTGAATCCACCGAGATGATGAGAAATTTCTCAGTGGATCCTAGCCTTCTTTTAGACCCTTAGGCGAGACGATTTTTTTCAAAATTTAATTTTATATAAAATAATTCAATATTAAATTATAAAAGTCATTCTTTTGTTTGTAGTATATACTTTTGTTATTGTATTTTTGTAAACTAGAACGAAGGAGAATATCGTAGTTATAGTTTACATTTAAAATAGTTATTAAGAAATATTGTTGCACTTGACGAGTTCTGTCACTGGTTAAATTTAATATACTTATTTCTGTTATACCCTGTATATTTAACAAAAAAATAATTACTATATATTTTTTTTATTTATACCTTATTTAAAATATTCATTTGTTGATTTTGTGCTATGCTATAAATTGTAGTAAAAAGTTACCAGTAAAACGATCTTATAAATTAATTATTTTTGCTGTATGAGTATGAATCCATGTAAAGCCCCCGTTTTTATCTCTCAATTGCAATATATTTTTATAATGGTGATGTATTGCAGTGCCTTTGAGTGCACAAATCGTGCAAAAAAGGAGGAAAAATATCTTTTCACGGCTTAGCTATTAGGATGAATAAAATAATGACAGTAATAATACAGACGTTTTAATTTCGAATAATAATTTTAGTCTACAAGACCTCATAATCCCCAATGTTAGTACATATTGTAATGATGTATTAGGTTACATATGTGGTTTTATTATGAAAAAATTAAAGATATAAATTCAATGCACAGAATGTTCGGCGAAATTAGGGCAGGGATATTCAGTGTCTCAATTAATAAATAGCAAATTTTACAGGAATGTTATTTTGAAATTAATATTAGAGACTATTTTTCCAACCCTCAATAACCATGTACTTGACCAGGACTCATTAAATAATCATTTACTGCAAATTATAAATTAAATTTTGCAATTATTTTTCAAAATCAGACTACACCACATGAGGCTAAAATAAGAATAAGGCAAAAATTTACTCATCAAATTTTAGTTACAGGCCTGTAATTGTTTTTTTCTTAGTTCATTTAAATTTATTTCGTTTCATGAATAGCTTTATTACTTGTAGTTTTTATATTTTGCGTTTTATACAGTTTGTAATTTTTTTACCTTCCGTCACCTCTAGGTAAGATGTCAGTGTCGAGTGCGTTTTGCATGAAATAATATTACTGGAAATTTAGAAGGTTGCAAGAAAATTTATGTATGGAATTTGTATATAATACACAGGATTGACGGAAGGTATTGTGCTAGCCACATCAGATTTTTTATTAATCATGTGCTGTGATTTTTTTTTTAAATTAAAGTGTTATTGTAGAAAGCTGTAAATATGCACAGTAAAGTTTTTCATCATTTATAATATTTTTATTATGAAATTCTAACCAAAACCAAATCCCGCGTTGCGGCGACTACTCATTTTTAAGTTTACTAGTTAATATTTTCATTGTATATTCCTTACTCGTTCAATAAAATGTTTTTCTAAGTTTTTATTTGTAACTTTCATTATTGTTTTTTTATGATAGAAATAAGTAATAATATTTAGTACCTAATTATAATTAGTTATGTACAAAAATTAATGTGTAAGCTTTACTTGTTTTATATACAAATTCGTTTTTCTAGTTTTCGTCTGTATTTTATTTTCTAATTGAATGAAATAAATATATTATAAATGGTAAAGCATAATTTTACTTAATATATGTCAAAAAATTATAAAATATCTAATAATATTCAGCATAAAACTTATTACTCGCTTGAATATATGTCCCTAGGTCATGCGACAGGGGCAGGGGGGGGGGGGATTACCCTCGCAGTCATACACGCACAGTCTTATGTATTCTCCTTCTCACTCACATGTTCATAACAGTGTTTCAAGCCAAGATGCGTAGTGTAGAGTTATGAGATCATTGGTGGGAACGTTTGACGCTCGACCAACGTAAAATTATAAGAAAACGTATTATTTTATATATCATAACATAATTCGATTGCTATACCTTGAAATATTATAAAAAATACACCACTATGTCCTCAGAAGACCAAAGAAGCTTTTATAAAGAATACTATTCTTTTGATTTACGGTTTAGTTTTTGAGATAATCTGGTGTAAACATAAAAATTGGTTAATTTGGGTTGATTTTTTCCATCGTTCTTTCATTCAAATTTCTCAAGCTCGTAAGCCTCAATGTATCTCATATTAAATAATTAAAAATAGATCACCCACGAAAGTTGATATTTTTTTAATTTGAAAAAAAAAATATGTTCTCTTATCATTTTATCTCTACCTCAAATTTTGATTATAGTGCCCTTTTGCCAGGCTTCAAGTTTAACAAATTCGAAATTTTGGTTTGTTAGGTCATTAACTTTCATGTGTGAAAATTCCAGCTTGTTACACCGACTCCCCCACAAAACTTATTTTTTGACGCTTTTCGTAGCACTGAGCATTCTACTAAATACGTACAAGCGCCGGTCAACCGATGCTGAATTTTTAATAACTCATGGCATATGCGAAAGGATCTTTTTACTTTCCTAACGTCCAAATTTTTTTTTTGCAAGATACAAGCGCCTGGCGCTCTTAGACAATTTGTCGTTCGCCTCTAGCTGTTACGTCGCGAAGCAAACACATACGAGCCTATTCTTCATACACGAAATTATTCCTCATTCGATGGCGCCATATATACCCATATACGAGTACACCAAGTAAATATCTCCGCATGTAAATGTTTTTATTTACCACGATTTTAAGAAATTAGAACCTCGTTTGCTGATCTTTTTGCGACAAAATAACTTTGGCTGCTCGCTTGCCATTATTATAACACACGTGAATACAATAGACAACAAAATACAATTTTACACTACGAAACGCAATATAAAATAAATGCTGCGAACAATATGTAAGACAATGTATAAAGTCGGGACGAAATATAGAGCCGCCGATTTCATTATAGTTTAACTATTCACCGCTAGGTCTACTCATAGCGCCACATCCTTATATTTCATGAAAATACTTACCGAATTTGTTTAAATTACGAATATATTCTATATTAAAAGTTAAATATTTAAAATACTTACCTGAGACATATAGAAATATGTATAGTACCTAACACTAAACAAAATTTAACATTAGAACTTCAGACACTTGAGAAAAAAAATAAAATTAAACATTTTATTTTTTTTAAGTATGTTCTCGAAGTTTAATTTGCGATTTTTTTTTATATGATTTGTATAACATAATTCTTCAAAACATATTAAAGTTTAAACAAAATTTAACGTTTAGTATAGAAGAAACACATTAAAATGTATGAAAAAAGTAGGTTTTTTGTATTTTTAAAATTGTTCTCGAAGTTCATTTTTTTATTTTCACATATTTTATTCCCTATCCTGTTACAAATTTTTCATGCAAATTTAATTAAAATCCAACATTTAGAACTGAAGATATTTAAAAAATAATATTTAAATTATTGTTTTGGGTGAATAAATAGATACAAAGATTATTGAAACTATTTTATTTTCATGACAAATTGTTTCCTTTTTATTATTGTATACGAAGAGATCATATTACATTACACAATTTTAAATAAAACATGAAAAACCTATTCACTAATTTTGAATTTCGCGGGCAGGGGTATCATTTCACCTTAACAGAAATTCAGTTGTAGCTGCAGTATAATGAAAGGGTTCAATTTTTTTTTCTTCTAAATATTGAAGAGCTAGTGCTACACTTTCACTTAGGGTTTGTGCGGCTAACCGAACATTCATGATATTATTCCTATAGTGAATATGTCGATCTCGCAATTTATTAGCCGCAACTAACCCTTCCTTGTTTTGAAATTCAACTAGTTTTTCGAGGAATTCCCATTTAATTTTTTCGCCATTTTTATTGTATAATACTTTTTTATCCGAAAAACAATTCCTTATTAATTTAAGCATCCCAAAATACATACACTAAATCGCCTGTCACGGGATGTAAAAAGAACGGTCTAAAGTCGTGTTTGATATCAAAATTTGCCCCGAGACATTTAGCCATGCTTTTGTTTGTACTATGACCGTCAAATGTTAATGAATTACAGTGTACATTGTTTTCATGTAGTAATACAAAACATTTTCTAGTGATATTTGCTCTCTCCGCTGCATTTAAAGATTTTATAAAAAAATAACCCAAGGGAATTTTCCAGTTTGCATTTAAAGCTACGGCCATGAAAACCCAGGCGTATGTAGCTGTTGGATTGTAGTCACCCTGGGGTGGAAAATCAGTCCCAAGATCTACAAAACCATGATGCTCTTTGCCGTCCCACTCTACCTTTGCCATTATGTGAATTTCGTCAAGAACTAAATTTACAACCAGGCGACCACTTTGAGCTTTTGTTTTCAAAGCTTTAAAAGCTTGGGCTGAAAAACCAGGATGACACTCCACATTTTGATACCACGATGACAAATGTCGTGGATGTGGCAGTAAATTACAAAATGATTTTCGAACATATTTATACGCCTTTGGCGAATAAAAATGCAGCGTTAGAGCAAAGGCTCGCAGTTCGGGAGGAATTTTTTTTGTTTTTTTGTTTTCAAGTCTTCTCGATATAATTTGTTTCAATGCGTCACCAGACATAGCCTACAAAAAAACATATAAATTTACTTTCTTTAATATAATCACCAATAAGCACATTCTTCATTTTACATTCCTGTAAAAAATTTGATTGTCATTTCGATAACTTGATGTTAATTTAGTATGGAAGTAAATTTCATTGCATCATAAATTTCTTTTTCTACTCCTGTATAAATATATCCCCATTATTTCAATTTTTTCGATTAATTATAGTAGCCATAATTCACGCGTTAAATATGGATTCATAATTCACTCTTCTCGGCCAATCAGAGAATCAGAAATCAATTATTCCCGTTTATTTTAATTCTACTCGCGATCACCCTTCCTATGGCCGTCTGACAGTTGACTGTTTTGTCATTTAACAATGGGTATGATATTATTATCCCATAATTCCGTCTCTAACCTTACCAATTATACAAATTTTAGATTACATCTTCACGTCAATAGCCAATAAATAGGTAGTTCCTTTAATAAATAATAATAAATAAAAACCATTTTAATGTTCTGTTTGATAAATATAATGTTCCAATAAATTGTGAATTTGTGAAGTTGTTTCTTAAATATTTATTCGTTATTTCTAATTTTACAGGAGTAGAAAAGTATAGTATTATATTCGGGATTATGGGCATTATTCACTCGGATGATTTGCATCACTCGCCTACGGCTCGTGACGCAAACGTCATCTTCGTGAATAATGACAACCATAATCCTCATATAATGATATGAGATGAGTTTTGTAAAAATCTTTACACAACTGAGTTACGTAACGGATATTACATAATACGTTATGAAAACGTGTTATTGTTTGACACATAATTTGCAAAACTCGTTTCGCTCGTTTTGGTAAATATTATCGTCATCAAACAATATCACTCTTTTCATAACTGATTATGTGAATAACTATTACAAATACAACTCACAGCTCACAGTTAAATTTGAAGCAGTATCTTCAGAGATAATTTTTTTATCTGATAAATGGGACAACAAACTCTCCAGAGATTTGATCTTCTGTTGTAATTTCCAGGTTTTAGTGCGATAATTAGCAAGTTTTCTTTGGTAGGTCTTACATATCGAAGTCATAATCCGAAAGTTTTTCTTACGCCTTCGTGGTGTGCTGAAGTGTTCTTCGGTAAAATCTCCAGGCCTAGCTGGTCTCCATCTTTTCACTTTCTTTGAGACTGTCGGTGATGTATTTAGTGTCGGGTTAGGGTCATAATTGAGCCGTCTAAGAAAATTAATATATTAGTTGCAATTTTATAACACTACTTAAACAAGAAATGAATAAATATAAAGAACCTTTTTACGCCACGCCCTAGGGAAGAACAGTTCTCTGATGGGTTTACAGTTGGAGCAAATTTTTCTACGGAATGAACGGAACTGTTACAAGACTGCCTATATAGAAATAAAAAGTTCATGAAAACGTACAAATGCAAATAAATTGGAAAAAATATACTTACACAAACGGTAATGAAGTAGGCACCGGAACATTCTTATTATCTAACATTTCCAATATCTCAGAAAAAATTGACAACTGAGATGAATTGTTATTAATAGTAGTAATTGTAGAATGATCATGTTTTCTGAAAAAATAAGAATAAGAGTTATAGAGCTGAAAAAATAATGACAAGAACGTTTATCAAAATTTACTTACACAGACATAGAAAACAGCGTAGGTACAGAATCTAATTTCAGATATTTTTTCCCATTGGTCTCAGCTATAAAACAATCAGCTGAAAAATGATTTGAACATACCGCATGTTCTGGAAAAATATGTTTCATATTGTAGCCACTTGCAGCACATGATTGTTGCCACTTCTTTCTTAAAATTTTATCTTCTGGAAACCTGAATCATAATATCATAAATAATACATGGTAAATATATATATATATATATATATATATATATATATATATATATATATATATATATATATATATATTTACATCCCACTACCATTGTGGCGTCCCCTGTGTCATTTTCTACATTCAAAGTGACGTCCTTGTGCATATGACGTCCGGTATACGGACGTCACTTTAAAATGCCTTGTAAATTTTTTTCTGGCATCAGGGGGGGCCCTAGAATCGTTTGGCAAAATTTGTTATGGACGTCACAATGATAGCGGAGTGAAAAATGTATATTTTTTGTAGTTCAAAAAAATTCCACTTGTGGCGTTAGTGTCGTCCGGCGTATATACACTGTATATACAGAAGTTTCATTCCACCGACAATCTGAACTCCGTATACTTGGCAACAGTGGGCACTGGGCAATACATTAGCGCGCAAGTCTTTTAATCGTATTTAAAGTTATATTGTGCACTCCTGATAATATATTAAATTAATATTTAAATAATCAAACATTTATTTTGTACTTGTAAAATCCTCTTAGTAAAGACAAAATCGATAAACTATGATGTCAAAATAGAAATGTACTCAATTTAAAAAAGGAAATTATTTAAATAACATAAAGCTGAATTATTAATTACAAAATATTGTGCAAATTGTAAATAAATGCCAATTGTAAGGATAACAAAATTTATGATTAAATGTATGGAATAAATATAAGGACGGTATGCTACAGTGAAATATAAAAATAAAATCTTTATAAACTTTTGTTCTAAAATATCAAGATTGAAATTTGAAATAGAGTAGAAAAATGGAGAATCTAAATAGAAAAAAATGTTTTAAACAAATTAACTCTCAATAAACTAAACTATTTATTAAAACATATAGATAATTTAATTACTCTTATTTAGATGCTTATTTCGATTTCCCCTCTACTTACTAAAGTGTTTAGCCAAAGTGAGTTGCCGAGTAATTAGAAAATATTTTTATACTTACTCGTAATAACGATATTTATACTTATTAATAAATATTTTACGTGCCTATAACTAATAGCATAAGTTTATGGGTCGATTCTGTTCACATCTATAAGTCTTACAGACCTCTAAATCTCCAAAAACGTCATAAAAACACATCTATTCTTGTTGATTAATATAAAATTATACATAAGAGTGTCAGCTTTCGTTGCGATTTTGTTCATTATTTACAGATTTACAAATACGTATGACTTTAAGATGTGAGCAGAATATAGACCCATTAGATAATTTTGTTTACAAATATAGGTGTAGGTACCTAAAACAAAATTTATAAGATTATTTTGTGAAAAAAATTGTTAAGCTATTTGCTTTTTATTTTTATTATAATGTAATTTGAAAATTGTGATTATATTTCTTAGCATTATGTAAAAGAACAATTTTCAAAAATTAATAGCTTTTAAAAACTCTGAATTTTATTGTAACCTACACTACTTAGAAAGAAACGCTGAAAATTAATTTGTTTATTGGCAACAATAACGAATTTGTGTGGTTTTTGAAATATTCTTTCTGGAAATAAACTGAATAGTTCTCCATAATAGTATTTCATGAATTTAAATCATTTGGTAAAGATATTTATGAATAAGTATACATAATTAAAATCGTTATTACTAGTAAGTATAAAAATATTTTCTAATTACTCAAAACTACGGAGCATTTTTCATTGAATTTGCGGGTCAAAGCTGTGAAGTTACCAACACTTCTTAGTATTATCGTAACTAAGTAATTTAATTGTTGCTATTATGAAAGAGACATTTGCTTCTGTAACAGAATGAAACATAGATCGTAACTAGGCGTTGGGAATATTTTATTTAGTGTCAAATCAGTAATTTTAGCGACACAATAATAATACTCGTATTGGTACAAAAGTAGATAATTTGTGCACAAAACTGATTTCGTGCGGGACAAAATAGGTACTTAATTATTTATTGAGTGTATAGATTGCTGTTGATTTGAAAATAGTTTAATTAATTAAATTAAAATTAAATTTAAGATAAAAATAAATGTGTGGGATTAAGTGAATCTCGGGTCTTGCGTTTGGTAACTAATAAGTATTTTGGTGATAAATTCCTTTTTACTATAGCAAATATAAAGAAGAACCCCGGTTTACTTGTATTCATTTTCTTTATAAATGTATAAATAAATAAAAAAATCAGTGTAGTAAAACAAACTGCATATTGTATTAATGCTTCACTGTTACAAAATAAGTGAAAAATGAACTTATTAAATATATTTATTTAAATCACAGCAAAATACAGATAATTATTTTTAGTAACCACTAGGCATGTAATATGAACTGAATTAATAATTGATGTTTTTTTTTTGTAAAATTAGTCTCCATTTCCTTGGAATTATATTATATAAAAATTGTACTTTTGCGAAATTCATTTTTTTCTCTTTTAATATATGGTACCCAGTGGCCATGCGCCTGACATCAAAATTATTTCGAATTTTAAATGACACAAAAGAGACTCCTGTATTTCACTTTCTACACCAGCAGTAAGTGCCTGTGAGGTGACGTCTGGTAAACGCCGGCATGATACGCATATGTCATCATCATTACTGATTTCTGCGTTCAAAGCTAATTGACACACCCAGAAATAGGTAATATGTCGTGATGATATATTTTTTTGTATATATTATATTAAAAGGATATTCAAATTTTGAAGATATTTCGAATAACGGCACGAAATTAGTTTTGTGTAAAAATTATCTACTTTTGCGCTAATACAAGTATTATTATTGTGTCGCCAAAATTACTGATTTGTCACTAAGGAAAATATTCTCAACACCTAGTTACGATCTATGTTTTTTTCTGTTACAGTCGCCATCATAATAGCAACAATTAAATTACTTAGTTACTTTAAAAATAATAAGTTTTGGTAATTTAACAGCTTTAACTCGCAAATTCAATGAAAAATGCTCCGGAGAACGATTTGCAAGGGGTATGGGTCAACGCAAATATATGCATAGAACACGTGATCGTAAAAATTATATGAATCCTATATATTATTGAACTCTACTTGAGGTTTAGAGTTGAATGGTCGTAATGTAAAAATCGATTTTGCATTCAACAGAACTAGTTTTTATCTAACATTAAATTTCAGCTCTTCCTTCATCCTAATTAAACCACGATTAATGGTGTATTTGCCGTCCGTGAGAAGTTATATGTATATGTATATTAAGCGTCGTTGGGAGCCAACACGGGAGCGAAGCGGAGAATTTTGATGAGTAGGGGCCGGTATTTTCACTTCCGAATAAAGCTATAGATAAATTTAACCTTGGGATAAATATTTTTGTTGTCTTTTCACTTGCAAATAAATTTATTGGAAAGAATAACATGTTATTCGCGGAATAATTTATTCGCTAGTTGGGTAGCGAATAAAGGGTTTATTTGTATGTACATTACATTTCTAAATAGTGTACATTTATTAACAAAGAGGATATATTAAATATTTTTAATGATTCTGGTGATTGTTTGAACTATGAATGAATAAATAATGCGAGAAATCGAAAACGCACGATCAGACAGCAACCTAACCACACGCATCAAATTTTTGACAGATTCCGATTATGAAAACAAACAGTTCTTATTTTATTATTACAAATTGAGTTTCGTATTTGATCTCAAACAGTGCATACATAGGTAAATCCCTCCTTGGGTAAATCATTATAAAGATCCTGACATTTGATGTTAGTAAAATATTTTCGGATTTTGAATACTTTTATACAATATTCATTTACCTCGAACTGAATTTCTTTTTACAATATACATATATTTCGTTTACCGTGTATGATTACTGCAATAGATTACTTGTTAAACTACACTATCACGGGGCTAAAAATGCAGGAGGATATAGATGACAATAAGGATGTCAAACAAAATTTTGACAAGTACGGATTCAAAAGAATTTGACACATTTCATCCTTGTCTGCTTAACGTGGCTACGCAAAACTCCATCCTTCTCCACTGACACAAATTCACTCTGCAAGGTTACCAATTCACGAATGTTAAAATTATTCGACAGATAGCTATTTGTTTTTGTCAAATGTGTGAAAAGACTCAATGAAGTTATTCGTTGAATAAATATATAGAATAAATTTATTTAACGAATACTTATTCGAAACTTTATTCTGAAGTGAAAATACCGGGCCTAAATCTTTTAAATGATGGAAAATATTTAATATTAAATTGTATTTTTAGTTTAATAATAATAGATTTATTGAATGCCCGAGGGCATACAACATAAATACAGTGTAAACATTATTAACAAAGACGATTTTTTTAATGTTTGATTGGTTTCAATGATAACAGGAATGCATTAACAGATATTTGTATTGAAACAATTTGGTGATCAGAATTTAGTGATTAATACCCTATCTATAGGAAATACATACAATGGTAAAATTTTAGTTTTAGAACAAAAGTTTTAATAATAAAGTTACTCATAATTTAAAATGGCAATTAATTGAAATAATACATTCCTGTTCCTGTTACGAAGTAGTAGCAAATTAAAAGTTTCTTTTTATGTTGCTTATACAGATAGTCATGAGAAATGATGATATGAAACAGGCAGATAGACCTAAATAAATGTCTCTTTAAGGCTTGAGTTAAATTAAAATTAATATTTTCACAAGTAAAGACCATTTCATTTTATTAAGAGGTTCCATTATCTTTAATAACAATAAAATCAAAGTAAAATTTACATAAACACAGACCAACAGTTTATTATTTGTTATATTTCTCATGGCACTGTGTAAACAGCTTGAAAATAGAACTTTTAATTTACATATGATTAATGACAGGATTTCTAGCACATCAATAAATTAGGATTCATTGGATGCCACTTTTAATTTGGAACATTTTTTTTGTAATTACACTTTTGATCTAAAAATTATAATAGGGAATTATCTATAGCCAAACGAAAATTTTACCATTGATTTCTTACACCGGGTGCCGGGTATTAGGGTCAGGTTATTATGTTAAATATCCTTTCTTATAGCAAATAAATCATATTACAAAAATTACAAGAAAAATTACACATTAAAAACTGCAAAATTATTTTTGTAAAATATCGTTAGGTTTAGATTAGGAATTTTTATGGAAAGGAAGATTACGTTGATCAATTTTCGTTAGTTTAATGATAATAATTTTTTTTTTAATAAAATAAAGTATCTATCCTGCTTTAAATCTTCAAACATTGAACTAAACTAAATAAAATAAGTATCATACATTTAAATCATTACCAGAGATTGTAAAAAATCTCTAACATATGGGTGTGCATATGACTATGAAAGATTGCGCTTTGGTTTCTACATCAGAATAATGTATTTAATATTGGCAACGTTGCTGGACGTCATTGTAACGGTAGTATGAATAAAAATATACAAATCGGATGTCACAAAGTACGGGATATGCATGAAGTATATACTCTGGACGTCGGATTCACTCAGTTTGGAGGAGTTCATAATATCGTGAAATGAACGGAAACGTATATCGTTGTAAATTGACTTAATTGAAATTTGAACCGAAATTCATAATCAGGGGAAAAAAATAGTCGATATACTTCATAAAATCGAAGCCTATCTCTATTCCTTTCGGTGGTTGCCACAATGTCTGAGCCATGAAAGGACGCAGCAATGATAGTGGGATGTAAATATATATATATATATATATATATATATATATATATATATATATATATATATAAAATTCGTGTTTGGTTATAAAAATAATTGACATTCCATTGAAAATTACAAACTACTTACTTATGAAAATAAATGCCAGATTCTTTGTCGTGTATTTCATTACAAGCAACGCAATGGACATACGGATCCCTAGAGAAACGGGAAGGAACAGCTCCGTTTTTGAGGCGTAACACTTTTTTGCTTGCATTTTTTTCATAATCCTGGGAAGTGAAGTGGTCTGAACATAATCTCACAGCTGCAGTGCTCAGAAACACCCATTTATGTGTAGCACATTTTTCTAACCATAATTTCTTGGCGTCTACTTTATTGGGAAAACTAAAATACATATTAATTTTTATAACAACTTTGGTCTAAACGTACGTACATGTTGAAAACTCTATTATTTGATTATATTATAGTATTTATTTTATTACAAAAATACCAAAAAATATTTACAACATACTAAACACTGTCGTATTCTTCATGTGTAATAAATCAACCTTGAATATGTTCGTTTAAAATTGATTCACGTACATTACTTACCGGTGAAAAGATATATTAAATAGTTTGGCAGAATATGATTTTCTATTACAAAATGCACAATTCATAATTGGATAACACCAACACACACCGAACACAAATTTAAAGCAGCCAGCCGCAATTCCCACTGCCTCAGCGAGCAAAATAACTCGGACGCTCGGAGCTCAGCACATTCCTTGATGTCGCACATGCGCAGTACGAATATTACGCCAATATAGCTATCTCTCTCAATCTTAAACGTTCCCGGCATCTCGTATCTAGTTCATATTATGCTAAATTATCTAAGCTGCAAATATCAGAAGTAACAATCCATTTTAAGAGAACTTTTCGGTAATGCAACTTGATCGCTTGAATCACATTTTGGTCCATCGGTTGCACTAAGGAGGTTACATTTGGCGGCAAAAACATTACAACAATTTTCTTATCATCTGAACAGAAGAATTTAAGATGTACTGGAGCGTTGTCTAAAATTAAAAGTGCCTTTGCCTTTAAATTCAGCTGTTGCATTTTTTTCGAACTGCCGGAATAAAATCCATATAAAACCAGTGTTTAAAAATTTCTCTGGTAACCCAGGTTTTTTTCTGTTCTAGGTACCTCACCGGCAGCGGTTCACTTCTAAAGGCCTGTGGCTTTTGAGATTTGCCCGGATGACACCCGTCACATTCCAATATCTCCTGAATTTAATTGGCCCTTTAATTCAGAAAAGAAATACTGTGCATACTCTGACACCGGAACATCGTTTGATTATAACAATTCAGTATGTTCAATTATTTAATTACAGATTATCACGGGCTCGTAGAACAATTGAAAATGCATTTGGAATACTAACACAGAGGTGGAGAATATTAAGAAGGCCCGTAATAGCAAGTTTAGAAATTTGCGAATTAATTACACAAGCAACAGTGGTACTCCACAATTTTCTTAGGAATTGCGAAGAAAATATTGCTGCACATGAAAGAAGATACTGTCCTCCAGGATTTTCTGACTACATTGATGAAGAGGGTCAAATGCATTTAGGTTCTTGGAGGGAAAACGCAGTCCAATTGAGGTCAGTTAGACGTATTGGAACAAATAATTATTCTCAAATGTTAAGGAACAATAGGGATCATTTATGTAATTATTTTGTTTCTCATCATGGTTCTTTATCATGGCAAACTGATTATGTATTACGAGGAAGTTTTCCTGGAAACAAGTAAATTTTAACCCTAGAGATACGAGTATATAAAATGTACATAATATAGAGAAATAATATGTAGAACAATCTTTTATTTATATTTTTGTTTATTAAATAATAAAAACATGTAAAATATATTTATAAAAAAAAAACATTTAAAATATACAAAAAAAAACATTTAAAATATATTAAAAAAAACCTATTCTTATAAAATAAACTATAAAACTATTCATCGTCGCTTTCAAATTCTGCCAACAAAAGCATTATTTTAGCCTTAAGTCGCATCTTTTTCTTTTTATTTTTCATATTTTCCAAATTTTTGCCTATGGATAATGCAAAATAATAATCTTCGGATTTTTCTTCCGAAGCCCGCCCTATAACTTTTGACAAATCTTGTCCCAACCACAGATAAACACAAACAGATCGCCACCCTAACGTTAGGCAATATGCCGACTAGATTAAGTTTCTTAAGTGTGTAACAGGGTTGCGATTGAGAAAATTTCTATTGTACTAACAGTTTAACTCAAATTGTACTAAAATCACTAACTCTGTACTAAAAATAAAATCCCGCCACATATTTAAAATAATCATAATTGTACCTATAGGTACTTTCAAACATTTTTATTGATAAACTAATAAACAAAAAATAAACATAAATACATTTTTGTGCAACCACCCGCGAACTAAACATTTCGCAGACGTAATACAGTCCGTTGAATGGTTACGGCGGCAAAATTGAGCCCTTCCGACATTACCTACTACTTTAAATAAATTGTACTAAACTTAGAAAAGAGGTACTGACGTACTAGAAAATTGATAATTGTACTAAATCTAGTACAATTGTGCTTACTATCGCATCGCTGGTGTGTAATAGATGGCGAATCCATCAACGTAAGTTCTGAAAAAGTAGTTTTGAGTAGGTACGGAATATATGACCGAAGGGGCTGGCAAAATACTTACTTCTGTTGTGTGATCACGCGACACGAGTACTTCTCAGCGCGCTAGAACACCGAGGGAGGATCAGGGAATATTTGATTAAAATACATAATACAACTTTCTGATAAAATAAATTTTATGAGATATTTTATTACAACGGTTATCCACCCCCAGAACTACCCCGATAATTTGATAAAAGATTGAAAAACTAGTATAAAGAATACACAAAATTCCATACATTTATTTATTATTATTATTTAGTAATATAAAATAATTTTACAATTACGTAACAACTGCAAAAATTAAATGAAACAGTGAAATTAAAAGATATTTAAACCTAAAAAAATATAATTACGTACTTACTACCCATTTCAGAATTATAGTCAATTGAGTATATATTGTAATTATTTTTATATTAATTAATTTTAAAAAATATGACAATTAGTAGGTATAATTACGTAGAAATGTATGGTCCATATTATAAGCGTGATTCATAAGTTTTGAATTTTTTTAAAGAAGTTATTGAATTTCAAACTGTGACTATAATTCTGAAATGGATAGTAGTATCTATACGTCAATCGTCATTGATTATAATTTCTATTTATTATTAACTACTCTTAACTTATGATGTTTTTTATTTTTCCTGCTACCTAATCCTTTAGATTCCCACAATGATTCTTTAAATAATTTAATATTTATTAATAATTTTAACATATATAAGCGGTGATCTTTACATACAACATTAGTAAACCAAGCAGGATTTTGCATTTGAATCTGAGTCTGTATTTCTAGAAAAAGTAATCGAAATAAATTATTTTTATGTTTAACTTCTGGAAACATTTTAGCAAACAATTTTAACTGTGTTTCAACAATATTAATTAAAAGGTCACTTGGCACACACATATTGCCACTGGTGTTTCCACATATAGTATCATACGATCTAAATTCTATTAATTTGTCACTGGATCGACTTGATTCTGTGTCATTAATATTTGTCATTATACATTGCTCGCACAAAAAAATTTTAAAACACATGTACGCAATATATCCGGTAAAATATACTACCGAACAATGTTCCAAGTTGGAAGCATAAACACTTTCACTGCTTAAGTCAAAATCTAAATCAAACACCATATCATTTGATTCTTCACTAGTTGCATTGCCGTCCTCGTCATTATTTAAATCTTTTTCGGAGTTTTTTAAAAAATCATCCACGCATAAAAATGAAGAACTATCATTTTCACTGTTGCCGTTTGTCCAGTTTTGATCAATGCGATGAATTATGTTTTCAAAATGGCAACGAAATTTTTGAGCTGAAGGGTACATATTAAATCCGCCAGCGCCTCTTATCTGACTAAAAAAAATTTCTAAGCAATCCTGATTTAAATTTGCCGTACACAGATTTTGGACACCTTTGTCACTTAAATCAGACCATAAATTAATTACTCCATTTATGGTTTGTATGAAGCCTTCAAAGCATGGTGGAATTTCATGTGAACGTTTTTTATTTTTTTCAGTTATTATAACTCTCCACGTTTGAATCCATTCAACACTCGTTTTTAAAACTTCAATTAGATTGTTGTCATTACTAATTGCTGAACTATTCGGATTGGGTGTTTTTAAATACTTGCTGTTTAGTATATCGAGTAAGTTATTAATTTTTTCAATAAATTCTGCTGTATTCCTAGCGCTGTCACTTTGAATATCATTTAAACAAGCAGTTTTCATCGCTGATGCTGTTCTGTGGCTAAATATTTGGGTTGCAAGATGCGCGGACATTTTTTGAAAACTGTTTGGATTTAAGTGGGTATCCGTTAAATGACCCAGACTTCGTCCTAATCCTGATTTTTTATTTATCATATATGTAATTTCAATATCTCTCCAGGACACTTTCTTATTTTCAACTAAAAAATCACGTATCTTTTAATCTATTTCTAATACTCTTAATTATGTGAATTATATCGTATATTCCACAAATTTTTAAATCACCTATTTCAAAATATGGCTTTTCTTTAGTGACACCTAATTTCTTCATTAAACTCTGATTGCCAGTTCCTTGATCACATATAATCGCCATAACAGTTAATACACATTCAGTTACTATTTTAATGCACTCAGTTAACAAATCAAGCAAGGTTTTCGATTTGACTGAATTTGCAGATAAAAAATAACCGAAAGGTAATTTAAAATTATTATTAATCCCTCGAATCATAAACACTAACGCTTGAGTGCAATATAATGGTTTTCTGCCCATGCTTCCAAGGTCTTCATATCCCAAGTAACACAAATGACCTAAAATCGACGTCACTGTGACGTCCTAATAGACGTCTCAGCGTGGAGCTGTACGACGTCATTTTAAGACGTTGTTTAGACGTCATTTTAAGACGTATCGACGTCATTATAAGACGTTGTTTCGACGTCATTGTAATACGTTGTATCGACGTCTTTTTAAGACGTTGTATCGACGTCTTTTTAAGACGTTGTATCGACGTCTTTTTAAGACGTTGTACCGACGTCTTTTAAGACGTTGTATCGACGTCTTTTAAGACGTTGTTTCGACCTCATTTTAGGGCATTGTTTCGATGTAATTTTTATGGTATAAACATAAATGGTGGTAGGAAAAATAAATAATTTAATTCTAGTTTTATTTATACTATATAATATAAGAAAATTAATGCACAACAATATATGAACAATAAATATTACACATAAAAAGTATTTAAAAAAAATATTACGAAAAATACAAATTAATTAAATAAATAATGCATATTATATCTACAAAAATTGTTGTGAACTGTAGGGTGCAGTTCAGCGGTGCGTTTCCACCCTTCCAAAGTTAGACCAGAAAGGAAAGAAAAATAAAGGATATACTCACAAAGTAATCGGCTATTCGTTGTTCTCGTTACACATATAGCGAGTCCTGGATGCAGTCGAATTGGAAGCGCTTCCAGGATGGCGGTTTCTGCGACACTTTTAACACTTAAAGCGACGCGCTACGTGATTGCGAGCGATGCGAGCGATTGACAGAGAGAAGCGACTCGGTCTAGCTACTTGCGAATACTGACTTGCAAGCAAGTAATAACAAATGTCTTTAGTTTATAAAAACTATACAATTTTGTGTATTTTTGGCGCTAACGTACAGACAATTCATACGAATCTTCTGCTGAGTTGCGTGAGCATGGGCGTGCGGAAATTTTTGGATAAAGGGAGCGCCCAACATTAAAAAAGGCGGAAACATTCTCCCCGCCCCTTGAAAATACCCGTATTTTCAATAAATACTAATATTTCAAGGTAATTAAAATAGGTTAACTATTCATAATAGATGTATACTAATTTAACTACATAAATTTCCCAAGTGAATAATCCCAAAAAAAAAAATAAAGAGAAAAAATTATATATCATAAGTAAATGACGTAATTTACTGTGTCGGCAATGGACACAACTTTACTAGGGGGCGTTTAAATTTAGAGGAGGGTGTTTTAACTAGAGCAACTCTAGCCACCCCATCTGAGCCCGGAAAAACTTGTTCGATAACGCCTAGCGGCCATCGAAGCGGAGGTATATTATCTTGGTGTATTAAAACTACAGTACCGATTGCTATCGGTTCTTCGGACTTGCACCATTTTTGACGTACTTGCAAAGTATGAAGATATTCCAGGCGCCATTTTTTCCAGTAAGCGAGAACTAAGCTGTCTAATAAATGTTTGCGTTTTATTAATTTAGTATCCCCCTTTGAGAATCCTTCTGCAGGAAGATATTGTATAGGTGTGCTCATGAGGAAGTGTGCGGGCGTGAGTGCTTCCGGATATGGATCTGCTAATAATAAGGAGAGCGGACAGGAATTTAATAGCGCCTCTATTTGGGTTAAAACTGTCACAAGCTCTTCAAAGGTGAGCAACTGAGACCCTATAACACGATATAAATGTGTTTTAAGACTCTTTATGTTTGCCTCCCAACCCCCTCCGAAATGCGGACCCCTCGGAGGTATCATGTGCCATTCGATTCGACGATTAGCTAGTTCTTCTAATAGAGTTCTATTATATGACTGTGATGTAATAAAGTTATGTAATTCGTCGAGATAAGCTTTAGCGCCTACAAAATTGGTTCCGTTGTCGGAATATAAGTGCGACACTGGACCACGTCGTGAAATAAATCTTTTAAAAGTGGATAAGAATGACTCGGTAGATAAACTTGATGTGAGTTCAATATGGACAGCCTTTGTAACTAGACAAATAAATAGGCAAATATATGCCTTTTGACGATGTTGACCACGACGGCGACAAAGTGTTATATTTATAGGCCCAGCATAATCAACGCCAGTATGTACAAAAGCTTTAGCTTCTTGTACGCGAAATGTAGGAAGATCTGCCATTTGTGCTACAGCATTCCTCGGTGCATTCTTAAAGCAGCGGTTACATAATCGGACTCTCTGTCGTATAATACTTCTGGAGGCCAAAATCCAGAATTTTTGGCGTATAAGTGCAGTTAGCAAGTCAGGCCCGGTGTGACAATTTGATAAATGATAAAAATCTATTATTAGATTTACGATATGATCTCTTCTTAGGAAGGATGGCCGGGTGACGAGCTTCAAAAGGCAGTTCTGCGTGGGATATTCTTCCTCCTACTCTTAAAATTCCAGCCCTATCAATAAAGGGATTTAATTTCCGGATTTTTGTAGAGGGAATTTTATTATTTTTGATTTTATGAAGATCGTCCTTAAAATAGGCTTTTTGAAGATGCGAGATTATTATTGTTTCAGCCGCATTCAAGTCCGCGGCAGTAATGGCATATGAGCGAGGTAATTTTTTAATAAATTTTAGAATATATGTTACTATCCTAAGTAACTTGGACCATGATGACACGCGTAGCGCTAGTGAACAGATCCCGGATGAATTTAAGTCTTCTGCGGTTGTAGTAGTTAATGTTTTTGTTTTATATTCGGGTAACTCTGAATAGTTGGAGGGTTCAAAAGATTTTATAGGCCAAGACGATACTGAACTCTTTAGCCAGAATGGCCCGTGCCACCACTGAGGATGCGACATTAATTGCGAGGGTAGTAAACCTCGGGATAGACAGTCACTGGGATTATCAATTCCAGCAACGTGATAAAAGTGTTTTGGATCAAGATTTTCTTGACACTGTGCAACGCGATTGCTTACAAAAATGTTCCAGCGATGTGGAGAGGAATGAATCCAGTCTAAAGCGATCCTGGAGTCCAAAAAGGCGTAAATGTTTTCTATAGGGTAGCGGACACGATACGTGTCATATACTAGTTTTAAAAGTTTAGCCATTAATACACCAGCACATAATTCTAACCGTGCGAGCGAAATAATTTTTGTGGGGGCTACTTTTGACTTGGCACATACAATATTAACGGATACATTTTTGTCAGCGTCTGTGGCATGCAAATAGATTACACAGCCATAGGCTTTCAAACTGGCATCTGCGAATGCGACTAAATTAACTGTGCAGCCGTCAATTACCTTGAGATGACGAGGGATGCGCAATTCTGATAAAAGTGGTAGTTCGGCCTTTAGTTTGTTATATACTAATACTATTTCTGCGGGGGGTGTATCATCCCATTCAATTTGTTGCAACCAAAGTTCTTTAATTAGTAACTTGGCATATAATATAACGGGTGCTACTAATCCTAATACATCCCACAGGCGTGCCACGGTAGAAAGTATAATCCGCTTTGTACAATTATTCTCAGTAGTATTACTTATTTCAAATGTAAAAATGTCCTCAAGGTGATTCCATTTTAAGCCTAAAACCTTTAAGGAATTATCCTTGTTGAAATTTACTTCCTTGACTAAACATATTGACTCTGGTAATTTTGACAATACAAATTTTGAATTACTCGCCCATTTAACTATTTCAAATTTTCCTGAATTGAAAAGAGCGATAAGATTAGAAATTAAATTTACCGCGTCGTTTTCATTTAAAGTCGACGTGGCTAAATCATCCATGTAAAAATGATTTTCGATTGTTGATGCGGCAGTAGGAAATTTTTCCCATTCGTCTTCAATTAATTGACGGACAGTGCGAAGGGCTAAGAATGGACTAGACGTTAGACCGAAAATTACTCTATTAAACATAAAGGTGCGAATGGGTTCAGAAGTATTAAATCTGTATAAAATTTTCTGATATTTGCGGTGTTGTTCAGAAACAGCAATTTGTAATTACATTTGTTTAATATCGGCAGTTATGGCGACTTTAAAAAGTCGGAAGTTTAGTAAAATAGTAAATAAGTCATTTTGTAAGTTACGTCCGGGATACAGAAGATCGTTGAGTGAAACCATTGTGCCAGTTTACAGCTACCATCTAATACTACTCGTACCTTGGTGGTAACTTTATTTTGTCGGATTATGGGGTGATGTGGGATAAAATAACCCTCATTTCTATTTTCATCGGGTGATAGTTCTGATAAATAACCATCATCACAGTACTGTCTAATGATTTCGTTATAATTACTGCGTAGTTCTGGACAGAGTTCTAGTTTACGTTCTAGCGATTTCAAACGTTTCAAGGCGTTTGTAAAAGAGTTACCTAACAATTTAGGCTCTTTGCAAAAAGGTAAGGCAACTGAGTACCTGCCAGTATCATCGCGACTTACTGATTCTGTAAAAAGTTTCTCGCATTCCATTTCAGATGGGCTGAGAAAAACTTTCTTTGGCATCTCTTCTAATTCCCAAAATTGTTTGAGCTTGTTATCTAATGAAGCGTTTGAAATAGAACAAAATGCGTTAGTTGCGGTCTCGGAATTGATTGCGATGGGAACCTCTCCCATGAGTAAATAACCAAAAACCGTTTCAATTGCGGCGGGACCGGAAGCGGTGGTTATAGAGTGCCCGGTTAATATATGCGGGAAGAGTCGAACGCCTAAAATTAGATCAACTTGCCCTGGAATATTCCAGGTCGGATCCGCGAGCGTCAAATGCGAAAAATTTTGAATTATAGCGGGATTGACATACACAGCGGGTAATTTTTCAGTTATAGAATCTACTACAAGCGATTGTATCGTGAATTTCTCGCTGGAGGTTTTGGAGGTTATGTTTAGTACAACATAGCCATGAACTGGCCGGGATGCATTGCCGACACCCTTTATGAATGAGTTAGATAGCGGTATTATATCTAAATTCAAATGTTTACAACAATTTAGCGTAATGATATTGTCTTGTGACGCATTATCTATCAAACATCTAATAAGTTTATTGTTGCCATCTTTGGCTTGAGCAAGAACTTGAGCGGTTGACAATAATACTGTAGTTCGCATAGGCGGCGAAGCGGTTTTTATTTGCGTGCAATAGGACACTGCGTTATTTGGCTCGGTGATAACAGGCTTGAGTTGAACCGGAGCGGCTTCGTCACGATTGATGACGTCATCACTAGACTCTGACGGTCCAACATTGGCATCTTTTTTGGCTTCTTGATTAAAATGCAGAATGCTATGATGGTGTTTGTTACATTTTCTACATGTATGTGTAGATTTACAATCGCGGATAGTATGACGTAGACTTAAACAATTTACGCATCCTTTATTCGCTTTAACAAAATTAAATCGCTCCTTGACGGATGCTGATTTAAAGGCGGAGCATTCGTACAATTTTTGATGATAAGTTTGTTTGCAGAAAACACAATTATTATTACCGTTAACGACGAATGACTGGGTATTTCGGTTATATGGCTTAGTCGGGGTAGTTGGAACAAGATTGGAAGTTGTAGTATTATTGAAACTAATACGACTATTCGAAGTACGTTCTAATATTTTAACTTGACTTTTCACAAATTCAATAAATTCAGAATATTCTGGGATGTTCTTTTCACGTTTTGACATTTCGAACAGCTGTGCGGTTTGTGCGTCGACCTTCTTTAAAGCCAAAAATAAGAGGATAAAATCTTTTAAATCTTTAAAGTTTAATTGTTCTAGAGCTTGAACTGCGGATGACAAATTTTCAATAAATTTGTTCAGACTGTTACTATTATGACTAGGCGTTTTTAAGTCAAAAATACTATTAAGGTAATAAGTACCAAGAGCGCGTTTATCTTGATATCTGTCCACTAAACTACTCCATAACGAAGCATAATTGTCACTGTTAGGGATAACTCCCGCTGTAAGCTTTAATGCATTGTGGGTGAGATTACCCATAAGGTATTGTACGCGTTGCGAGTTTGTTAATTGAGGATTATCATGAATATTAGCTTTAAACGACTCATAGAATATTGGCCAATTTTCAATTTTACCGTCGAATTGCGGAATAATTATTGGTGGTAATTTAATAGGACTTTTAATAGGCGGGTTGTTTATGACAGTAGGTAATGGCTGGTTGAGCTTGTCATACTTTGCTCGAGTTCTCTTTATGTAAGAATGAAGATCATCAAAGGACGATAAGCACTCAAAATCAGGAATGTAGTCTGGATCGGATTTTAAGCTTAGTACATTGATCTTTTGAACAATCGCTTTAAACTCCATGCGTATCTGATCAATTGATTCTGTTTCTGCCAGAATTTTTTCGGTTGCGCGTGTTTCTTCAGTTACTACTGATTTTGACGCGTCATATAAGCGATTTACTCTGGCGAAAATGGCTGCCTTTTCGCACTCTAACAATTTAATTGTATCCTCCATGATGTGTATAAATGTAAAATATATGAGATGCAAGTCTGAGAGATAAGCGATATCAGAGTAAAACTCACAGCAAATTTTAGAATATCTGCAATACTTAATAACTGAGTATACCTCCAGTTCAATGAAACCAACCCAGTGAATAAAAATGTTTAAATTGCGGAAAAACTGTAGTAATTTAATAGTTATTACTTTAATAAGAATTTGCGAGCGGAAAAAGAGATTTACATTAAAAAGCGATTATCAATGTAAGAGAGAATTTTGATGTGCAACAATAAATGAATAATTCCGGTTAAAAATATGAGTAAGATCCGGCAAAACTGAGTAATATCCGGCTCGAAGGACCATAAAATGTTCGGTAATTGTTGTGAACTGTAGGGTGCAGTTCAGCGGTGCGTTTCCACCCTTCCAAAGTTAGACCAGAAAGGAAAGAAAAATAAAGGATATACTCACAAAGTAATCGGCTATTCGTTGTTCTCGTTACACATATAGCGAGTCCTGGATGCAGTCGAATTGGAAGCGCTTCCAGGATGGCGGTTTCTGCGACACTTTTAACACTTAAAGCGACGCGCTGCGTGATTGCGAGCGATTGACAGAGAGAAGCGACTCGGTCTAGCTACTTGCGAATACTGACTTGCAGGCAAGTAATAACAAATGTCTTTAGTTTATAAAAACTATACAATTTTGTGTATTTTTGGCGCTAACGTACAGACAATTCATACGAATCTTCTGCTGAGTTGCGTGAGCATGGGCGTGCGGAAATTTTTGGATAAAGGGAGCGCCCAACATTAAAAAAGGCGGAAACAGTTATGTACATATTTATTTGCACGTTGTTGTGTGGTGCATATTTCAACTAGTTCACCATCTCTTGGTTATGATTGCTTGTTTATATTCTTCATAATGGCACTTCGCTTCGTGTCTTACCATATCTATAAAAAAGTAATTGTCATAAGCAATATAAGCACAATTTTATCTACTTACAATATACTAAATTTTCAATGTTCGTATTAAGAAATTTCAGTATTTTCAGTATTCTCCCGTGGTAATTAAAATGCTGGACATGACACAACACAAAGATGGCGGAGGGTGCGTTCATACATATACAGTAGTCTGAGCATGTCAATTTTTATTTGATTTATTTTTATTTTGCTGTAATTTCTTTTAAATTTAGAAAAGAGTTGTAAATACAAAAATGAAAATATAATTCTTTCAACTTACCAAATTATTCTAAAATATCCACCTTGTATAATTTATATTCAGAATTGGGCTGCTGGGAATAATTGTTAATTGCCCGAACCAATTTTTTTTTATATTTCAAATTTTCGGGCCAAGCGCGATAAATTTTATTATTTTTATTACGCAGCCAACATTTCGGCAGTTTGAATAGAATTTGTACCAACAAATTCTATTACAGCTAATGCCAATCTATACAAGAGAAATTAGAAATTAAGTTTCCATTAAAAAAAAAAATGCAACTTGGTCAAGATCACCAGAATCGAAATATGTATTAAAAATCACTATGATGTCTCTTTGTCGATGGTTTACTTGAATCCAATCGTTCTAGAATAGCTTGAAAGGGAAGATGTAAAGATTCTTGGAAAACTTAGGAAAGTGGGATTTTTGGAGCTATAGGAAATGCTCAGGTAAAACCGTAAAACTATATAGATAAATCTTTGTTTTTATATTATATATTTCCCTTTATTTATACATTTGCTTTTGTATTAGCAACATTTCTTAAAATGGTTTTTTTAAAGCACTACTAGGTTTTGTTTAAATTGTTAAAAATTAATATGTCCATGATTTTTGTACCAAAAAATATAACAGATATAAATTGTTTCCGTTTCGCATTAATAATTGAAGGGGCAAGTGGATGAAGGTGTTATGTTACAAAAACTTGTTTCTGAGTAAATTAAGTTTAAATGAAACTAACTGGCATTTTTTAACGAAAAATAATATTTAAATGCAATTTGTTGAATTAGTCGGACGAGTTTATAAATTATTATCATACATTTGGACATTTAAATTTATATTTGTATATTTCAAAAAATTTTGATTTGAATGTACATAACCCCTTTATCCATTCACTGATTTGGTGGTTTTAAGTTCAATAAAAATAAAATTGAGAGTCAAGTATTTTAATAATGTTGTAGTACAGGTACAAAATAATCAAAATGTGTTTAAAAAGAACAAAAAATAAAAAGTAATTCTAACGAATATAAATCTACGTATATTAACAAATCATTTGGGACGACGTCTTTTTTGGTTGGGATTTTCGTCTTGTAATTCTAGCCCAATGATATTTTCATAAAAGCCCCTATGTTCTTCTATCTTTCCTGTTTTATGACGAATTCTAGTGAATTCAATATCTGTAGGAGGCGAATAGTTTTGTTGCCGAAATTGTATATAGTAGGCAAATAGCTGTACATAAGTGTAACGCGGTTGTATAATCGGTGACGTGAACTACGTTACCGAAAAAAGTCAAAAAATAATATAAAATTATTAGCGATTGTTTTTTCTGTAGGAAAAGTCAGATTCATTTCCGATTTGTTCATTTAAGTGTTCTTTGTATCCTTATCTTTAATAATAAATGTTCTTTCAACTAAATAAATTAAAATAAAGTGTTTTCTCTTTCTCACAAAATCCAACATCTGGCGACCGTGACAGGACAAAAAAAGTACAATGGATCGAGCAAGAAAAGCACGTGGGACCGCGCGGACTTCGTTCACGAAGATCTCTAACCAGATCAAGGCGTTGCTGAATGAAGACGAAAAGGACATTCGTGAGATTAAATCACAATTCGAATTATTGGAGAAAAGGTACAGTGACATTTTAGAATTAGATTCTGAAATAAACAATTTGTTATTAGACGACAATAACATAACTGAAAAGCAGTTAGAGGAAGAACAAGATGTAGCAGACCAGTACGCTTTAAATTATTCCAGAATAAAAACTGTTATGTCAGAGTTAGAAGAAGATAAAGTTTCAGTGGCTGCTGGAAGTGACAGAGGCGTTACACAAATAACAAGCATCTGCAATCCAAGACGTTCTTTCAAACTACCTCAACTAGAACTGAAGAAGTTTAATGGGGACATCAAAGAATGGCTTCAATTTTGGACTCAGTTCAAGAAAATAGACGAAGATGAGACCATCGGAGCAGGTGACAAGTTCCAATATCTCTTACAAGCTACTGTCGCGGGGTCAAAGGCTAGAGAATTAGTTGAAAGTTTTCCTGCAACTGAAGGTAATTATTCAAAAGTTATTAACGCTCTTAAGTCTAGATATGGTAGAGAAGATTTATTGGTTGAGGTCTATGTAAGAGAATTGTTGAGTTTAGTTTTACAAAATACTCTCTCATCAAATAAAATATCTCTAGTCTCTCTTTACGATAAACTTGAGTGCCACTTAAGGGCACTAGAGACACTTAATGTTACTACTGAAAAATGTGCATCCATGCTTTTGCCATTAGTGGAATCATGTTTGCCTGAAGATGTTTTACGTATGTGGCAAAGAAATAGTGCTGTAATGCAAGTTGTACAGACTCAGTCTATTGTAAAAAGTGAAGAAGCTAATAAAGATAAAGAAAACTCTTCAAAAAATCGATTGGATCAATTAATGCAGTATATTTCAGCTGAAGTTGCAAATGAACAAAAGGTGACTTTAGCTAAATCTGGTTTTGGAGTTACGATTGACAGAAATATTAAGAAGAAAGAACGCTATTTCAAGCATGTGAGCTCTATTACGGAAGAATTACCTACTGCGGCTGGTTTGTTAACAACCGAAAAAAAGGAACAAAGTAAAGGTTGTATTTTTTGCAATGGCAGTCATAGGACTACCGACTGTTTTAAAGCTCAAACGATGTCATTAGTAGAAAAACGAAAATTGCTAGAGAAAAAGAATTGCTGTTATCTTTGTTTTAGGCCAGGGCATCCTGCAAGACATTGTAGAAACAGACCGAGATGCATAGTATGCAAGAAAGAACACAATGTCATAATGTGTGATAATATACCACATATTCCTGAAAATAAAAAAGAAAACATTCAGTCACAAGAGGTACAAGGTAAGGAAAAGAAAGGTCAGGCACAGGATAATGCTCTGGCAAGCTTCTCAAGTACTCAAGATGTATTGCTACAAACTTTGCTAGTTAGAGTAAGAGGTAATGGAGTAACTGATACTGCACGTGCTATAATTGATTCAGGTTCACAACGTTCCTATGTTCTGAAAGAAACAGCTGAAAGATTCAAATTTAAACCTAAAAGAGAAGAACATATTCGGCACTCTCTTTTTGGTGGTACAACTACTAACATTTGTGATCACAATGTGTTTACTTTATATCTGTCCAATCTTGGTGATACCTATAAATGCAATTTTGAAGTTTTAGATCAAGATGTTATTTGTGGCCGGATTCCACCTGTGAAACCAGGACCTTGGATACAAGAATTGAAAAGCAATAATATCAAGTTAACAGATATGCAAGAACGACGGATAGAAATACTAATTGGGGCTGATGTTCTAGGAAAATTGCTTACCGGTGGATACAAAATTCTTGATTGTGGACTAGTGGCTATTGAAACTAGACTTGGATGGACATTAATGGGGAAAATTCCAAATCAACATAATAAAGAAAGCTCAGCGCTAGTTGTTACATCGATGTTAACCACAGAGGCTAATATATCAGACCTATGGAAACTTGATATTTTGGGTATCAGTGATCCGATAGAGAAGAAAACGAAAGACGAGTTACATTTAGCAGCAGTGGAACATTTTCTCAAGACAGTTAAAGTTAATGAAGAGAACAGATTTGAAGTTCATCTGCCTTGGATTGAAAACCATATTCCACTACCTAGCAATTATATTCTAGCACAAAAACGATTGAATAACACGGTAAAAAAGATAAAAGCTGACAACTTATACGAAGAATATCAAAAGGTATTTGATAACTGGATACAGGAAGGTATAATTGAAGAAGTACCTGAAAAAGAACTTGATAAGCCGGGACATTATTTACCACATCGGCCCGTTGTGAAGGAAGGCAGTACTACCAGGATTCGTCCTGTATTCGATGCTTCCGCAAAAGAAAAACAAAGCCCATCGTTAAACAATTGTCTAGAAAAAGGTACTAATCTAATAGAACTAATTCCTTCTATTTTATTACGTTTTAGATTAAAAAAGATAGGTGTTATAGCAGACATTAGAAAAGCTTTCTTACAGATCAGCTTATTCCCTAACGACAGAGATTTTCTCAGATTTTTCTGGTTTGATACAGAAGAAAATCTTAAAGTTTATCGACACTGTAGAGTGGTATTCGGTGTTTCGTCAAGTCCATTTTTATTGGGTGCAGTATTAAAATACCATCTCAATTCTGTTTTGGCACAATGTGAGAAAAAACAATTATCGTTTAACAAGGAGATAGTAATACAATTAATGGAAAGCTTCTACGTAGACAATTGTGTAACTAGCGTAGATACTTGGCAAGATTTAAAACAATTTATAGAAGAAGCCACGGCAATATTGAATATTGGAAAATTTGAACTTAGAGGGTGGGAGTATACTAACCTTCAACCCTATCCAGAAGAAGAATATACGTCAAATGTGCTAGGTTTGTTGTGGAATAGGAAAAATGATACGTTAGAAATTAACTTGGAAAGTTTAAAATCACCAGATTTAGAAAAAATTACAAAACGAACGATTTTATCTGTGGCCTACAAAGTTTTTGATCCTGTAGGAGTAACAAGTTGTGTTACACTTTTACCAAAATTACTGCTGCAACAAGCTTGCGATTTGAAAGTAAGTTGGGACCAAGAAGTAAATGAAGATATCAAGTCTCAATTTTTAAATTGGGTAAGTGAATTGTCATACTTATCTGATATAAAAATCCCTAGATGGTTAATAGGAGCAAACAGTATTAATAACTTGACTCTTCATATATTTTGTGATGCCAGTAAGCTCTCGTATGCAACGGTTGCATTTTTAAGAGCCGAAACAGATAATGTTCAAGTTCAGTTGATACAAGCGAAGACTAGGGTATCTCCTATAAGTAAAGCTAAAAAGAAGATATCTATTCCGAGATTAGAGCTGTTAGCAGCTACAATTGGAGCGAGGCTATATTCTTCCATAGTAACTGAGTTGAGTACATACAATTTGAAGACATTTTTTTGGTGTGATTCTACTACAGTCCTAGCATGGATAAATCGAGCCGAACAATGGGATGTATTTGTAGCAAATAGAGTTAATGAAATTAGACAACTTACCTCAGGTTGTGAGTGGCGTCATGTACCGGGAGCACTGAACCCTGCTGACTTACCTTCACGTGGATGTAGTGCAAGGAAACTTGTTGAATCCAAATGGTGGGAGGGTCCCGATTGGATTAGAAATCTACCTAATTTTTGGCCTACTTATGACATTAAATATGATGAAGATGAAATCAATGAAGAAAAAAGGAAAGGTGTTATTTCATCTTTAATAAACACAACAGGTAAAACTGACTGGTACTATGTATATTTTTCGAAATATAGACGGATTATTCGTTTAATTGGCTGGTTATTGCGATTAAAAAATAATATGTTAAGTAAACAGGATCGATGTAGCGGTGATCTCTCTGCCGAAGAAATCATTAAGGCTGAAATTAAACTAATTTATTTAGTCCAACAAGATTCATTTACAGGAGTAAATGATGCAAAGTTAGCAACTTTGTGTCCACATGTAGACGGAGACGGTATAATTCGTTTGACAACAAAGATTTCAAATCGTGATGATATTTATGACTTTTGTTATCCAGTAGTTCTGCCAAATCATACGCATCCAGTTATATCTAGACTGATTATGAGCTTACATTGCGAGTCGTCTCATGCAGGTGTGGAGATGATGATGACTATAGTAAGGAAAGAATATTGGATCTTAGGTGGCAGGCGTACTATAAGATCAGTCCTAAATAAATGTCAAAGTTGCAAAAGACAGAAAGCGAAAAGAATAGAAGTTGTACCAACATGTTTACCGGAAGACAGAGTGAAGGATGCTAAAGTTTTTGAGGTTGTTGGAGTGGATCTAGCTGGACCCCTATATGTAAAAAGCAACGAAGGAAAATCGAATAAAAAAGTATGGATATGTTTATATACTTGCGCTATTTATAGAGCTGTACATCTAGAATTAATTTCATCTTTATCAACTGATCGGTTCCTACAAGGTTTTAGGAAGTTTATTAGTAGAAGAGGCCGACCGTCCATAATCTATAGTGATAATGGCACTAATTTTATTGGAGCGGCGAATGCGTTCAAGAATCTGAATTGGGATGAAATTAATAAATATAGCACTATTAGAAAAATAAAATGGAAGTTTAATCCTCCTACAGCAGCATGGTGGGGAGGCTGGTGGGAAAGACTAATTGGTGTAATAAAACAGTTGCTTCGTCGAGTACTCGGCAAAACTTCTTTAGATCTTGAAGAGTTGCAAACAGTGTTATGTGATTGCGAATCTGTCATTAATCAGCGGCCACTGACATACGTCACTAATGATCCACACGATCTAGTACCTTTAACTCCAGAAATGTTTTTAAAAGATTTAGATGAATCTGGCGTACATGATATTGACCTAATTGAAAAATATGACCCAAACCGAAAATTACGCTACCGACAAAATTTGAGAGAAGCTTTACAGCGTCGTTTTCATGATGAATACTTAGGACAAATGATGCTGCATTATAATAGTGACAAACATCCAAAGAAAATAAATATTGGTGATATAGTGTTAGTTGGAAAAGATGGCACCAAGCGAATCAACTGGCCTATCGCAAAGGTTGAAGAGCTTATACCTGGGCGTGATGGAGAAGTGCGTTTGGTTAAATTGAAGACGACGAACGGAGAACTACTCCGTCCAGTGCAGAGACTATATCCGTTGGAGTTAGAATGTTGCACGAAGATTGAAGATAATCTCCAACCAAGTGGTTTAAGTAGAAGTGTAGCGAGTGATGTGAAAACACCCGAGCATAGTGATAGTTTTGAATTTTCACGTCGTGGCAGAAGAATCAAGAAACCAAAAAGACTTAATCTGTGATTTAGATAATTGTAAACTATGTACAATTTCCATTATTTCTTTGTGAGTATACTTAAATTATTTTAAGTACACTCAGGTGGGAGGATGTTGCCGAAATTGTATATAGTAGGCAAATAGCTGTACATAAGTGTAACGCGGTTGTATAATCGGTGACGTGAACTACGTTACCGAAAAAAGTCAAAAAATAATATAAAATTATTAGCGATTGTTTTTTCTGTAGGAAAAGTCAGATTCATTTCCGATTTGTTCATTTAAGTGTTCTTTGTATCCTTATCTTTAATAATAAATGTTCTTTCAACTAAATAAATTAAAATAAAGTGTTTTCTCTTTCTCACAAAATCCAACAGTTTTCAGGTGGGGGATTTTTGAAAATTAAAACTTTCTTGAAAGGGGTGTACTCATCATATGATTCCTTATACATATAACTACCAAATTCTTCAATGCGCAGCCATTTAATACCATCTCTAAACGGAACTTTTTCGTTCAATAAGTTCTTTTTTTTGTTCACCAGTCCCATTTTATTTGGTAAACTTTCAACATCACGAAAGTACTGTTCCATGTCATTAATTGTTGATTGTTTTGTGCATGCTGTTTTAATTATAATTTGTCTGTACTGATCAGGGGTAAATATGGTACTGTGTTTTCTAAGCACTTTTTCTATTCTGCCAAAATCCCTGTCTGAGTCTAAATAGGTGTGTCCCACCTCAGGAAATTTGTGATCAATCACTTCAAATAAACCTTTCAGTATCATTAACTGATATAAACATATCATCTGAAAGTTCTTATTTTGGCCCGCGCACGAATCAGACCACACAGTAAGGTATTTTCTTGTTTTGACATTTTCACAAGTTTGCACAAAATTCCATAAGCAGCTTACAACCTCTGCACTACCTCTATTAGCCACATCTTCAGTCCACGTCTGCATAACAGATTGATGCCCTTCAGTAGTGATCATGTGTATGCCTAAGTTGTAGAACCAGATTTGTCTCAAGTAAAACGCTTTAGAAGTAGTGATTTTGGGTAAAGGCATGGTTTGCTGGAGGTCGACAGTTACATAACACACATTTTTGTCTTTCATAGCTTTTTCACGATCCTTAGACATTAACTGAAAGCCAAGAAATACGTTTTCTTCATGTTCTGCATTTGATTGCCCAGAATCGCACTTACTGCAAGTATCACTCTTTGGATGACTAAAGGATAAATTAAATTTGGTGTTGAATATTTTTGCATATGATTGCTTTTTTATTAGAAATTCCTTTGGCAATTTATGTTCTTTACATTCATCTATATACAATCTATACATAAGTGATATGTTCAGATTGGGAGCTAGATACCTCTTATGTGGATTAGAGTTTCGTGAATAATGAGATTCCTCAGTGGGAAATTTGTTAATATGATTTACAATAGCCTCCTCCACAGCATCGCTCATCTTATGAGGTCTGTTCATGTGTCTACCTCGTTCGTCTCTAGATGGAACTGATTTTCCAGTTTCCAGTTTACTTTTTATTATATCCACTTTCTTACGACTAATTTGGTATAAGGCACAAAACGCTGTTTTGCAAACGAAAATTTGTTGATTGTTTAAAACCATCGAGTATTTATAAGAAGAGGATTTATGCTTAGTAGCATTTTTACGCTGACGCGCAACAGGCACAGGAGTAATACTTCTGAATAACAGGGCATTTTTTTGAGTTTATATCAAGATTGTAAAAGTCGTTAAATACATGGGCGTACGCAGGAATTTCTTCAGGGGGGGGGGCAAGAAGAAATTATGTTTAAAATGCTTTTGTTAAAGGTAAAGGTTTACTTAAAGTAAATACCAAAGATAAACATTTTATTTAAAAAAGAACAAATAAAAATTAATAATTTATTTAGTGAATTTAAACTTTCTAAAATATTAACCGTAGTGGATTCTCAGAAAATCTTTGTGTCACTTCTACCTCTATACGTTTAAAAGTATATGTGCTTGTTTATTATAAAATGTACTGTAATTTTTTTAAAGATGTCTGATCAACAAATTGGATAAATTAGGATTTTAGCTCCGCCTATTCCAATAAATACAGTTCACTTAGTTTTTATGTGGGTCCATAAGATACTACTGTTATTTTATTATTATTATAACAATGAGTGCCCGCACGATACAAATATTCCATCATTACCGATATCTGTACAAAGCAGATTGGCACACCCAGCAATGGGTAATATGCCGTGATGAAATATTTATTTATTTATATATGTTAATGCAAAAGCATTCAAAATTCAAAACGGAAATGGACTAATACATGTGAAACAAAAAATGTGAAAAATGATACTGACACTCTGTTAGTGTCAGTGACACTGATAGAAAATAAAGTTATTCGTACGGCTTTGAATCAAGGTAATATATCTGAATTATTAAACTTGCGTTACAGCGAAAGTAATGTCAACAACGAGCATCGTTTTAAAATGGAATGCCCTAACTTAGTCGAAACAATATTAATTTTTGAGACAAGCGTATTGTATCCATCCTTATCGCACACGCTTCGTGTTATGTAAATGAAAGAAATAAATGTATGCCAATTTATTAATTCGGTCATGATACAGATGACCGTGATCGGACATCTTTTAAAAAAAATGCTGTATGTTATTATACCTGTACAATACACATGTATTATACATTTCATACTGTATAAAACGTATTATTCCTTTTGAGCAGTATAAAAATATTTAGTATTGATCATATTATATCATTTCATACACGTATATTATATTTTTATACAGTATTTTACGTATGTATGATACATGTGCAATATAAAATGTATAATACTTTTATTTTATATACATATATACAGTAAATTTTCCATTTTACTTTTTATATGGAAACTTTAGGGGGGGCAACTGCCCCACCTTGCCCCGCCCTGCATACGCCCATGGTTAAATATTAACTTTCGTGCGTCTTCATCAAACTTCGTGTCGCATTTCATTCTACACGTTTCACTACATAAGCATCCAGAAGTAAAGTTTTTAGAAGGCACAACATTTCCTTTGTATGAGATGTAAGTTTTTCCTTTTTCTCTGCAAATTGCTGCCGCATTTTTTTTCCACGACTCAGGGTTTCTAGTTCGTATTTTTGTAGTTTTCTGTTTAATAGGAAAGAGTTTAATTCTTTTTGTACCCCTAGTAGTTAAACTTTCGTCATTGTTATTCGAAAATTCGTCATCAACTACAGATGTAATAACAGGCTCTCTTATACCTTGTTCATAATCACTTTCACTTTCTGATTCTGACTGACTTGGCTGATATTCGCTACCGCTTGATTCGTATATATAGTTGCTATCGTGATCTAAACGATTAACTGGAAATAAAAAATTGTCAGTATATAATGTGAATAAACATACTGTTTATATTCATACCAGCACTTGTTTGCCCCTTACACTGTATATGCACATCTTGCAGAGAGCAGACACTATCAGTATCCTTATGACAGACTAAAAGTCAAAATCACATGTAAATTTCAGATATTGGGGTTATAAAATAATGAATATACCTTCGCTAGGACCTGCTACACAATATATATTATCTTCTTGTAGCGAAGATGCCTGGACATTTTGTTTTCCTGTAGTTTATATTAGTTTAATTACATTAACTTATAATCATTGTTCATTATTTTAACCTTACCTTCGCCTTCGCTTGACTTTTCTTTATCATTTGCACTTAATGGCTTAAAACTGGTAGTCTCCTTCAACTCTTCTTTATTACTCAATTCAATTGCTTTTTGCACCATTAGCTGTCCCCGTGACAACATTTTTAAGTTTTATTTAGTACATTACAAAGGACAAACACTGTTCATAATTTTTAAGGTTAGGTTCTAGGAGTCTTGTCACGGAGTATTACAACGTAATAATATAACATTAGGTTTTCATACGGATGAAGGGGTTATGGGCACATAGCTCCTTTATCCATAGCAACTTTGACATTTACTGTAACATAACCCCTTTTTCAACTCTGTATCTCCGAGAATATTGCAAGCAGAGCCAAATGCTTTGGAGCAATGGAGCATAGTATAAGGAATACATAATAAGAACATCAGATTCTGTATAAACTGTTGGCATTATATTCGAGAGTGGCGCACCATTGTCAACTGAGAGAACTATTTTAAATTTAAAATTAGGCGCGGATTGAGAATATTAGTACACAATTAATAAAAAAAATATATATATGGCTATGAAAAAAGCTTGCATGTAGTGGAAAATAATATTTATTATTATAAAAAATATATCACAATAATATATAAAAATTAAAACAAACTCTGAAGAAAACAGAACAAAAAATCTGAGTATAAAAAATATTTAGATATACTTATATATAATATAAATGTATATTTAAAGTAGTGAAAATAAAAGTAATTCAACAAAATAATTAAAAAAAAATAACAAACGACTAGGTATAACATATATACATAAAAATTTAAATATCTTTAATATTTGATAGATCACAATTAGGATTTGTTATTTTGTTTGTTTTTTGTTTTCTTAATAAGCTGTAAATCACGATATTTGTCTTCAATGTATTTTCTTATTATCAGTACAATGCTATTTTCTAACAATTCTTGCAAAACTGATTTAGCGTGAAGAACACATGTAAACCATTCAAAATTAATATTATCTAAAAATAGTGATTTAAATTTTGTTTTTAAATTATTAATATGCCCATAATCTTGCAATACATGAAGAATCACATCGTGCATTTCAGCTAATAATATTATCACATGTTTTGTTACATAAATAAGTCTTTTCTTTTCATCATATTCTTTGAACATAACAAAAGTATGATGAGGTTCTAGTTCATTTGTTAATAAATTTTGTTTGCATTCATCGCATTCCAGACGTTTGATTTTTTTAATGAGAAAACCTGCGACGTATGTAATAGCTTGCGTATCATGAATCTAACATATTTATATTCACTCGAAAATCCGAAAACTGAGATAACTCGTTCTGATCATCAACAAGAGCCACTGATTCTTCATGAGCTGTTAAAAAACATTGTATGTTGTCTAATAAACTGCTATTATCGTCCTCGCAATTTTTATTTTTAATATGAACTGTTATTAAACTATTTAATACAGAAGTTTTTAAAGCCGAAATAAATTGAAAACAATTAGGGTTTGTGTTTGCAGCTCCATACTGTCTAATAGCAGCAAAGGTATTTTCTAGAGAATCTTGGTTTATAGAACGTGGTCTTAAAAATTTCATTCCTAAACGTTGGCAAGTTTGAAATAAATCTTTCATTGCTTTTATTGTATTAATCCAGCCAGTTTTAAATGGCATATTTGTTTTCTTAATATCTTTGTCTTTTGAATAAAATTCCCACGAGTTAATTTTGGAGATAATATTGTCCCAGAAAAGATGATGCCTAGATTTTCTTGATATACATCTTCTTAATGGTTTTCCGAACTCGCGTATTGGTTTTTTTCCATTAAAACTGTCGAATAACGAATCTATATCATTTATGAATTCCGCTGTATAAATAGCTTCGTTTGGAAGTTTACCAGGTGCACTTCCAATCATGCTTTCAATAGCAATGGCAACAGTTCTGCTCATCGTTTTAGCAGCTACAGAAACTTTCATTTTTAATTTAGGTTGTCTATCAATATCCAAATATATTTGTTTGATTTTTCGAAGAGCTTGAAATCTTCTAATTTTGTCTAAAGAAAAGGCTTTGGAAAGGTATTCTGATTTTGCAATAAATTTATTATTAAAACGAATATTATACTTAAAGAATGCATTTCTCGTTGATTTCAATAAATGTGGCGGGTCGAATATGTGTACCACTTTTTGTCCATTAACAAAGAAATACGGTCCCTGTCTAATAATTGAAGGATCAGAACACAATTGCCTAATAGCAGTACGATTTGATGCTCCCTGATCAGAAACTGTTCCCAAAACTTTTAATCCAGAATGTTGTAAGTGTTCAATTACGTCCTTTATTAAAAATTTTAAATCCGCTGTCTTTATAGAATCTTTTGAAAAAAAGTAGGCAATCGGCTGTTTCCAAATTTTTCTTATTCCATGAATAAGAAAAAGTAGGGCATGATTTGCTACTTCATCTTTTCTACCCAACTTATTTCCTAAATCAACAAAGCCTACAATTTTATCTGTACGCGTATTATACGTAAGCTTTTGGGATAACGATATCTCGTCAAAAACCAATACACAATTTCGGTCTAATTTCGCCATATTTTTAACTCTTTCTGCTAATCTATTAAAAATTGATACATTTATTCCCGCTTCAAATGGTATATCTATCAAAATATTTTGTAACGTTGATTTTGATGGTAAAGGAAGAAATTTTCGCAAGAAATTATAACACTTTGGACCACGTTTATAACACGCTAAAGCTAATACCTTATCCTGCGTTGTCCAGAATGGCCTGTTAAGTTTTGCATTTTTAAATATGCTCTTTATTAATTGTACTCCGGCACTGTCTAAATTACTCTCTAAATTTTGAAACATTTGGGAATGCGACAAATTAAATAAAGTTTTTATTTTTTGTTCTGATTTATGTACTCTACTGGTAAGTTTAAAAATTCTATTTTGTTCAATTTTGTTAATGTCATATAATTTTCTTTTTCTAGGTGTTAAATTTGTTACTCTTGTTTCATTAATTAAATTTAAAGTTCTATTAGAATTTTTACATTTTCTTTTTGTTGGTGTATGTATATCATCGAAGGAAGTTTCTATTTTTTTTTTTAATTTATGTTCACTAGGAGTAGTAACAGTTACTGTTTTGGATCTAAATACATCTGCAGGGCGAACAACTACATTGCTGTGAATTATAATTTTATCATTTTGTTTAGCGGTATCATCTTTTACAACTGCAGGATGTGTGGTACATGGCAAAGCAAATTTCAATAATATTTTTTTATCAGAATCGGTAAAAGAATTTTCGTCAAAGTGGTCTTCACATAAATAACATTTTGTTGTTTTAAATTCCAAATTCATAATCTGAAACCACTGTCGTCTTCTGCTTAATTCATTTGGGAATTGGAAAAATCTTTTGTTTTTATAAGAAGAATCAAAAATGGGAGAAACATATCAATTTTGACAATTTGTAGCCAAACATTTGTACCGACACGTGCCTACAGTTGACATTGCAAAATACTTTTGTTATGTTCAAAGTTTGTACTTACAAGATTTTCTAATAATATAACTAATTCTACATCACAGCTCGGGAAACTTTCTTTTTTACATGATTTTAATGTTCCGATTTCGGTGTAAAAATGTGATCCATGGGTCTAAATCTAAAATAAAAAACAAAAAAATTTACTCATTATAACCAAGTTTACTTAGTTTATATAAACTTACAAACTTTATCATTCGGCAAGACATCCAATTCCGGTTTAAAAATATGATGATTTCTATGGTTCTAAATCTAAAATAATATAAAACAAAAAATTACTCATTATAACAAGCTTACTTATTTTATAATAACTTACACACTTCATCATACGGCAAAACATCCAATCAAGGGGCCATCCAATAACCTCCTTAGAATAAAGAATACATACATAATACGTAGTATTTTAATTTGTCTACGATAACCTTTGCATGTTCTGCATTTTGCATGTAAAACTTAGTGCATTGAATTTTTGTCTCTTGCCAGTACAGATCTATAAAACACATAATTACCATCATATTAAATGTATTAATTACACTTGCGTAATAATATTTACTCACTAAATTTTTCAACGCAATTTCTTAGTTGGCGTCCAGCAACCGAACAACCGAACGTTACTCACAACACAAATGTCAAAACGGTCCAAATTCAAAATAGTGAATAATGTAGATTTCTAATTTAATTCTTGTAGTTCAATCAACGATCGCAGCGCTATGCGCACCTGAGTTGCGCAAAAACACTGTGCTAATGTTGCCTATGTTTCAAATTGTCTTCTTACGTAGTATTTTATTTTGTCTATGCTTTGGAGGTAAGTCGCATGAGCACATAACTCCTTCATCTACTACAAAATTGAAGATTTTCAGAAAATGTTACATAACACCTTCATCCACTTGCCCCTTCAATTATGTAAACATGTAATATGTTTTAAATAAATAAAATATAAATATCACCACGGCATACCTATATTTGGGTGTGCCAATCTGTTTCTATTCGTAGATTTTGGTAATGACAATAATTAAATAAATATATTACACATATATGTAAATATAAACTAAGTTTTATATTACATTTATTCTAATTTTAAAAATCATTATAATAAACAATATATTGTCATATACTTTTGCATAATGAATTGATATATAAATAAAAATAATATATTCCTTCGTGTGTTATTAATTGCCAAATTAAATAAATTTAAAATATGAATTTTTAATAAAGTAAAAATAATCGTCATAAAGACGTCAAATTAGACGTGGAAAAAAGGTTTAAATAGACCTAATTATGACCTATGACCATATAAAGTCGTCATATAGACGTCATAGCGACCACAAATCTGACGTCTAAATAGTCCTATTTCAGACCAAAAATCAACGTCACAATGTCGTCGTATAGACGTCTGATTAGACGTCTAAATAGACCTATTTCAGACCAAAAATCAACGTCACAATGTCGTCGTATAGACGTCGGATTAGACGGCAGAATATGACTTAAATTCGACCTGAAATCGACGTCACTTTTTGGTCGACCGTCGGTCAGTGTTACTTGGGATCCTTCCATCATATCTAAATAGGGAGTATATTGAAGATACTTTTTTAAAGGCCATTTCGTCGAAAACTATTGTACAATATTTATCATTTTCCGTTAGAAATTTTGTTTTATGTTTTAGAGCACTTATTAATTTTTCGTTAAATCCTGGTACAAAACTTAAAATATTTGACCAAACTTTGAATACCTTTATGTTTCTGTAATTATCGGTAACCCCCCGGAGAACGATAATGAAAATCAAGGGCAAAACGTTTTTGCTGTTCTGTCCATGGTGTACCTTTTTTACGTAGTAATTGCATCTTGCAAAGTGTTTTTGCATCTTCAGAAGCAAATTTACTGTGATCGATCATCTCTTTCAATGTAGATTGACATTGCAATTTGTTTTTTAGTCTCTTTATTAAAATATTTTTTGACCGCATTTGTTTTCTTAATGACTTTATTTGAATTTTTAAATATTTGTTTTCATCACTGCCGAATTTTATTTTTGGTTCAGAAATTTTAAATAATTCTTTGCTTACCGTGGATTTTGTTTCATTTGATGTAACTACAAAGTTTGATGGAGATCCGGATTTACTTGGCGTATTGAAGGGTGAAAGGTCTAAAGTCCAATCTTGTAGTGGCTGATGTGATGTCAAATCTTTTTGCGGTGTTGAAAATACTATAATATTTTCGGAAGTTGATGGATAAGTTTTCTTCGGTGTTAAAACTTTTAATTCTGTAGAATTTGCTGTATTTGTACCTGTAGGTTCGGGTGGAGATTTAATTAAATATTTTGATTTTACTGTAGGAATCGTGTTTTTGATAAGCCTTTTCTTGAAACTGGCATTTGACATATAACATGATTTTTCGAAATGGTCTTCACAAATTACTTTATAACGCAACTGTTCAAATGAAAGACCGACCAGTTCAATTTTACCACAATATTCAATCCATTTTTCCCGCTGATTATCATTTCTTGCAAAGTGGAAATAATTTATTTGTTTACACACTGTATCGGATTTACCACAATATTTTACTTGACATTTCATTTATTACCTCTAGGCTTAGACATATTACGTGATTTAATTTGTAACACAATCACTTTTGTAATATTAGCTGAATTTTGTAGGGCGCTGAGAAAAAACAACAAATTGTCTAACTGCACATATAAACGCTACTAACTACCAAGGTTTATACCAGAGAAGGTTGCGTCATTCGCATAAGGGCAATGTATTCGGTGGTGGGCGCAAGAGTAGGGATAACGCGACGTCAGCGCTAGACCCACTGCTAGAGCCAAAAAAAATTAATTTGGAACCTTTCTTTTCTAAATTTAATATTTTTAAATTTTTCATTGAACAATTGTGTTTATTTTCTAAAAGACGTGTGGCTAGATTACAATCTGATTTTTATTTAGAGAATCGGTTCTCGATTCTGGAACCGAAACTCACCGGTTCTCGGATCTGGGACCGAAACATGGTGAATCTCGATTATGAAAGAAACTGATAATATATGAATATCGATCTCAGAAATTTTTCAGATCATTGAATATTTTACATTACATTATTACAATCCGTGACTTAGATTTACGTATTATGAATCAATATGTTATGATGAATGACAAGTTAATTATTTTGAAAGTTATTTTTTTTAAGTAATGAAATAGAAACGAAACAGGTAACCAATTTGGGAAAATTGGTATCAGATATTCTGATAAACTGATATAATGCAATTCTCTGAAGAACATGTGCAAAAAGCATGTACTTTTTCCCCGACTGCCCGACCGGCGCCTTTGTTTAAATTTCTATAGAATTCGTACTTTTTAGCCCCTTTCGGCTTCTTTTAATCTAAAAATTTACTTCAACTGGGTATTTTAAAATAATACCCAATAAAAATTGACAATTAATGAGGCATGCTAATTCCTCACCGATATTAATTAAATGGTGTTACAAATCGAACTGAAATCAAGAAAATATGAAATATTCATTTATATTACATAACTGAGAGATATAAATATAAAGATTAGAACAGAATGTATAAGTAGGTGAGTGAAATTCTTGGAAATAATGGAAATATCCATTGCTTTGTCCCTTAAATTTTATGGCCGCTATTGTCATTATGTAGATACCGTTAACTTAAAACATAACTCAAGGTCAAGCTATTGAAATGAATAAATGAAAAATTGATCATATAATACGAAACTGAAATCTGGAATGACAAACAAACATTATGTGGTTACATTTTTAGCATCCTCTTGCCTTTGGTATAATAATATTTACACATCATTACAAATATTTTCAATTAATTTACATATAAAAAAATTTAGTATCGTTCAATAATATATTTTCAAATACATACAACAGAAAATATGTTTATTTCTCAAGAATGGCGAGGCTAATTTAAAATTATAATTGAATATTCTAATCATCGATTCCATAACTCGGATCCGAAGTTCGATTCCACTACCCGGAACCGGAATCGAAGATCGATTCCACTACCCAGAACCGGAACCGAAGATCAGTTCCACTACTCGGAACCGGAACCGAAGATCGGTTCCACTACTCGAACCCGGAACCGAAGATCGGTTCCATTACTCGAAACCGGAACCGAAGATCGGTTCCATTACTCGGAACCGGAACCGAAGTCGGTTCCAAGAACCGGGTACCCGGATAGTTTTGGAACCGAGTACCCGGTTCCAAAATTTTCCGGTTCTTGACAGCACTAGTTAATTGTCTGTCCATGCCGTCAAAATGGCATGATGTCGTCAACGTAGCATCATATGTCTTTTTGATGACACGGACAGACAATTAACACAATTAAAAGATTTTCTAAATTCCTTCCACAAATCAACACAGTTTACCTTAGAAAAAGAGATTAAATGCCAACTAAATTTTCTAAATATTACAATTACACACAGGGACAATTAATTTCAATATAAAATATATAGAAAGGATTCATATGGCGATAGTATATCAAATTGTTCTAATCACCCGGATAACAGTAAAATGTCTGCATTCAACAGTTTTATCCACAGACTACTCGTAGTTATGATTCCTTTATCGAAAAAAGATTTTACAGGCGAATTAAAAATAATTAAACAAATAGCTATAAACAACGGATATAACGTAAATATTGTGGACCGATTATTTATTGTATATCGACATTGATGTCATCTATCATACGGTGGATTAATTGAAGCAAGTTCAGAATTTAAAAATCCGCTAAAATTATGGAAAGAATATTCACAACATATAATGGACCTAAATCAATTAAGAATGAAATTGGAATTAATAAAATTACATTAAGAATTACAACAGAACATATTGCTCCAGTAGAAGTTGTAAAGAATTTTATTCGGCAAGGTACATTCATTAAGTATTTATTTTTTCATTACTTGTATTGTCGAAATGTCTTATTTTCCAATTATTTATATTCGTGCAATACATATTTTCTATTTGTTTGATCTACAATACAGAATGTCTTCTGATTTTTGTTTATTTATTTCACCAACTTTTATAATATTTATTTAAATAAAATTAATTTTATTTAATATAATACATTTTACTTTGACTTATTTGATTTTATTCCATTATATTCTATTCCCGCTCAGCTTATAGGTCTACTGCTTACGTCATCAGCGCATGCAGGTAGATGAATAAATGTAAAACTTGGCTGCGGCTGCCAGCGCTGCGAGAACACTTGCTTACAGTGGTTCGCGTAAGTTGTGGTTCCGTATTACAACTTATATTTGTCTGGGCAGATGTTTCCACAACTAGCAGTAGTGCCATCTACCGTAGTTGTGGGAACTACGATGCAATATGGTTACATAAATTCACATAAGGCTGGCGATCTGTTTGTGTTTATCTGTGTCCCAACCTAGAACAAGTCTGTACTAGGGCTTCTACAGGAACATCTTCCGTTTTTCTTTTCTTGATTGATTTACCACGACCCACTGGAGTAAGGAGTTCTTCCTCCACAATACTTTGTCTTGACGTTGAGCTTTCTTGTTCAGGCTCGCAAGAAGAGAATAATGGTTCACACTGTATTAGTGAACCTTCTTCTGACACTAGCATTTCTCTCCAATCATCTTCATCTTCCTCTGCTGGTTTTGGTGGTGGTGTTGAAATATTATTTTTTAAAATATTTCCTTTTGATCTACAATATTTTTTTTATAAAACAAAATTTAACATTTGAAATAATTAAATATTACCTCCGCATTTGAACAGCAGCATCCAAAAAACTGCATAATTCATAATACGGCCATTTACATTTGTTTTGGGCCGAGCCTGATGGCAGATCTTTGATTATTTTTCTCTCTTTTAAAAATTTTAATCGCAGGCTGTTCCACGCCTGCTGACATTCTTCGACTATAACAATTAAATAGTACCTATGCGACTTACAAAAAATAAACTTAATTCCAAATAATACTAACCTGAATGATCTAAAGTTGTGGATATGGTTTTCCAAGCATTTCCTACCGATATTCTAAAAGAATTAACCTTTTTATTCCACAACTGCGGATATTGCTGCACTAATTCTATCAATTGGGAAAGTATAGAATCCATCACTAAATTTGACATAATTATGTCTCGCCAACACCGATTATTATGAATGAATGACCAAATTTTTTGTTTGAAATATTTGACAGTTGACACGCATGCGCACTTCGCTAACAGGAATAAGAATAAGGCGTAAAGTTAAAAGATAACGAACTTTGGCTTATTCCTTATTCCTTATTCTTATTTCTGCAGCATAAACCGACTCATATGTTATAACTGTTTTAACTTTATCACTATTCTTATTCTTATTTTTATTCTTAAATTTTGCGAGCATAAACCCACCTTAGTCTTTCCTTGCTCATTTTTCTACCTTGAGCTGATGCTTCAGCTTGGTGAGCAAGGGTTCTTTGAGGAAGTAATTTCCAAAAAAAGTCCGCTTTCGCCTGCATTGTAGATTTGATCAGGGTACAACTGCATTTCTGCGATTTTATGTCGAAAGCGCATTTTTAAATGGCTCAACAGCTGCTTCACCCCTTGATTGTTTTCCCCTTGTAATTGACAGTTTTCTCTATATCTTTGCAATCGGTAATTCGTCTTCGCCATCGTATTCTCTTTCTGACAAAATTTTCCCCAGAAAGAGTCCAACGTTACGTTCGACATCGAGTTTTTTTTGTGTTATATTTAATTTATTTAATTCCATCCTCTCACGTGACAAAAACGTGAAACACACATGTTGCACTGTAAAACAATGAATGAGTGTAGAATTAAAATTCCTAATAATAAACATAATATAATGAAATTTAAAAGTCAGTGTAAAGAAAACGTGCCTTTTGTATTATGCAGATATAGAATCAATTTTGAAGAAAGTAAATGAATTACATGGTACGAAAACTGTATACATTCAGAAGCATGTACAATTTAGTATTGGTTATTATTTGAAATGTTCATACGAGTATATGTCGTACTGTCGAAAACCGTACCGTCGAAAAGCCATACCGTCGAATAGCCACACTGTCGAAATGTCATAGTGTCGACACTTACCCCCTCCACAATGTCCGTAGCGTCGAAACGAGTGCGTAGCAGTCGTACTAATCCTATAGCTCCGAAGTGCTACGCGTCCTAAATGCCAGACGTCCGTAATGCCACAAGTGATAAACGTATGTCGACTACCAGACCCGAAGTTTTCCGACATCACAATGCCACAAGTACTAAAGTGGGACAGGATGAGGAGTATTCTCGGCGTATGAACCATTCATTACAGGTCGCTACATGCACGTATCTATGTCGCATTTCGCCTATTAAAATATAGATGGCTGTACTATTAACATTGAAATTTAGTATTAATTTATTACATTTGAAATTGTTCATTTGAAATTAAGTAAATAATATAAATAATAAACACATTTTATGAATAATATTTTATTTAATTTAATAATAAAATATTTTCTTTTCTTAATAGGACTATTTAATATAATAATACAGAGTAACAAAAAAGATAAGTTAAACAGAATCATTCTTCATTTTTAAGATGTTCTAACACTCATCATCTTGAATCCTTATATGTAGCTGGCAATAAATTCTATATCATTCCTTTATCTAAAATTATTTTCACACTTCTTATATTGTTTTCTGCTCTTCGTGGCTGTAACACATTTATAAATTCTACCATAAATTCATCATCAGCTAGTGTAGGATAAATGATAAGAAATAAATTTTATTGACTTGATTCACAAATAATTAGCTACTTACAAAATAAAATAAATCAAAGGAAATTTGGCCGGTGAAATTAGAAATTTCTAATTTACTATAAAGAGTAAAAAATGCAATCGAATTACTTTCGTAGTGATACGATCCGGAAAAATAATATATTGTTGATTACATGAAGGTATTATACTTGATATTTATATATTTATGTATTCATAAGAATATTCATATAATAAATAATATTACACTAGATATAACTTTCACTATCGTTGTGTTGAAACGCAAAGTTTTTGAATTTTTTTAATACCCTCCTATGGAGGGTGCTATATTAAAGTATATATTAAATAATTTGTTATAATGCATACTGCTTATTTATAATATTATTCGAGGTGGGTAATTTTTTATGTCAAACAGCCTTATTCTCGTGACACTTGTATTAAAAACAATATTGTTTCATGTACAATATTGAAAACAACATAGTTTGATATAATGTATGAAGTTCGTATTTCCGTGACTCCTTGTAAACTGTCTCTATACAATTTATTCAGCCTTATTCTCGTGACACTTGTATTGAAAACAATATTGTTTCGTATACAATATTAAAAACAATATAGTTTATGGTATAGTATGAAATTCCTATACTCGTGACTCCTTATAAACTGTCTCTATACAATTTATAGTATTGTAATGTATACAAATATGAAGTTATTTCATTTCCTTATTTGACATTTATTTACTTGATTTTTTGACATGACATTTCCTAAACCCAAAAGAATTATTATATTTGTTATTAATGGTGCTGTGGAAGAAAAAAAATAGTATAGAAGGCTCAATAACAGATAAGAACATTTAAAATCCGGGAGAATGAATACAGCCAAATTTAAATACGTATATATTGTAGGTATGACAAGAAATGGTTTTTAATTTAGATTCTTGTTGAAATGTGTCATTTAGAAACGTAGAGAACTGGAGAAAAACATAAAAATGACAACAGTTAATATCGTATTACAATTTAATCAAATAACTAGGGCTCTATCATACAATTCTAGTAACAATAACAACAACTACCAAGATTCCTATTATTCGAATCTGTTGAAAATAGTATATTGTGTTATTAGGAGTAAAAGTTAGACTTTGTGTGACGAGCGTGGAAGTTTAAACGACGAGCGAAGCGAGTCGGATAAATGCACGCGAGGCACACAAAGACACTTTTACTCCGAATGACACATTATATTTTTTTTTCAAACGTAGATATTTAAAGAAAAATATATACTACTGACGTTACATTTTACGTAAATTACGTTTGCGATTTCAATTGCGTTGTAGCTATGGATATTTATTTGTTCCCTTGTGGTTATAAACATTGAAATGAAAATTTTCACGTTTTGACGTTTAAATAAAAACTGTGCAATTTTATATCCTCCTTGTGTGCATTTATGTCGGATTTTGAAGGATTATAATATAATGTAAGTCCCCTGAAGTTCAATTGGATGGAAATCTAACAGTGTCGCTGAAAGATGTCCACGAATCACTGCAAAACAATATAATCTTTTCTTATCACTTTAATTCTAAGTATTCTTATGCTCATTACCGTCCCTGTAATTGTAATCTGTAAGTCTGCTGTTCTTTAATAATGTTATTTCCTCAAAAGTAAACTCTGTTTATATTTCAATTCACAGGTTATATATTTAAATTTGACAGCTATGGATCGTATTTAGTAACTTTATTCTTAGGTTACCTAGCGTGTTATAGTGACATTTAGGGCGATATTACAGGTTTCTTTTATTAAGGCTATTTCTTATTCGTTGATTCTGTATAGTTTCTATGGATATTTATTTATTTTATTTCTACCTTGTGAATCAAGTCACAAAAGATGCTACTTTTATGACGTTTGAAGAAAAAATCATTTACGGTTCTGTTTCTGTTGGTTTTCATCATTAAGTACAATGGTACAAATTTGTTGAAATTAATCATATAATTATTGATTACATTTGTTACCAGAAGTAAGTATCCGCTAACTGGTATGAAAAATAACACTATTTAACATCAATAGATAACTTCTTTCATTAAAAAAATATAATATGTATTTATAAATAAATAAACAATATACATTCCAGTAAGATACTTAGTTTTTTTTGTTATAAAACGGAAATTTAATCTCGATTTGGATAATTTAGTAGAGATGATACTTAAATGTATTGAATAGCATTTTCAATTAATAATCTGTTAATTTTTGTAGAAGTTTGATGTTTTTTGTAAGGATAAAGGATCATTCATACACTTAAATATATTTTTTTTATTGAGTCACAATTAGTTAAATATTAACATTATGTTATTGGTCAGTGTCAATACCGAGCACAATAGATTTAGGTAATCGGTGTAATCAACACGTTTCGCTCGGGAACATTCCACCAGTAGCGGCGCCCGAATACTCTTCAGTCAGTGGCACACGTTACAATATTGAGACTATACTATTTCTTGACACTGATATATTGCATATTTAAATATTTACGTATGTATTATTAAGTAAATAATTACTAAAAGTTTACTTTTTTGTTTAACCTTTCCAGATATATATGTTTATTTTAATTAAGAATATTTTTCTCTCTTTTTACGCAAACAATAAACATTTTTAAATTTTGTAAACAGATGCATTTTTGTATTTATTCATTATTTGTACTTATTGTAAAATTTATATTTAAATTTAGAAAATAGGGTACCATTACAAAATAAATTCAGATAAAAAAAAATGTTGACTTAACAATACTGATAACGTTGTAGTATTTATTTTGTTAAATTACCTCTTTAATTTTCAAATTAATCAAATTATTAAACTAACAGTTGTGTTTATGAGTTATAATAGCAATGTATTCAAATATTTTAAATAACTATTTAGACCGCGCGTTTGTATCATGGTAGATATACAGGGTCGTGATAATTTGAATCTGCCTTTTTTGCATCAAGACGCTAATAGCTCGCGCATACCAGTCTTACCGTATTAGAAAAATAAAATAATTTTTACGAAAATTGAAAATATAAATTCTGGTTTATTTGCAATCTGGAAGTAGTGCAATATTATTAACAGAAATAAAAGTACAGTTATTTTCAATAACAATCAATCAACGTTTTAAAATTAATAATAAATAGTAATTGACATGCATAGTAACATTAACTTTGTAAAGTTTCAAAATGTCATTATACTTTAATATTTTTATTTCTTATCATTTATCCAATATTAACTGACGATGAAGATATGGCAGAATTTATAAATGTATATATATTTTTAGATATCTCCTATATAAGTCCGCGTGCCTCCTTAAAATTATTATAAATAAATAATATGCATTATAGCAAATTATTTAATATATATTTCAATATGGCGCTACCCATAGGGATGTGTGAAAAAATTCATAAAGATTGTGTGACCCGCCCTACATTTTTATGTATTCTTAAAAATCTCCTATATAAACCCGCGTGCCGCCTTGAAATTATTATAAATACCTACCTAGTATCCATTATAACAAATTATTTTATATATATATATATATATATATATATATATATATATTAATATGGCGCCTCCCGTGCGGGCATATACCTATTAAGTAATAGTTAATAAGTATATGCGTACGGGGCTGTGAAAATTTTCATCCGATTTGGAAAGCAGGTAGATAATACTTTTTATTTCATACCTACTGGCTAGAATACACAAAGTTTCCATGGCATTAATACCTTGTAATATTTTTACAAAATATCAACAGCGCGGAATATTGCCATTTTGTAATTTTGTCTATTTAAAATTGGCGCTGATGTGAGCGTCATCTACTGAATTGGCATATGGACATTAGAGAACTGTATTATAGACAGAGTTGAAGTGTTAAAGTAGGATTTGACAGGTTTTTGTTTGAATTGTCAATTTTTGTTTTTTCTCTGGTAATAAATACCTTTTCTATTATAAACTTTGTGAATCAAGTCAATAAAGTTTATTACTTATCATTTATCCTACACTAGCTGTCTTACAGCCAAGAAGAGCAGAAAACAATATAAGAAGTGTGAAAATAATTTTAGATAAAGGAATGATATAGAATTTATTGCCAGCTACATTTAAGGATTCAAGATTATGAGCGTTAGATTAGAACATCTTAAAAATGAAGAATGATTCTGTTTAACTTATCTTTTTTGTTACTCTGTATTATTATATTAAATAGTCCTATTAAGATAATAAAATATTTTATTATTAAATTGAATAAAATATTATTCATAAAACGTGTTTATTATTTATATTATTTACTTAATTTCAAATAAACAATTTCAAATGTAATAAATAAATACTAAATTTCAAAGTTAATAGTACAGCCATCTATATTTTAATAGGCGAAATGCGACATAGATACGTGCATGTAGCGACCTGTAATGAATGGTTCATACGCCGAGAATACTTCTCATCCTGTCCCACTTTAGTACTTGTGGCATTGTGATGTCGGAAAACTTCGGGTCTGGTAGTCGACATACGTTTATCACTTGTGGCATTACGGACGTCTGGCATTTAGGACGCGTAGCACTTCGGAGCTGTAGGATTAGAACGCCTGAGATGCTCCCGTCGAGACCTTAAATGTCCACACTGTCGAAATGTCATAGTGTCGACACTTACCCCCTCCACAATGTTCATAGTGTCGACACTTGAATGTCCATAGCGTCGAAATGTCATAGTGTCGACACTTACCCCCTCCACAATGTTCATAGTGTCGACACTACTTGAATGTCCATAGCGTCGACACTGGAATGTCCGTAGTGCAGACACTGGGAGGTCCATACCGTCGAAATATCCGGAGCATGCCGCGCAGTCGACAACCACGCCATCGAATAGCCGTAGCATCGAAAAACCGTGCCATCGAAAGTCGCCACGTCGACACCTACCCCCCACCACAAGCCGTAGCTACGAAAACCGTCACATCGAAAGTCGCCACGTCGACATCACCCCCCACCACTGACCATAGCTACGATAGCCGTCACATCGAAAGTCGTCACGTCGACATCACCCCCCACCTAATCGCTACTGAGTCTTTCAAAGCGTTAATTCATTTGGCTCGCTATAACATAGTTTGTACTTCATATTATTTACGTTAGATGACACCGCCATGTAGGAGTATGTCATGGCATTTATTCAAACATTAAATGGGAAAAAAAATATTTTTGTCAACAATTTAATGTTACAAAATATAAAACAGTTACCATTTTATTTTATAATACGGATTTATAAATTTGTTTTAAATGTTAGGGAAAAACAGAAACATGCTATTAGAATTGTATTAAAATTTAAACACTCTCAATACTAAAAACTAAATTGAAATACTTATACAGATTAATTGTTTCTACAAAATATTTTATTAGCTGTTAGACATATCTAGAAAATGTACTGGTATATAGTTGTCGTTTTCGTACATTGCTAAATAGAAGATAAAATTATGTATGGTGATATAATTTGGAGGTTGATAGTCAGAATTTAGTGAGTTTTGCTGTAAATATAATGACAACGTAGATTTTATATTCAAAACTCAAAATAATTTTTAAGTTTTACAAATAGTAAAATGTACAAAATGGTTACATGCATGTTCTGAAAAATTGTATGAATATACAAAATAAAAGCAGTAATATTATAATTAAATACAAAATAAGGAAATATACCGTTGCCGTTGGGTTATTGTGTTATATGAAGGTTATGGTATAATTTTTTTTTACTGATCATTTATAAAATCCGTTGTACTCTGTAAATAAATTTATTATTATTATTATTATCAGCGCCTTTTTCACTAATAAACACTACTATTAAATCTATGACAGATGTGTCCAAGGTAAATAATAGAATATCACAACCAACTATTATCATTTTATTATTTTATTTATTAGACATAATTTAAAGGCAAACCTTTACTTTTTATATATGATTATAAAGAGAAATTGATTTAGAACCTTATTACGTAAAAATATACAGGCTATTCCATTTAAAAAATCAAATAAAATTAGTAGGCCATGGAAAAAAATGCGTATGCTAAATTATAGATTAAGTTCTATTAGACAACTCCTACATTTCACTTTTTCTTGTATCTTATATATTTCAGAAGATATAAACTGGACAATGACAAACCAACCAACCTGTATACAGATGTCCCAAATTAATTGAGCTAACGAAGTCGGTTAAATGGGCAAGTTGCAGTTTTGAATTCTCATTCAAATTCCACTGAGAACAATTTAAAATTCCGAACAGTTTGAAAGTTACTCAAAAAAAATTGAAAATCGCGATTTTAGAAAATATCAAATAACTCCGTCATTATAAAAGATATAAAAAATGTTCCATATAAAAGTTTCATGATTTGATGAGACAAAATTAAATTTATGTTAGAATAAAATGGCAGTTTCCAAAATATTTATAGCAACTTTCTTATTTTAAATGGGCCCATATTGGATTTTTGCTTTAAAAAATACTTATTTTTCTATCTTTCCAATGTGTAAGGGTTATTATGTTTTAGTTTTGTTTTACCTTTAAATCTAAAATTTTTCATTTTTTTTTCATTAAATTTCTTATTTTTTGGAAGTATATCTGTAATATTTACACGTCATGTTAGTTATTTTAATTAAATAAATTATTCTATTATGACTAAAAATATTATAGTCAATAAAAATCACCTGTTTCAATAATAAGTTTTTTTATATCAAGATACCTGGTTGAGATACATATACACACATGACAAATAAACAGCAGAATATTTTGAAATTTTTAATAAAAAATTTTGACATATGACAATTGTGACATCTATGTAAATTATTACTAGCCGTCATTCTGACACGGATCATCATATCTGCTTGCCAAGGCCAATAAAGTCACATGACTGCTCGCGCCCTATAAGTAACGAATTTAACATTTCTTGTACACACAAATAATTGAAATTATCTCTTCTTTCGTTCTATGAGGAATTTTGTTTTACTTTTCTAATATGTTCAAAATTCTTCAAATTCATTGACAATATTAGCGGTTTTTCTTAAGGATATATGTAATATTAACATACCTATAATTTTAAAAACATATTTAGTTAATAATACGATAAGATATATTAAATGTACTCGTATCTCCCAGACAAATCTTCCAGTAATGCTAATTTTTGATACAGACAATTTGCATTTATCTGTCAATTACAAATATTTAAATATTTCAACTGGTATCCATGGACATTTTTTTTATTACCTACAACAGATTATTCTATATTATTATATACTATAGCTTTATTATTTGTAGTATCAAATTTTCAAATAATAATATTTAGATTTTTTTTTAGAAACTACCACATGCGGATGTTCTATTGTTACCAGAACCTATTCAATTCTTCTCATTACTGTTAGATTGAGGAATCCGTAGTTACACAGGTCTTTAGTCTTATAGAATTTCAGAAATCGTACCTACAACGTTCTCACACACATACACACACACACACACACACACACACACACACACACACACAAACAGACATCATTGTAAAAAAAATATAATTTGATTCTAGGAACCTTAAAACGTGCTTACTCACTAAAATCTGGATATGTGATTTTTAGCATGAATCCAATACCTCTCTTAGCGAGAGGTAAAAACTTACATATATAAACCAATTCAGAGAAAAAAGATCCTTTGAGCTAAGAAAATTTAATATAGAATGCGGTTTCTATAATAAAAATAATTTGAAAACAATACTTGTCAATAATAAAATTTTATCCCAAAATAATTATAAAAAGTACGGTATCTATCAAATAAACTGCAATGATTACGACTATATTTATATTGGGCAAACAGCTCGTAATTTCAACATAAGATTCGATGAACACATGTGAAGTTTTAAAAACAATAGAACCAATTCATTTATTAGAAAATCAACATACATGTAATAAAGACAATTTAAGTAGTCTGCATTGTGAAAGGAAAAGGCCAAGATTAACTTTCCTCGAATCCTTCGAAATCAAGAAAGCTATTCACAATGGCTATAACCTTATGAACGAATAGAATAGTAGACCTTTGTCCATCTCCGATTCTGGATTGTTTAATCTCAGCATTCCCTAGAATTCTTTGCATTATGTTTAACCTCCCTGTGTGATCATTCTGAATTTTAAAATTCTTTCTTGTAATTCTTCTGATGATGGCATCAACGCCGAAATTGCAATAAAGAATCTTTTAAATTTTATGAAACCTACCGAGTATGTATTTTTTTTCCTTATTTCAATTTAGTTTTTAGTATTGACAGTATTAAATTTTAAAACAATTCTAATAGCATGTTTCTGTTTTTCTCTAACATTTAAAATAAATTTATAAATCTGCATTACAAAATAAAATGGTAAATATTTCACCTATTTTGAAATATATTTACACATACAATATTATATACCTACACTATTTTATATTACACACATGTATTTGTTGTCTATCATATAATGTTTAAATGTTTTATATTGTAATATTAAATTGTTGACAAAAATATATTTTTTCCCATTTAATCATTTGAGTAAATGCCATGACATACTCGTGCATGGCGGTGTCATCTAACGTAAATAATATGAAGTGCAAACTATGTTACAGCGAGTCAAATGAATTAACGTTTTGAAAGACTCACTGGCGATTAGGTGGGGGGTGATGTCGACGTGACGACTTTCGATGTGACGGCTATCGTAGCTACGGTCAGTGGTAGGGGGTGATGTCGACGTGGCGACTTTCGATGTGACGGTTTTCGTAGCTACGGCTTGTAGTGGGGGGTAGGCGTCGACGTGGCAACTTTCGATGGCACGGTTTTTCGATGCCACGGCTATTCGATGGCGTGGTTGTCGACTGCGCGACACGCACTCGAAATATCATAGTGTCGACACTGGAATAATCATAGCGTCGACAAAGGAATGTCCGTAGTGCAGACACTGAAATGTTCATAGCGTCGACATTGGAATGTTCGTAGCGTCGACACGTACCCCCTCCACATTGTTGGGAGTGTAGACCAGACGAATGTTCATGGTACGAAAGAGCCGGCAAAAATCAGTACGTTCTAAAGAGTATATGTCGTACTGTCGAAAACCGTACCGTCGAAAAGCCATACCGTCGAATAGCCACACTGTCGAAATGTCATTATGTCGACACTTACCCCCTCCACAATGTCCGTTGCGTCGAAACCTTAAATGTCCACACTGTCGAAATGTCATAGTGTCGACACTTACTCCCTCCACAATGTTCATAGTGTCGACACTACTTGAATGTCCATAGCGTCGACATTGGAATGTCCGTAGTGCCGACATTGGAATGTTCGTAGCGTCGACACGTACCCCCTCCACATTGTTGGTAGTGTAGACCAGATGAATGTTTACAGTACGAATGAGCCGGCCACAAGCAGTACAATGTTCTAAACAAGTTTCACGTTGTTTTCTTGTATTACATATTAACATGTAAATTATGAATTAAAAATTTTGAATGCGCAAATACTATTAAATATTACATATTTTACTTGTAAATAAAATGAAGCAAAACAATAAAATATTAAATCCACATACTTAAATAGAATGGGGGGTCCTACACTATTTTTATAAGAAACTTCATCTGAACCTAAAATTGTGACAGTTGTGTATTCAAGAATAAGGAATATTTTTATTATTATAAATTTTAAAGTACAATAGAAGGTATAAAAATAATACAGTTATTTATATAAATAACCAAAATTTGCAATAAATATGTTTCCTTATCCCAAACAATCATTGTTCCTCAGTAAACCAGTAGAGCCGTATCCGGTAGGGTACCTATATACTCAGGGTAAGGCCATGACGTGGCTCGCGTTTCGTCAACCATTTGCGGTCCACTGTCATATCCATTATTGTTGCGCAAATTATTATGTATTTTCGTGGTTATTTGTTTTATTTTAATGCAAAACACATTTAAATATACTTCTACAGCCGTATTCATAGTACATGAGAAAAACCAGGTTTAAACTGTATTTTTCTAGTTCTGGTTTAGACGTGGTTTAATTTAGCCTATTCATAGTAATATTTCAACTTGGTTTAAACCAGCTTCAAGTAATCCTGGTTTAAGCTCCATTCTAGTCGACGAATCTAGCTGATCTTGGTTTGCGCACGCGTAGTTCTCAATATTTTGACGTTTACTGAAAGCAATTGACAACTTTGTCTTAAGTTTAGACATTTTAACAACAAAAACATTTTAAAATAATATACTGGTATGTATTATTGCAATATAAGTATATGTAATATTTATTATAAATAAAATTTTCAGAAATCAATTGCGCCCACAATTTTTGTCATTTGACAAATATAAAATTCTTCTTTCATTACAGATAATTATCTGTCGTTCTGTGGGAAATTGAGGTATCGTTCTATTAAAGAAGCTATAGCTCTTGTTACTCTTCCAGCAATCCGAGACATAGTGGCTTGAGAGAAGTTATGTAAATCAGCTGTAATATAATTTTTATTATATAAAAAATGCATCTGTATACTGTTTCTTATAATTACCAGTCTCACTCTGGTAATTCCCTTTCGCCAAGTATCTTATGGTACTTAAAACTTGAATTTCCGCAGAAACTTGCCTTCCTTTATTATCATCCCGTATGTGTATTGAAGGCCTGACTTCTTCAATTAAATTTTTATTTGTTTCTTTCTTGAATCTAAAACAGAATTATGTACATATTATTTTATTTATGTATATGAGAATTACCTATAGATTATTCTAAACTGTGTCATCATATTTTTCGAAGGGGTTGATTTGTGGAAAATATTTTTTTTGTTTTCTTTGACGTTCAACTACATCTCGAACATCATTAATGTTATCCAACATATCTTGTATGTCATCCATTACGCTCGTATTTCTATAAATAATTTAATCAATTTACTTTTACCCCAATATCTGTAAAATAAGTTGTAATTAAGTAGGTTATATTTAATTGTCTTGTTCAAAATTATTATATTTTTAACGAAACTAAGTGTAATACAAATATATAATGTAAATATGTACTTACAATTGTATACATACATAAAATGATATTCAAATTATATAACCACACGCGTTTGTACTGATGTTTTACTATCTTAGACCAGTGTAAAACTAGGGTGATGTCAGGTTTAAATACTGGACCTGGTTTAAACTGGAACTACCGTTACACCGCTACTATGAATAGGGAAAATTGTCGGTCTACGCAGGTACAAAGATAATCCTAGTTTAAACTAGCATTCGGTCACTATGAATACGGCTGCTAATGTTTATTTAAAGTGTAAGTAATACTTTTATTTTATTTATTTGTGTATTTTCTTGAGATACTGACTACGATGACTGGCAATATGGAAAACATAAAAATTACTAATATTAAGCACAAACATTTAAATTTTTAAAAGGTAAGTTTAGATTATATACTTATTATGTAAATAATAACTATAGTTATTAAATTAGATGTGATAATAACAACCTATATCCTATGCTCTACATAACCTCCATATCTATGTCGTAATAATAATTGTGTATCTCTTAAATAAATGAATTTTTATTACCTTTATAGATTCGTAGTGTGATTATTTAATATTCCTGTATAATATAAAATCACATTTCCTACAAATAAATAGGGAAAAGAATACTCAGTATGTTTGACATTGGCCCTCTTATGGCGGCGATCATGCCCCATGGCCCCATACCCTGTATATAAAAGTACCCTAGTATCCGTTAGGGTACCTTTATATACAGTACACTTATATATTTAATTTGATCTATTCTTTCAAGAAAAAAATAATTAGAAAATGTGGGATTATCCCATTAGGAATTTGAACGCCAAGCTGAGCACTGTAAAATTATACTTTAGTAGCAATAATTACATTCCTTATAATATTACTAGAAATACGCATTCGCTACTTTAAAATATTTATATATTTAAAATAAACTTACGATTCCCTTTTTTAACATTTAGTCAAATATTTTATAAAATTTTCTAAATCTAATACCAATAGACATCAAAGTTAGTAAAAATAATTAAAAATACAGAACGAAATCTTACACAAATTTGATATCAGTATATTGCAATAAAAGTTTAATTAATTTGAATAATTCATTCGATTTTTGCAATCAACACTGAACAAGAGGCAATATCGTTTTTAGCGTAATCTGTATACTTATTGTATTTAAATTTCTTATTATTGTAACTAACATTATTACAAATGTATGTTGTATAATTTTAATATTTGACTGTAACAAATAAATGTAATTTTTTTATTTACTGAACAGTTTTTATATTTTGAATATTAAATTTTCGCACTAATGGCGCCAAACTCTGTCTTGAGTAGCTCTCGTACTGAGTCAAAGATGGTGCCATATCCGGAGAAGATTGAATTATTGTGCGGACTAATTCTTTATGCTCTGTGGGAGAATGGACTATTTCAATTTTCAAATGTATTTCTGATATGTACCTACAAAGACATTTCATTTATGATATGTACACAGAATTTTAATTTTTAATATGTGCAGGGAGTATTTATTTATGATAACGACAAGGTAGTTTAAATTTTTGTTAACATCTTACAGAAAATTGAAATGTAATGTGCTCTCAAGGAATAATTTTTGATAGGACAATGAATATATTAAAAATGTGTATGTGGTATCAAAAATTATTGTACCATGCTGTTATCGCTAAATGATTTTATGATGGCAAAAATATATATTTCTGATGTCATAAATTTAATTCATGATATCAACTTGGACTTTTTATTTTATATATCTTGATATCATAAAATAATTTGTTGCTATCATAGAATATTAAAAAACTTATTACGACTTAACGAAAAACCATACTACAGATCGTTTTTAGTTCAGATGAAGTTTCTTATAAAAATAGTGTAGGACCCCCCATTCTATTTAAGTATGTGGATTTAATATTTTATTGTTTTGCTTCATTTTATTTACAAGTAAAATATGTAATATTTAATAGTATTTGCGCATTCAAAATTTTTAATTCATAATTTACATGTTAATATGTAATACAAGAAAACAACGTGAAACTTGTTTAGAACATTGTACTGCTTGTGGCCGGCTCATTCGTACTGTAAACATTCATCTGGTCTACACTACCAACAATGTGGAGGGGGTACGTGTCGACGCTACGAACATTCCAATGTCGGCACTACGGACATTCCAATGTCGACGCTATAGACATTCAAGTAGTGTCGACACTATGAACATTGTGGAGGGAGTAAGTGTCGACACTATGACATTTCGACAGTGTGGACATTTAAGGTTTCGACGCAACGGACATTGTGGAGGGGGTAAGTGTCGACATTATGACATTTCGACAGTGTGGCTATTCGACGGTATGGCTTTTCGACGGTACGGTTTTCGACAGTACGACCTGTTCCCGTTCATACAATGAATCATATTCAATATTTAATATTTACAGAGGAAAAAAATGTATAGGTTGGTTTATGAAAGAACTTTAAAATATTGCACATAAAATTGATAATACAGGGTTACTACAAAAGAAATAGACACTTTCAATGTTTTATTAATAATAATAATAATTTGAATATGAATTTGTTTACGCTGTTTTATAAAATGATTCTTAAAATTTACGTTGGGAACTCCCAGGTGCTATGTTACAAAGACCTAGTTTTGAGATGTTAGCATTTAAAGGTTTTCAAATTTTGAAATTGTGCTTGCATTGAAAGCAAAGTTTTTATAATTGCTTATTTGCATACTTCGCTACACTTGACTAAGTTTCCATAAGATTGGAAGAATTTGATTTCATAATAAACTTTTTATGCAATTAAGTAAAAAAACATACAATGGGGTCATTTCACATTGTCTAATTTATTATTTTCTTGAAAGAATAGGTCAAATTAAATATGTAGGTGTATGTTTTACACCTTACAAATCTGTAGAATGAAAGATATGATTTTTTAAATGTCTTTAATTTCAAATATTTGGACGCTAACGTCACGGCTTGGCGGATGCGGCAGTAGCTCTTTACCGGTTGTGTTTGGAACTATGATTGTTTGGGTTATCACTTGTCAGTTTGATTTTGTGACAGCAACATATTGTTAACGAAAAACATATTTCATACAACTTTTGGTATTTATTTTAATAAATGTTTTATTTACATACCTTTGCTCTTAACTCTGCTGTTACCTGTCACAATTTTAGGTTAGTTTATTTACAACAGCAAACGGAAACTACGTGGCCCGTTGTGTGTGTGTGGAGAAGAATGTCTTTGTGTGAGTAACAAGCCGTGACGTCACGAATTTTATAGCCGCGAAAGTTTATTAGCAAATTTATGAATGAAAAGTCGCATATTTCATATTATTTTATATTACTATATTTATTAAATGAGACGGATTTTACGATGTTATAAAAATACGATATTTTTTTTTAAATGGCCCCATTTTCCGTTCTTAATTTCACTAATATTAAAAAAAATTGTAACATACAGTTCTGTATATTTGGAGAAATGGCATAAGATGTTATTTTTAATTTGAATAAAAATGCAGTAGTAGTGAAAAATGTTTAAGTTTTATAATATATAAATAAAATATTTATTCAACCCTTTCCCCAGAAGGCAAAAAATAATAATTTGTATTTATTTATTAAATCTATATATATATATATATATATATATATATATATATATATATATATATATATATATATATATATATATATATATATTATATATAAATAAATAAATAAACTTTTCTAGTAAAGAAGATTTGATGTGCTTTCACATTGTAACCACAAGGCATGTATCTGTGATTTAGCTGTCCGTCTGAAAATCACGAAAACAATTTTTTTATCGTTTAAACAAAGTCCAACGCTACATATACTGCAGAACCATTTTGATCTGTGTGGAGGGTCTCTTGTGCTGTAGACAGCACATCTTTTTGAGGTGGAGCGCATTGGCATATGCAAAGCTTTATTATATTTTTTTCTTGTGGTACATACATATATTTTGTATGGATTTCGTTTTTCTTCATTTGCAGATGAATTGCGTTTTTTTGGCGCTTCATTTCCTGTCCCAATAAGACCTATTGCAACGACAATTCTAAAAATTTTTAACTTCAAGTCTGGCGTATTTTCTCCGAAACCTTTGGGAATATAATATACATGAATTGACTATTGTTACGTCAACAAAATGTCACAATATACGGTGCCACCATTTTTTACTTTGTCTATTTCGTAGCAACTTTTTAGCATGTCGCCCCATATTTTTATTGTAGTCTTTTAATACTATTGCAGGGCCCGCTCTAGGGGCGGACAACCCGGACATTTGTCCGGGGCGGCAAATCTAAAGGGCGGAATTTTGGCTGGGAATGTGACAAAATATTGATAAGTTAAATACCCAATTAATCGAAATTTATACTTGTCGATTTTTTTAGTAATAGAATTAAAAATACACCTAGTTAACAATTTGTAACTAGGTACAGGTACTTTTTAATTTTTATTGTTTTGTCGTACTTGAATGTTAATTATGTTTTTCTACAGTCTACATAGAAAGTAGCCATTTACGCTCTCTTTTGTCAACGAAAAATGTCACTTTGCCGCTCTAGCGCGATAAAGTAGAAAAAACGCTCGCTGTCCAAATTTCTAACTATACAATGTTGAGAAATGGCACTTGTCAACATTCTTGATGGAAACGTTTAGTCAGGAACTAATGGCACTGTAGTGACACATTTACCACCATCTTGCAAAATAAATCTGACATAACTGCTCTGTCGGTATATTACATAAACAAAAAAAAAAATGCCGCACTATTGTGAAAATAAAATAGGGTATTCATTTACAAAAACAAAAGTATAAAATATTTAGATTATATTGAAGCAATAGGTCAAGAAGAATAGGAAGTAACGATAAATTAAAATTAAATATAAAGACGTTTTTTTTCTTTATATTAATCGTTATTAATTGAGTAGTAGTGTAAGTACAAAGTGTACATTTTTTTATGGTGGAGGACCCCACTGGGCGTCTGTAGAAAAAATCTTGTGTGTTTCGAGCGCAAATGGACATTGTCGATTTCGAGTGAATGCCGCGCGACGCAGGACCGACCGCGGCAACAACCTCTCAATCGACAATGTCTTATTTTGCGCTCTTAATACACAAATAGTTATTAATGGTTCTTTCTAAATATATGTTTTTAATTTAATTTAAAACCATTTGATTTTTATTTTAAATAATTTTAAAATGTATATGTTTAAGGGGCGGCAATTTGTCTTTTTGTCCGGGGCGACGTAAACGCTGGAGCGGGCGCTACTATTGGACATGGAATATCTTCACTTGAACCGTCTTTTAATTTTCTTTTTATTACGTCTACGTTATTAGGATCGTGAAAATTACTAGCAAATAGTATAGGTTTCTTATCTATCCATTTGACACAGGACACACCATTTTGTGCCATTCGCCAATCCAGATCTCCCTGTTTCATTTTCTTGTCTGCAATAAAATCAGTTGGTATTTCCTTTCTTCCCTTCCTAGCTGTTCCACAAGCATAAAATTGATCTTCCAATAGATCGCTCACTAATTTGACTGACGTGAAATAATTATCAAAGAATATTTTATGATATGAACCAATAAGTGATCGAGTAAGATCTAATACTACACGTTTGCCCAATTCTTATTCAACTGTGTCTGCTATTTTGCCTGAGGAAATTTGAAATTTGCAAATATATCCAAAAGAATCAGCCCTGGCCCAAATTTTGTAGCCTCTTTTATGGGCTTATTTGGCATGTATTGCTTCAAGCTTGAGCGACTTTTGAAGCGAATCATAGATTCGTCTATTATCTGGAATTCAGCAGGTCGGTAATATTTTTGAAAATTTATTTCGAAACACTGCAAAAGTGGTCGTATTTTATACAACTTATCGAAATTAGGTTCTCCGCGCTTGGGTTGAACACTATTATCGTTTATGTGTATATTTCCGAGTAACCAGTCAAATCTGTTCCTAGACATAATTGTTGCTATATACTCATCACGAAATTCTGGTCTAGAGCTCCAGTAGTCTCTGTAACTGGGTAATTTTTTTATACCCATCATGATATTGATTGCCAAAAATTTCTTTATTTCGTCAACAGTGGTTGGTGTAAAAAAAATTCCTGTGCGAAACTGTTTTTGTGTCGCATATAAGACGTTTGGAAAACAATATGTGCAATTAATTCTTCTGCAAAAAGAAGAAGAAATAAATTACATGGTGATTCAACCTCTTCAGGAGACCTATTCTGTAACTTTAGCAACAGGTAGCGTTGCTATACGTCATCGTTTGAGTGTTGTTCGACTTCGGATATTCTCGGAACAGGTCGTGATTTTCGTCTAGTAACTTTATTGTGGCTATGTTGTTGGGGAAATTACAGTGTGTTGGTCATGCATTTAAAATCTGACATTTCCTCAAAACGTGTAACAACCGCATAAATTGGTCAATAAATATACATATTTCAGATTGAAATATTGTAGTGAAAAATGAATATATTCACATTACTCGATTACCCGTAGTAGACATATCCTCTGTGGATATAAAGACATAAATAAATGTTATATAAAAACAAAACATTAGATATAAAAACTCTTTTATTTTTAAAGGGACAATAATTCTCTACAATACAGCGACACTTGTGATAATAAATACTGTATACCTCTCCTTCGCATCATTATTCTCTTCGTCGGTTTGCGGAAACTTATGGGTCGATTCTGTTCACATGTGTAAATTTTACAGATCTGTAAATCTGTAAATAATGAACATAATCACAACGAAAACTGTCACTTTAATGTACAATTCTATATTAATCAACAAAAATAGATGCGTTTTTGACAGGTTTTACAGATTTATAGATATGTAAGACTTACAGATGTGAACAGAATCGATGAATTAATCTATATCTTCCCGAGTTGAAGAACTATTAATGTTGAAACTTCCTTCAAAGACCTACTTACAACCGGCTGGCTCATAACGTGCCAGTAAGTTATTTCCGACATTTCGCTGGTAACCTCCAACAGCGAAAATTTTTAATACTGTTAAAACCTAGAAACGTAAAATAATTTTAGATGACTATTTTAAATAAATAAATAAATATGTTTTCTTACTCTGAGATGCGACGGTATTCTTGTGTTCCTTTGGCTTATTTCCATATGTGAAGACAATACTTCAATTATATATCGGCAAGCTTCTTTATTCAATCTAAAATTCGCCACAAATTCATTTCTCTGACACACCGAAAGGATCTTGAGCGTCTCAGTAGAGCAGCTCCTTCCAACTCTACATCCAGTTTTTCCTCTGCTACAATTTGCAGTTTAGCATATAATAATGCCATCTAAAGAAAGATTACAATAAATATGTTATATCGGAAAAAGTTTTTTTTTTGTTGGCGAACCATCGGAAAAAGTTTTTTTTTTTTGTTGGCGAACCATTGCTTAATGTTATTGTATCAATATTTACACAAAAAAATATTTTTAATATCCTTATTCACTTTTGAATAGTATATATAAAATTCACTTTGCATTAATAATAAGAAAATAATTATATTTTCAACTTACCTCAGAAAATTACAAAGATGATATAAACACAATTTGAAACTTATTCACAAACTTTCACCCACGAATACCGCCAACAAACTGTCAAATCAGTATTGCTATGTCCATAACATTACCTAACATAGGTGGTGTTATCCCTCCTACTTTTTTTCAAGATTCTTCACCGAGGGTGACGTCATATAGTTCGTACTCTGTCTGACATTATCGTGCGCGCTCTTTCCAAAATGGCCGTATCAACACGATATCAGTGTTGCTAAAAGTTACAGAATAGGGGTCCAGGGATGTTATGTGGGCCCATAGAAAAGAGATATACTACCTATAATAGAAAGCGCTCTCTATAACAATCAGGTGACTTTTCAAAAGATAGCGACAGTAGAGACAAAGTGAGTGTTCACGGAATTAATTGGCGGGGCATATGAACGGTATTCTTGATTGAAGGAATTGCTAAGGATTAAATATGAAACATGTATAATTTGAAAATATTAACTGCAGACCTTCAATAGTGTTTCTAAGTAACCATTTACGTATTGTTGATTTTTTCAAACTAAACAAAAATATATGTTGACTAAAAATAAAAAGTTACCAAGATATTAACAAAATATTCATTTTATTCTTTTCTCTTTTTTATAGTACAGTGTAGCAGACATTTTTAATTTATCATCTGAGTTTACATTAATATTTCCCTTTAAAATATTATTTATTTCCTTACAATAGGACAATAATAAAAACTTAATTGTATAATTAATTGTCATTTAATTGTATGTGTCACAAGAAAATATGTTTGTAGCATAATGACACTTAACAAATTTAGATAAAATTATGGAAACATTTATTCTTGAGACACACATTGTTTATAATATATATATATATATATATATATATATATATATATATATATATATATATATATATATATATATATATATATATATATTTATTGAACATACTTTTATTTACAATTTATCTAATACAAGATAATGAGTAAATAATTTAATTATAAGTAACATGTGAAAGACGTGTCCATTGACCTACTTCCTTACAACAACATATTCATAATATTCTTAACTAAACCTGTGAGGTAACTCTAGTGGATTAATAGTTCTTTTTAGTCTGTATGTGGTACTGTTATTATCTAATAAGTTCACTGCGCTGTTGTTTGGGTGATTTTCAAGTATCTTTAGGTATTTGGCACTGATGCTTTTGATTTCTTCTTTGACTGTTTTCATGTTTAAGTCTTGGTGTATTGCATGGTTTGAAATGTACCACGGTGCGTTAACTATAGTTCGAAGTACTTTGGACTGGAACCTCTGTATGATTTCAATGTTGAAGTTGCTGGTTGTTCCCCACAGATGTCCATATAGGTTTGAGCATTGTTTTGTAGATAAGTAATTTATTATCTATGGTTAGTTTTGAATTTTTCCCTAGAATCCAATACAGCTTTCTATATTTTATTCGTAACTGCAGTCTTTTTGCTTTTACGTGTTTACCCCAGTTACCACGTCTGTCGAGGTGTAGTCCTAGGTATTTGACGGATTCTACTTGTGGTAGTGGTGAGTTATTTAGGTGAACTGAGGCACTGAGGGGCATGTTTTTCGGCGGGTTGTAAATGTAACGTGCGCTGATTTTGCTTCATTAGCTTTTATTTTCCAGGTGTTTAGCCAGTTTTGTATCTCAGTTAGGTGTTCTTATAGCGCGGCGGATGCTTCTTCTGGGTTTGTATTTGATGCCAGAACTGCGGTGTCGTCTGCATAGGTTGCGACTGTAGTTTTTGCTGATGTTGGTAGATCAGCTGTATATATCCGATACAGAATTAGTCCAAGAACGCTCCCTTGTGGAACTCCTGATTTTATTTGGTGTAAGTCAGAATATGCCTGGTTGTACTTGATCTGGAAATACCTGTCTGTGAGATATGACTTTAGCACTTGGTAAATGTTAGTCGGAAAATTTCTTTTTAGTTTGTAAATAAGTCCATCGTACCAGACTTTATCAAATACCTGTGTTATGTCGAAGAAGGCAGCAGAGCAGTATTCTTTATCCTCAAGACTTTTTTGTATTGTACTGACATTTCTATGTTCGACTGTTCGATATTCAGGGATTATGTTTTTTTCTTCTAGAATAGGTTTTATTCTCTTTAGTAAAATCTTTTCAAAGATTTTTGACAGAATAGGCAGTAAACTTATTGGTCTATAAGAAGTCAGTTCCTCTTCTGGTTTTCCTGGTTTATGAATGAGGATGATCTGTGCTATTTTCCACTGGGGTGGATAGTAGCTTAATCTTATGATTGCGTTGAAGATAAATGTAATTAGTTTTAATGTTTTTTTCTGTTAGTTCTTTAAGGAGTTTACCTGTTATTAAATCGTGGCCTGGAGATTTTTTTGGGTTTGTTTTTTTATTCTTGTATTTCGTGCATACTGATATTTTTCATGAGTGGTGAAAGTTGATCTGGAGTTTCCAGGTATTTTCTTATATTTCTTTCTTCTTCGTGTTCTATTTGATGTGGTTGGAATACACTTTCGAAATGCTTTGCAAAAGCGTTGCATTTTTCTTTATCGTTTCTTGCCCAATTATTATCAGCGGTTCTAATAGGTGGTATTCTGTTGTTATTATTTTTCAAATATTTGGTGGCTTTCCAGAGAGAGTAGTCTGTTGGTTTAGTATTTGTTAGTTTACTTAAGTAGTTTTGGATGTTATTATGTTTCCAGTCTTTTAAGGTTTGTGTTACCTTTTTCTGCGCTTGATTTAATTTTGTTTTATTCTGTGGATTTCGATCATTTTGCCAAATTCGTGGGAGGCGTCTTTTTTCTGCTATTAAATCCTTAATATCGTTTGGATACTCAATTGAGATTTGTTTCTCGTTCATTGGAGGTGTCGATTGCAGAGCTGCTTTTTGGGTTGTCTGTACTAGGTGTTCGAGGGCTACGTAAATGTCTGAATTGGTTTTTAGTGGTACTTTTAAATTTATTTCACTGTCTAGTATATCTCTGAATGACTCCCAGTCTGTGTGTTTATTGTGAAGAGTGGGGGGGGGGGGGGCTGTTGATTTTTAATATTTCATGGTTTATGTATATTGTCACAGGCGTATGGTCGGATGAAAGTTCCAGACTTGTTTCAGCACGTATATAGTTCTGAGAGATATTCAGTAGTTATACAAGAGGTTCGAAAATAATCGAATATACAGTTGGGAGGACGAGATGTGTTTCCTAGGTAACACATCGAGTCCGGAAACTGTATATTCAGATGATTTTCGAAGCTCGAGTTGTATATGTTAAGACTATATAACGAATCAACCAACTATATTAAACAAATTATTTATTGAACATGAGAAAATTATTTATTATAATACATATTAAACGTACAATTATTATACACTATATTGCCAGTAGAATTACAGCTGGAGGAAGCTGAAGATTGCACGGAAATATTTTCAGTCAATGGATTTCTTGGTTTACTTCCATTTAAATTTGTTCTCAAATTTTTGAGAAGATTTTCATGATGGTTAGCACTCAGTTGTAAATAAGGCTGCAGGGAAGCAGCACTACTATGTCCAGTAATTTTAGTGATTTCTTGAGGACTAATACCTGCGTATGATAACTGACTAACTGCGGTTGATCTATTCGAATGGTTTGTAATTTTCACTTTTTTAGTGTCGATTCCAATGCTTTCGGCTGCAGTTTTTGTCCATTTTTTAATTTCGTTTTCTCCTACAGGTACATTTTTGTACCAATAACTATTTTCATATTTATTCCAATCTTTGCTTACCGTCAGATAAAGGCGATCTGTTTTGATGTTGGGCGTTCGTCTAGACAACATTTTTTTGAATAACCTGACTGGGCAGATATTTTTATTTTCTTTATTGGAAACTAACCATTTGCTGTCAGTGGTATTTTTGTCACCCCCTTGCGCAGTTTTGCCAAAAATTGGATTATATTCGACGTGTCTTGTCGGAGAACCATAGTTGTCTATTTCTTCCTTAAAATGTTGTACTAAGCATTTACCTCCTTCCTTACCTCTCCAAGCCAATTCCACTGACACAATATGAAAAAGTTTCTTCTGTAGGCCGTCAGGAGATTCTTCGTTAAACGTTTGCAAAATTTTTTGGTGCTCAGTTAACGTCAATGCTGATGAACTTTGTTTACGTTTAGTAGCTATACCTTGTAAAACTTTTCGTTTACAATTTCCCGCATCTCTTGCTTTTTGAAATGCAACCCCTTTAAAAGGGTCAATAATTTTATTGAATTGCTTATAATAAGTTTGCTGAATGTGTTTAGCAGTAAGATTCCATAATGTTTTTAACACATCTTCTTTATATTCTTCACCATTCACTTTATGCATATTATAAGCCCAATCTTCTGGTATAGTACATAGCTCGTTTTCAGACTTTTCTTCATTTAAGCAATACTTTTTTTCTTTACAAAATTCTTCAAATTGGCGCAATACATACTTTTCAGTTCTTACTGTGTTCATCGGCCTTGTTAAAGATACATTTTTTTCAATTTCTTCGCTTGAAACTGCACCAAATCGACTCATTTTTGCGAAATGTCAAAAATATTAATTGTTTGTTTATATTCATGGATGATATGATTACATATGATTCAATTGTTTGAGACCGAAATACGCCAAGCGTTGTGTTTCGCGAAACACAACTTAGCAACGCAAATAACCGATGTTATACAGCGTAACTAAGAAAAATTGAGCTACCTGATTGGTCTATTTTCCGATGAGTTGTATAGTCTTCGTTATTCCGAAGTCAAGAAGATCTGGAAGTTTGTTCCTGTCAGTAGGCCAGTACGTTGGTTCTCTAGTTGATACGTAATTCAAGTGGTTGCCTTGAATCATTTTTAATAGTTCTCGTCCCCTTGGATTTGCAATTCGTGATCCCCATTCGGGTGTTTGGCATTGTAGTCGCCCCCTGCTTGGAATCGATTGCCTAGTGTGTTGAAGTAGTTTTCGAAATTTTCCTTCTTAATAGTGTGTCTAGGAGGAAATATAAAGCTGATATTGTTACTGGGCCTGTACAGTTTTCGACAACTATTGAGGTTGCTTGTAAGTGGTCCATCATATGTTCTGGAAGTTCGTAGTGTTTGAGTGTTTCTTTAATGATGATAGCTGTGCCACCATGTGCTATGCCATCGGGGTGATTTGTATGATATATTTTGTAATGAGGTATTTTTAGATAAGATTTATTAGTGAAATGCGTTTCTGAAATTAACGCGATGTTAATGCGGTGATGTATGATGAAGAATTTTAACTCTTGGTTATGCAGAGCCAAGCCATTGGCGTTCCATATTGCTAGTTTGAGGTTTCTTGTCATGCTGTAAGCTTGGTGACGAGAGTTGTTAACAGATTTATCATTGTATCCATTCTTTCCATCATTTATATCATCATCTGTTCCAGTTTGCTGTTGTTCTGTAGCGTTTGCCGTTCGTTGTTGATTGCTTGAGAATATGACGTATCTGGTCTAGTATTTGGATATGTTTTGGGTTCTGGTTGTGAATATGTATTTCTTTCCCTTGGTTGTGGGTATTTTCTTCTTTGTATTTCTTTATACACCGTGAAGCCCTTATAGTTTGCAGGGTGATTTCCTTGACGGATGTTTTTTTGTTAGATGATTTTCTCCGCATTTGACACAGCGTGGTTCTCTTTGACAGTATGTTTTGGTATGTCCGTAGCTTTGGTACTTTGCACACTGAGAAGTTTTGGCCTTGGTGCTTCTATAATTACTTTAGTGTGTTGTAAAAATTCAACATTGTATATTTCTTTATTGTTTTGTTATTGTTTTAATTCTATTTGGAATAGGGATAGCGGTTCCTTTGTAATACGGTGTTTTATGTTAAATATGTTTTTAACTATGTGTCCTTTTTCTTCTATTTTGGTTTTAAGTTCGTTTAAGTCAGTGGAGTGGTGTAAATTTTTGATTATTACTCGATACGTTCGTTAATTTTTTATTTGATAGGTATGTGTGGAATTTTACACATTTTTCTTTTAATATGTGGATAACTCTTCTGTAGATGTCAATTGAGTTTAGTTGTATTTTTATTTGACTATTGCTTACCGCTTTTATGAAGTATTTGTCACTTGCTACTGCAGCTATGATATCTTGTAGTGGTTTCACATTTGTCACGTCCGGGATAAAAATTGGTGGTGGTTTGGGTACTTTTTCGTTCTCCTTTGTATTGTTTAGTTCTTCATCGTTTATGCTTGATAATATGGATGGTAACGGTTTTGAGTGTTTATAGTTATGTTTTGTGTAGAATCTATTATTCTTCGCTTAATACATCTTGTTTCAGAATTGTCTCGTTTGGTTTTCCTTGGGCTGGCTCTCTGCCAGTTAATGTCGGGGTTTATCGACATTTTATCGTTTGGAGTATTGGTCCGGAGACCACTCCTTGTTTTGGTACTATCACTATGTTCACAGTTGTATATTTTGTTTGTGTCACTAAGGATTGAATAACATTTAGTTAATTAATTAATTGGTTGGTTGGTTATTTAACTTTTGTTATTATTTACGCTCGCCAGTAAGGATAACACGTCTGTTCACTATGAGCGCTGAATAACGACTATGGTTGTTTATATTAACATGAAATATTTTATTTACATTTTTAATCAAGTTAAAAAAAACTTCGGTAGGTTGCTTCAGTGCGCCTCTTTTGTACGATCGGCACAATATCAAACCACTCGTTTGTTGGTTTGTGTTCATATCTAGCCGGCATACTTGGCACCGAAGTTTCTTCATCAGTCGTTTCGCAATATATCCGGAAACGTAATGGCATGTTTCATTTGCCAGAATATTGTCTTCGAGGGCTTGAATAGTCGGTTCTGTTAAAACTTCTTCCACTGCTCGAGTCTGGTCTTCTTCTGGAGTATGTTGAACAAAACTCTTCAACGTGCTCAAGGCTCCATCCGATTCCTCCTCTTCACAGTTAGCTCCGATGGAATGAGGTGACACAAAATTACTTAACAATAAAGATTTAAATGAAGCTCTGAAACTTGCTGCGGTAGGATTTGTCCAATATAATTTTCTAATGGGTCTTGATTAAAATTACGAAGGCAAATAATTTTAAAACCTAATTTAAATAACTTGGAACACAGGTATTTCAAACATTTTAAATTTTGAATCCAATTTTCAATTGAGGGTACAACTTTGACCTTTTTAGTTGATGGACAAACAAACAGAACAGTCGATAAAATTTTCAGAGCATCATTCCAAAAATCAATATGTTTTGATTTTTGTGTCACTGCACACTGCAGTAGCTTACCATTCTTAGGATGAATGGAGGCACCGTTTACACTGTCGAAGAGTTTGTGTGGGCCGCACAGATAACCTAATATAACCTAGTATAGATGGCGAACTGCAATAGTATTGCTTCGGACAATCAACAGCGCCAATTGCGGTAGAAACCTGAACATTTAAACGTCATATATAGGAAACCTGCAAAGGAAGTACAAGTTTTTACTTTTTAATGAAACGTATTTTATATTATAATTTATTATATAAAAAATAATATACATATTTACACGCACACCTAATATTTTTAGAATTATTTATATTTTTTTAATTGAATAAATTTATCGTAACATAATTTTTGATATTTGTCTAAATTATCCTTTATTTTAACCCTTAATTACTCGCGCTTCTTGTTATTAATTAAGTGGTCGCGCAGTGTATTTTATACACCATCATGTTTTTGGACGCTTTGGACAGGTTTTCATTTTAACGCCAAGTGTTGTGATATTTGACCAAAATTCGACAATAATACAAAAAAATGTTTTATAGCATTTTGATCTTTTAATTAGAAAACATATGAAATATAAAAAATGATAAAGACATTGGTACATTTCACCACCTCTTCGATCATCGCAACGTTCATAAACTTCTCGAAAGCTGACAGCTCGTTTGATATATCATTCTTTGCGACGAGGGGATGAGAACGTTCTTTACAAATATTTTTGCAGGTGCCTTGGACTTCTTCTTTAGGGGCAATTTGCTCCATTCTAAGATATGCTTCGTTCTGTAGACCGAACAATCAATCGTACTGTGATGAGCTGTTCCTGGCGCAACTGAATCATTCGAATCCTCATCTCCTCCATAGCATTGGTATTACCAGCTTCTTGTTCTGAATTACTTTCATGTTCACTGAATTCTATTTCTTCTTCGGGCTCTTCTGAATCATCCCCGCCTACTATTTGTTCTTCCGGTGGGTCTTCCTCAGAAAAAATAACCAATTCTTCGTCGGTCAAACAATTGGGGTCGCGTACTTGGATTGGGAACCTGTTTACAAATGACGAAATATTTTAGTATTCCAGTATTTTTTTCATAAGACGTTTTTTAGGTCACAAAATTAATACTTACATATTTAGTCGCACGGTGTAATTTGTACACAGTCCAAAATCAAGCTGGTTGAATTAGCGAAGACACACCATCCGGTGGTTGATTTCAACTGCAAATGAACACAAATAACATGGAGAAGGAATACCTAGAGGCGATTGCGCATTGATATCCTTTTATGAGCAATGATCGACGAAAATCTCAACAGCGTGTATTTTATACACGCACGCGAGTAATTAAGGGTTAATTACTTTTTTTCCTTTTAATATTTCATTTTTTTCTTTAATATAAAAATGAATTATTAAAAGAAAGAATTTTTCTATAATAATATTAATAATGTCCGTCTTATGTTCATTACACGTTATAAAATGAAAAGATACATAATTTTCTGTAGCATGTTTTATAAAATAAAAAATACCTGGTTTATGTAAATCATTTTTTTAAAATAAAGAATATATATTTTTTAATTTGTATAAAGCAATTCACACTACTAAAATTGGGATATTTTAAGAGCATTGTGTACATCTGCCGTGAACGGTGAAAACATGGTGTACGCGAACCCATTTTACACAAAAACTATAATAAATAAAATAATAAACCAAAGCGTAATTAAAAGATAAAGGTTGGCTCTATGTTAGTTCAATAATATAATTTTGAATTATTAAATTTTTGTAATATTATAATCAATTCAATTTGTGCATATTTAATGTGCATTTCTGCACAATTTGTGAACTTTTTTAGAAAAATAACATAACATCAACATAAAATGAACCTTCGTCAACATGTACATGTATTTGAAAAATTAATTAATGCTTTCAGTTTCAAAAATTTAATGGTACAACGAATGTCCTACATGGCGTAAATTGGATAGATTTTTGTCTCGTGCACTACTGCCCCTAGCGGAGTGTTTGAGAAACATTGAGCTGTCCTTCAGATTTACAGTGGATCAAATAAATTGATGTGTATCAAATATGCATGTGTTGTGCGACAGTGTTAGCTTCTCGCAGTCGCAACAATGGGTAAACGTTTCGGAACTAAAAAGCGTATGCATTTAAGTGCAAAACGCAAAAAATCTAAAAATTTAGAAAATACATACATAAAATCACGCATGTCTCATTTAGTTAGCAAAAACCCGAAAATAATAACAACATCTACATCATACAACAAATCTACACTCTCAACATATTAAAGTGACCGATTTTCGGTAATTTACATGTGCCTAGGTATTTATTAAAGTTAATTTTATAATGTATAATCTTTTTTTTAGATGTAGAAAACTGAATTTACCACATATGGTTGGAATATTTTATCTTCAAATATTCCTCAAGAAATTTCATTTCAGGATACGAATATAGGGTAAATTGATATATGAGTATAATTAAACTTTATATAAGTAATGCATTCATTTACAAACTAGCTATTACGAATAATTCGGCAACTAAAATTACATAAGATTAGAGCAAAAACAAGTCAAGTTTTATATAACTGTTTCCTTATTGTTTTTAAAAGATTTGTTTTTTTAGTTTGACTCATGACGGGTATTTGAAATATGCCTTAAGATAGGCTGAACTAGGAGACCTTGCAATAACAAAATAGTAAAATCACATACAAATAAATAAAAAAAATCTTCTTTTATTTTTATATTAAACTTCCCTCAGAATGACTTTCCTTAAATTAGAAATGACAGTTTTAACTTTTCTTAAAATTGTAATAACAGCATAATAACAGTAGCTTAATTATTATTAATTATTTTTTTTACATGACCCCATTTTAGCGTTCTTCGAATCATTATGTGAAATGCCTGCCATTTTTTTATTATTTAAATATGGATTGTTTTTTGTTTAGTAGCAAGATTCGAATGTAAATTTTGCTTATTTTTCAAATTTATGAAAAAATAATACGTTACATGTTTTGAAATTACAAAGTTGCTATTAATTACTCTACAACCGGCATTGATATCATAAAATAGCAACCACCATTATTTAATATCTGTTTTTGTATAAATCAAGTTATGTAAATAAATGGATAAATAAGCGAGATATTAATTAGTTCTTTTAAGATAGGACACCTGAATATTTTTTATAAGTTCTTCTTTATTTGTCTTTATGAACTCTAAAAAAATCTTACATCACTGGATACACAATAAAAATGTTTAACTTTTCCACCGAAAAGAAAAGGGTGATGAATATTGTATTTTTACTGTACTTTTCATTTCTTGATTAAATATTTTTCTTCATATTTCGATGTAGCAGAAATTTTTCAATCTATTATGCTACTTTCTAGCCTTTAGTGTTATTTTCCCAACCTCGAGAGGATATTTCGACGACTTCCGAGCGCTTCACTCTGTTTCTAAACGGGCACTTTTGGTCTGTGAACGGAACGCTCAACGCTCTGAACCATATGGGATATTTGACTGTGCT